>QEPC01010935.1:1474264-1545240 GCA_003113815.1 Sphenodon punctatus
AATGATATAAACACTATATGAACTCTCCGGCATAACGGATTTAATCCGGGAATCCAGTTTTCGTAGAACCGGTAACCGGTAAATCCGGTAGCCGGTAATGGGCCCGGGGTCCCACCACTATTATCAACAGAAAGCTAACTCTACAATATAACCAACACCTTGAATCGGACCCAGAAGACTATGGGCAGCCAGTGCAGCAAGCGGAGCACCAATTTTATGTGCTCATGGCAGCCTGTCCCGATCAGGAGATGGACCGTTGCATTCTGCACCAGCTGCAGTCTCTGGGTCATCACCAGGGGTAACCTCACGTAGAGTGCATTGCAGTAGTCTATTCTCAAAGTGATAAATGCATGGATGACGGTGGCCAGATCGGAGCCAGAGATGTAAGATCGAAGACAATTAATCAGATTTGATTTACAAAATGCACTCCTTGCCACATCAGCCACCTGGGCATCCAGGCGGAGCTGTGAGTTGAGGAGCACACCCAGACTCCAAACCTGAGGGACCAAGGAGGGATGCACCCCAACAATGATGGGGGCCTCTACTCCCTCTCCCCTTCCCACCAACCTCAACTCCGTCTTATCGGGATTCAACTTCAGATGGTTCATACTCATCCAATCCTCCACTTCAGCCAGACACCGGGTAAACACTGAGACCGCAGGACCTGGGTCAGATGAAAATGAGAAGTAAAGCTGGGTGTGATCAGCATACTGATGGCACCCAGCTTCAAGCCCTCTCATGATCTCGCCCAAAGGCTGCATGTACACGTTGAACAAGAGAGGGAACAGAGTGGATCCCTGCGGAACTCCACACATGAGACCCTAGGGGGAAGATCTAAAATCCTCCAGTACCACACGCTGAGTTCTTCCAGCCAGGAACAAGCAGAATCATTCAAGAGCAATTCCGCCCACCCCAGCACGGTCCTGCAGGCAGGTCACCGATATCTCATGGTCAACAGTGTCAAAAGCCGCTGACAGATATAACAAAATCAACAGAGTGGACCAACTTCAGTCCAACTCCCAGTGCAGATTGTTGACCAAGGCCACAAGCACAGTCTCAGTGCCATAGCCCGGACGAAAGCTGGACTGTGAGGGATAAAGGAAGCTGATGTGGTCCAGATGCCCCTGGAGCTGTTGGGCCACCACCTGTTGTTCCCTAAAAAAGGAAGGTTAGAGACTGGCCGATAACTGGCAAAAGAGTCAATGTCAAGAGATGGCTTCTTGAGCAAAGGCCACACCACAGCCTCCTTCAGGCACCCCACAACCCTGCCCTCCACAAGGGAGGTATTGACCACCCCCACCAGCAATGGCCCCAACGTCTCCCAGCTGGCTTTCACAAGCCAGGATGAGCAGGGATCCAGTTCGCAAGTTGTGGTTCTCGCAGCCCCCCAGCATCTCCACCGTATCCACGGGCGATACCTGCTGAAATGGATCCCACAAAACTGGACCAAATGGATCATCCATAACTTCAGGTACGTATACTGCATTAAGTGCAGCATTGAAGACATGGTGGATACGAGAGATTTTGTTCGCCAAATAGTCAATAAGCATGTCACAGCAGGCACTGGAAGAGTCCAGTTCCAGGCAGAGAGAGACCAGACTGACCAACCCCTTCACCACCCAGAAAAGCTCAGCTGGACAAGACTTTGCGGATGATGGTAGGAAAGAACCTCTTTTTTGCTACCCACATAACCATGGCATAGGCCTTTAACTCATCTCTATGCCGGCTTCAGTACGAGTATGGCACCACCATTGCTCTAACCGCCCCGCCCCCCCCTGCTTTAGCTGACGCAGGTCTTCCATGAGCCATGGAACCCTGCGCCACCTATGCTCGGGGAGCAGACACTTTTGGAGCTGTCCAGTCGATGACCTTGGCTAACAAGGTGTTCCAAAGAGCAACACGGTCATGGAGCGATCGACCATCAAGATCAGAAGGTATATCCAGCAGAGCATTCCGGAACCACTCTGGTTCTTTAAGTCTTCAGGGGTGAACCATACGAATAAATTCCACACCCAGCCGGGGGTAGACATACACCGGGAGACTGGCCTGTAGGAGATAATAGTCTGTCCATGACAAGAACACAAATGACACCTCCCCCACTAACAGACCGACCCCCCCCCCGACCTCAAGGCCAGTGCAAAACATCAAATCCAGAGTGTGCCCCCCCTAGTGAGTCATAGGAACCTAAGTAGTGCCATACTGAGTCAAACCAATGGTCCATCAAGCCAAGCATCCTGTCCCCCGACAGTGGTCAATCTTGATCACATGGGAGAAGAACCAACAATCACAATGGGCAATCCATTCCCCGTTGTTTGCTTCCAGCTCCCGACGGTAAGAAGTTCATCCTGTAAGCTGCTTGGTTAATAGCCATTAATGGACCTACTCTCCAAGAATTTATCCAGGCCTTTTTTTAAACCCAGCTATACTACTGACCCTGACAACGTCCCCTGGTAACAAATTCCATAAGTTAATTATGCGTTGAGTGAAAAAGTACTTCTTTTATTTGTTTTAAATCTTCCGGCAACTAGTTTCATGGCGTGTCCCCTAGTTCTAGTATTATTTGATAGGGTAAATAACCATTCCCTATCTACTTGTTCCACACCACTCAAGATTTTATAACCCTCTGTCATGTCCCCTCTGAGTCTTCTCTTCTCTAAGATGAAGAGAACCAGCTTGTTGAACCTCTCTTTGTACGGAAGCTGTTCCATATCCTTTATCATTCTCGTTACCCTTTTCTGTATCTTTTCTAGTTCAGCTATGTCTTTTTTGAGATGGGGCGACCAGAACTGCACACAATATTCCAGGTGCAGTCGCACCATTGATGTGTATAGAGGCATTATGACATCCTCGGTTTTATTCTCTATCCCTTTCCGAATAATTCCTAACATTCTGTTTGCTTTTTTGACTGCTGCTGCACACTGGGCTGAGGATTTCAGTGTATTGTCCACAATCACTCCCAGATCCTTTTCCTGAGTGGTAACTCCTAGCTTAGTACCCAGCATTGTGTACTCATAGTTTGGGTAATTCCCTATGTGCATCACTTTGCACTTGTCCACATTTAATCTCATCTGCCATTTAGATGCACAGGCACCCAGTCTTGTAAGATCCTGTTGCAGTTCTTCACAGCCTGCTCATGTTTTATCTACCTTGAATAACTTGGTGTCATCTGCAGATTTGATCACCTCACTCTTAATGCCCTTCTCCAGATCATTAATGAATACATTAAACTGCACCGGTCCCAATACAGATCCCTGGGGCGCACCACTTTTTATCTCTCTCCATTGTCAAAACTGACCATTCTAGTCCTACTCTTTGCTTCCTGTCCTTTAACCAGTTACCGATCCATAGTAAGACACTACCTCCTATCCCATGACTTTTTAAAATTTTCTCAAGAGTCTTTTATGTAGGACCTTATCAAATGCTTTCTGGAAATCCAGGTACACTATCCAGTCGGGGCAGATACCACCTGAGACAAGCCCATAGTTGCCATGGTGGCCATGAACTCTTGCTCCACCCCCTTAACACTGGAGTCAGCGTAAATATTGAAATCCCCTAAGACCAACAGCCTTGGGGATCGCAATACCACCTCCGACACCAGATCGGCTAGAGCAAGTAGAGATGCTGCCGTACAGGAAGGTGCATGGTATACAAACAGCACCACAATCTGTCTCCTTCAGCAAAATCAATCACAAGATAAAGGCTCTCTATTCCACATGGTGCTTTTACTGGATATCTCCGCAAGGACCAAGCATCCCTAAAAACAATGGCAACACCACCCTCCTCCACCCCTCCCGGTTGTGGTTGATGCTGCACAGAGTACCCAGCTGGAACAAGGTCAGCCAAGATAGGCCCCAGGGTACGCTGGGTGGGGTTTGAACCCAAGAAGTGAATTAGGGTTCTACTTTCTCATTGTCCTATTAATTATTATTATTATTATTATTATTATTATTAATTTTATTAAATGATAGAAACCTAGAGTTGGAAAGTACATCAGAGGTCATCTAGTCCAACCCCCTGCTCAATGCAGGAAATCCACAGCATAGAATCATATAGAGTCTCACTTGCACTGAAGCCAGGTGTTTTCATCATAGACTGTTTTTGAGCAACTATGCTGTGGCTGTGAAGGCAACAAAGAAGGTTAACTTCTTCACTATCATAGCATCTACAAAGTCTCGTCCGGTACAGTTGTTCCGGGTGGTAAGAGGCATGGTTAATTTGGCCTGTCTCTGCCAAGAACCAGAATCATCTACTGCCCATTGTGACATTTTTTATCACTTATTTTGCCGACAAAATCACTAGCATTTACCACCGTGTGGGGACTGCCATTTCTATCACAGTCAAAGTTTGGGGTTCTGGAAGCTCAGTCTTGTCTTGTTTCTTTGGATCAGTTTCAATCAGTATCACCCTCCAATGCGGAGGATGTGCTTGGAATGATTCAGGCGACCAGTTGTGAATTAGATCCTTGCCCATCTTGGCTGGTGAAAGCCAGCCAGGAGATGTTGGAGGCCTTTGCTGGCTGGGGTTGTCAGTGCCTCCCTTTGGGAGGGTAGGGTGCCAGAGACCCTTAAAAATGCAGTTGTACGGTCCTTGCTTAAAAAACATCTTTGGATGCTGACTCCCCAACCAGCTATTGCCCTGTCTAACCTTCCCTTAATAGGGACAGATCCAGGCTCATCTTGACAACGTTGGATTCCTGGACCCTTTTCAGTCAGGCTTTCATCATGGTTATGGCACAGATACTGCACTTATGGCCTTGGTCAATGACCTGCACCTGAAGATTGACAAGGGGAATTGTACCATTGATGTTGTTAGATCTTTCAGCGACCTTTGACACAGTTGATCATGAGGTGTTGTAGACACGTCTGTAGGACCTGGTGGGGGTGCGCAGGGCTGCTCTTTGATGGTTCCATTTGTTCCTGGCGAGGGGGGTGAGGTCTCAGCGAGTGCTGATGGGTGATTGTTCATTGTCCTCCTGTGACCTCCCCTGTTGGGTCCCTCTGGGCTCCATCTTGCCTCCCCTCTTGTTCAATGTGTATATGAGGCCGCTGGATGAAGGCATTTGGAGGTTTGGTGTGAAGTGTCATCAATATGCTGATGACACTCAGCTTTACCTCTCATTTTCATCTGGCTCCAGGTCCCAATGGTAGCCAGGCTTACCCATTGCCTGGCTAACATTGGGAACTGAATGAGGGTGAGCTGATAGAGGCTGAATCCTGAGAAGACTGAGGTGGTGATGGTGGGCCGGCTCTGTGACCTGGAGGGGATTGGGACTCCTGTTACTGATGGGGTCCGGACCCTTCTGGTCACTCAAGTTTGCAGCCTTGCAATGCTTCTGGACCCCATGCTGCGCCTGGACCATCAGGTTGCAGCGGTGGCCAGGCGAACTTTCCACCAACTCCATCCATTGAGGAGGCTGTGGCTTTTTCTTTCCAACTCAAATCTTGCTGCTGTCATCCCTGCTTTTATCAGTTTGAGGCTAGATTGTGCAATACACTCTCGATGGGGCTGCCCTTGACGATTTTTCGGAAGCTGTAGCTGGTGCAGAATGCAGTGGCCCGGCTCCTTCCGGGGACGGGTTGCCAGGAGTACATTACACTAGTGCTCCAGAGACTGCACTGGCTACCTATAGTTTTCCAGGCACAATTCAAGGTGCTGGTTTTGACCTTTAAGGCCCTAAATGGCCTGGGCCCCACCTATCTGAAAGATTGCCTGTCCCACCATTCTCAGTCAAAGCTCCTGCAGTCATCTGGGAGCACCCTCCTACAGCTTCCATGTGTTGCTCTTGTCCGTAGGATGAGGGTGTGCTGGAGGAGTGTCATCCTCCGTCACTGTCCCAGTGTTTTGGAACTCCCTTCCCCCAGAGGTCCACTCAAGCCCGAGTCTGAGCATCTTCTGGAGGCGGTGCAAAACATTTTTGTTTTATTGATTGTAAACCATCATGGGAAGGGTGGCATATAAGTTAAAGTAAATAAATAAATAATTGATATAGCACTAGCAATATGTTTGGCACTGAACAGTCATCAATTAGTCCCAGATCCCTGCCACAAAGGGCTTATAATCTAGGATGGACAAGGGAGTGGGGGAACATAGGGAGAAACAGGGAAGCATTCACAAAGCTGAAAGATCGAGCAGGATGAGGATGGAATAGAGGCCCTTAGATTTGGCTATGGGAAGGTGGCTTTGGTGAGAATAGTCTCAGTTGAGACTGTCTTGTCTAGTAGTAAAGACATTTTTCAACCTCCAATCATGCTAGATTTACTACTAACACTGGACATCAAAACCAAAACTCCATCCTCCCTTTTCTGGCTTTGTGTCTTTGGGTGATGGCCTGATCAATGATTCATTCATTCATGTGTCACGTCCACAGTGAAATACTATAACTCATTCCAAGGGCCATCCTTAGTATCTGCAGGGCCTGGGATGAGGATAAATGTGGGGCCCCAAGTGAACCCACCCTTTCCCATCAAAGACACCCTCTGTGGGGCCATGGAGATGGTCATGTTTGGAGCCCTGCTAGGAGAGAGTGTGGGTCCCACACTCCGCCCTGGTGAAATCAGGGGCCACTGTGTGGGGCCCAGAAGTAATGAAAAGAGCAGGGCCTGTGGCAGTCGGTCGCCCTGTGGTAAGGCCAGCCATGCCTGTATGGTTCTTAGTGGAGTAAAGCTACATTATCTCAAGGGTTGTATTACCTTCCAGAACTAGTCACAGCAGTTATAATTGATAACTCTCAAGAATAAACTTAAAAAACCCAAGGAGAATCTTACGACCTCAAAGCTTTGGTGCCACCAGCAGAGATGATCAGGAAAAGTTCTAACTTTACGAGTGTAGGCTTCCTCTGCCACCTTACCTTCTTTAATAGCATTGTGTTTGCTCAACACCTACGACAATTAAAATGTGGTCTGCCTTCAAGGCACTTCCACAATATAAAAAAATACATAATATTTATTGTAAAAATACCTTTTGTCCCTGTGTTCCCTAGAGGGGATCTTCCACCCACTCCTGCCTCCAGGAGATCAGTCCTCTATTCAGCATTTCTTCTGGTACAAAGCCGTTTTCCGATCTCACTTTTTATTACAAAGACCAACTGGAAGGACATTCTGTGCTTCCAGTTTAATTTTCCTAATAGGAGTTTCTATAGGGGTTTAAAAGTCAACAGAAAAAGAAGCTGAACTTTGGAAGTTGGATGCCTTAAGAATTTTTATTTCCTCCTCTTTCTTGCCCTTCTCTTCAGTTGTATCCTTACCCTCTCCACCTTCTTCAGCTCCTTTAAACTTTGGCTTTAAAGTTAGTTTCTAGTTTAGGCTCTTAAAGGAAAATTACATTTCAGATCAACCCACCTGTTTTACTGGTATTTGGGGTGCTGTGGTCAAGCTTCCTTGAAGTACAACCTTTGAGACCTCTTTGAAGTGAATGAGAGCTAATACTTCAAAGGGAAATGGTCACTTCATCCTGCAGTCAGACCTACACTGTTCAGCAGCACCTGAGAACTGTCTGAGAACTCTAGCTGCGCTTTGGAGACCTGAGCTAAGAGCTAGTTGTTACGCTCACAGTTTACTTTCTTAACTCCACTCCAGCTTGGACCAGCTGCTGCATGGACTCTGTCTCTCTGTCTCTCCCTTTCCCGCCCCCGCTTCGCCACGTCTTCCAGGTCTCTCTTTATTGCCAGGGGCTGCCTGGTACCTCACTGGTGATTTCCTCCCCTCCCTGGCCCTGAGCCCTCATTCTGCAGCTTGCTACTGCTGCTTCCAATTCTGCTTCCATGCTGCTCCATCTGAGGGTGGCTAAGGCAGCTCCAAAATTGAGGGTAGAAATCTTCCTCTCCCTAAGAAAATCAATGTGGGGATGTGTGCCCCTTGTCCCTATCTGTCACAAGTCTCTGCTTAAAAGACCAAGTTTTAAGGTGCTATAGGACAAAGAGGGGTATGAAGGTCTTGTGGAAGCTTGGTTAGGGTACTGTAGAAATTACTTGCTTATGAGAGGAATTTTTTCTTTTTTTTTTTAAAAAGGTGAGGAAAGAGGAGACTCTTGGATCCCTAGGTTTCCTCTTAAATTGCATAGAGGAAGGTGCTATAGGAAAAAGAGGAGTATGAAGGTCTTGTGGAGGCTGGTTTAGGGTACTGTAGAAATTCCTTGCTTATGAGAGGAATTTTTTTTTTTTAAAGGTGAGGAAAGAGGAGACTCTCAGATCCCTATGCTTCCTCTTACTTTGCATAGAGCAACTTTGTATCTGTGATGAATTCTTAGTTGTGTGCTATTAGGAATTGGCATCATAGATTAATACACCTGCCTGGTCAAACTGTTATGACTTTGACTAATTGTTGGTTTCCACAGTTAAATTTCACTTAAGGAAATATTTTCTTAAGGAAATACTTGGAGTATTCTCACTACTGAGACTTATTTTGTCCAGAGTTGTGACCCTCAAAGAGTAAATATTTATTAAAAACAATGTGCATTTAGACTGCCTTTCCTGCTGCCCAGGAAGCAATATGCAAAATTAGTTTATTGCAATTACTCTTAAACACTTTGAAATTGTTCAACAGTATTGAACAGTTTGGGTTCTTTTTTTTTCTCTCTTTTTTAAAAAAATACTTATTTGCAGCTGAAAGCTACAAGGAAACCCAGACGGTAAAGATTAAAGAAGAACCCATGGAAATTGATATTCATGATTCCCAAGCCTCAGTTTCACCTAGCCAAAATGTTGGTTACAGCACTGTACTAGGGCGAGAGATAACAAAACATATACAAAAGGTACCAGAAGGCCGAGTGCTCCCGGAGAGAAACCTCTTCAGCCAGGATATATCAGTGAAGATGGCCTCAGAGTTACTCTTCCAGTTGTCAGGTAAAAGACTGTACATTTCTCTGGTTTTAAACAGTATTAGGAGTTGTGTACTTCAGAAACTCTATCCTCTAGCGTTGATTTGAAATTCTAAATCTCTCCTCAAAGCAGGGACCAAACGTTCTTGTTCCAAAAGGTGTGACAGCAGTGACAGGACTGGAGCATTTGAACTGCACTGGAAAGACCAGAGTTTTGTTCATATGTTCCTACAACCAGTTCATGTGTTCTACATGTGCTACATATAGACTTTAAGATAAAAGAAAGGAGGGTTTTCAGACATAGCACTTTATCCAAGTAAGCATTCAGTAGTAACACCAGGGAAAGTTTTCCAACATCAGCAGAAGACACAAAGAACTTGTTATTCCAACCATAAAGTGATAATTGTAATTGTACTTAAAAATGTATTTGAAGAGTGATACTAAAGTGTGTGACAAAACATTCTGAAACAAATTACAACTTAAAATTTAAAAACAGAGGTGTGTTTTACATGTTAGGTCTTTAGGTCATTCCATATGAATTTTCCTCCCTTGTGTAGCATCAGTAAGCACATAGAAAATAACTACCACTCATCTAAAACTTTAGGAACATATGGTAATTTCTGTTTTTCAATTATGTTTGTTCTTCTACAGAAAAGGTGAGCAAAGAGCACAATCACAAAGATAACACCATCAGAACCACAACCAGGTAAGCAGCATCCATGATGGTACTGTTGCTGTTTCTCCAGTGTGGCATCATATTACACTTGCAGGATTGTTTCCTGTGCCCCTGCGTAGTCTATGATTAAATTGGCCTGTAAATTAGTGCTTAACATGAGGCCAAATAAGGAAACAAAATAGTAACCCAGGCAAGGAAATGTTTGTGATGTGCTCAAGATAATGATCCTTCTCTTCCTGAAGGAATGTGCACAGAGTCCTCTGGGAATTAAGTTTTCAGATTTACCTTTATTTGCCATTAGTAAACTGAAATGTAAAATAAATTGCATTTCAGCTCATTGCTTAGCACCACAGGAGTTGTTGGCCAATGTGGTGCCCCCCAGAACAGGTCATTGACAACTGACTATGTGCCAAGTGCCCCAGCCCACAGCAGCTGCTCTAGCAGGTGCTGTATGTTCTGCCACAGCTGCAGCTCCAGGCTGGACTCAGCCCCAGAATGTTCAGTGCTTTTGGAAGGCAGCCAGGATTTTCCTAAGGGACACAAGGGAGAGAGGATAAATTGTGACTTTAACTATTTATACCTCAGCCCATTCTGAATGGAATTTTGCTGGGCACAGTAAATATGTTTTTTCTCTTCTGAGGAACTTCCTCCTAATGAATATCAAAGAACTCCTTCAAACCATGGAAATGAGAGAGCATCCGAGAAAATAAAGTTGCAAGAAAGTTGTATAGTAGAAGGTTTTCCAGAATCCCCCTATAATAAATAATAATGTTCAAATATAGTTCTACAACAAAGAAGGGTTAGTGTAACCCAAAGAAAGGTTGTTACAGAATTAAAGCAAGTTAAGTTGCTTGCAACTTCTCAGTTGAGTTTATAGTTGATACTCTGAGCTTCCAAGTATTATATATTCTTATAACACTCACACTTGGTAGCTCAGTCGCATGTGCCACAGCACAGTTGTATTGTCATTCAGCAGGGCTGCAGCAATAGCTTACAGTTGCTGCTGCCAGCCACCATGTGCTGTAACACCTGCTGAGCTGACAGACAAGCAGCTTCTCTTGCTGCACATCCTACTGGTTCTGAACCGATAGCATGAGGAGGAGGCTAGGCTTGGCAAAGTCCAGGTTTGACCCTGAAAGTTCAGGTTTGGGCCTTTTTATTCAGACACTCTAACACCGATAAAATGGGTGTTACATTTTATTATATAGTACAGGACAACATTGCAACCCTGCAACATGGGCACGTTTCGATGGGTGGAGGCGTCTGTGTAAACACCACTTGCGGTGGATGTAGGTGCATGCATGGTCCTGCGCAACACCCATCTCCACCCACCACCCACCCACGGAGCAACGGACTCCACTGCCAATTGCTCCATGGGTGGGTGGTGGGTGGAGATGGGTGTTGCACGGGAGCACGCACACACCTACACCCACTGCAAGTAGTGTTTACTAGGGGTGGGACATGAGGGCAAATACCGGGTACCGGTTTTACCGGTTCCCGGATTTTAAAAAACTGGCTTACCAGATTAATACCAGTTTACCGGTACCAGATCTTTTCCATTGATTTCAATGGGGAACTGTCCCCATTGAAATCAATGGAAAAAATTAAAAAACAAAAACCTCCCCCCTCCCAGACTGTGCGGGTGGAAGGGGGGACACCCCCCACCCACCCTGCCCAACCTGGATTTAAACAACAACAACAAAATTTCCCCTAAGTCCCCTAGTGTGGGCGGTGGCGGCAGCGGTGCTCCGGCGGCTTCAGCGCTGGCTGTGGCTGCCGCCGGGTTCAGCATGCAACTAGGCCGGAAGTTCCCCGGAAAGCCTAGTAGCGTGCTGAAGCCAGCAGCCACAGCCAGCGCTGAAGCTGCCGGAGCACCGCCGTCACCACCCGGAGCTCAAGGTAGGCAATGACATTGGGGAGGTAGGGTGATCCCTGGGGTAGGGGTGGGGTGTTAAACCACCCCCCACCCCAGGGATCAGTACAGTACTGGTACACTTACCTGCTGCTGCAGTGCTGGTGCGGGCTCTGGGTCGCCGGCGGCAGCCCGGAGCCCACACTAGGGGATTTAGGGGAATTTTTTGTTATTGTTTAAATCCAGGGTGGGTGGGGGGTGTCCCCCCCTTCCACCCACGCAGCCTGGACTCAGGGAGGGAAAGTGTTTGTGTTTTTTGGTGTGGTTTTTTTACATTGTGGCCATTCATTTGAATGGCTGCAATGTAAAAAATCTGGTACGGGGGGAATCCGGTAATTTACCGGGATTACCGGGTTTAATCTGATACTGCCGGTACAGCCAATACTGGCAGTATCGGATACCGGTAGATACGGCAGTCCTACCCCTAGTGTTTACACAGACACCTCCACCCATCTCCAGCCAGAGAAATGCCCCCCACCCACCGCAAGTGGTGTTTACAAGACGCCTCCACCCATCTCCGCCAAGCAAAACTGGGTGGAGGCATCTCGTGTGAAAAGGGCCCATGTTGCAGGACTGCAGTGTTGCCCTGTACCATGTATAATAAAATGTAACACCCATTTTATCGGTGTTAGAGTGTCTGTGTAAAAAGAGCCTTGAGGATGTATTTCTGGTGTCCGTCTCAACATCCATGATAACGGAATCTACCTTGGAGAGGGGAGGCAACTATAGATCAGGGTGGGCGAAGTTTCCAAACCAAGAGTCGCATACCAAAATGTTCATATTGCTGAGAGCTACAACATGGATTACATTGATCATGGTTTCCCCCAATCCCAGGGACAGGGCAGTGCAGCTCCCCCCAGCTCCCCGCTCATATCAAAGCTCTGGCTCCCAGGCATTCTGGTAGGTTCAGGCAGCAGCTGTCAGGAGCCCTGGGGGTGGGGCACCTGGGACGTACCTGGACATAGAGGATCAGGATATAGGGCCAGGACCAACAAGGAGAAACTAGGAGACAAGCCGAGGACAGGAGCTGGGAACAAGACAAGGGAGAAAGGGAAGCAGAACAGAGGCAAGAACAAGGGACAAGGCTGGACACAGGGAACTAGAGAGCCACAAGGGAACAAGTAAGGGTGAAGTTAGAGAAAAGAGTGAAAGAGAATGGAGGGGACTGGGGACAGCAAAGGGACTAGGAATAAAGGAAGGGAGAAAAACCCTTCAGCTATTCTCCAAGGTCAAAGGGAGTAAACCTCCTCATAGGTTTACAATAGCAGGAAGATAATATGGCTCATTATCGAGGTTCTTAGGGAAAAGGGAATCATTCCCAGTATGCAGGGACCAGGGAATCAGAAAGCCAAAAATAAAGGCACTAGGCAGAGGGGGATCTGAACAAGGGAATGAAGCACCAGGGAGCCAGGATAATAGAGGCTAGGAGAACTGGAAACAAGGAATCAAGGACTAGAGCAGGGAGACTAGAATATAAGGGAGGCTGGAGCTGAAGCACAAGGGAGGAAGGAAACAAAGAGACAAGATCAAGACATGGAGGGAGTAGGAGTTGCTCTGCCCAACTTCATGCCTTTTATGCCAGCTGGTACCCAATCAGGAAGTTGGGAGGCAGGGCTGAAATACATAGGAAACACGTGGGACGGGTGTGGTTCAGGCAAGGGCTGGAAGAAATACAGAAGGAACCACTGGGAGGACAAACAGGGCTGAGCTCAGGCCTGGCCAGTGGTGTCAGAGGCTGAGGCAGCACTCCAGAACCCTGGAATTGGGTGTTTTGAGACCCACAAGACCGTACATCAGCAATAGTTGCACAGGGTGTGCTCCCCATGAGGCTCTAGTGGCCAAAATGGTGGTTTGGTGTCCCTTGCTCCTGAAAGAGCTGCATAGACACCCCTCAAGCAGCCACATCTGATGAGAGCATGCAGTTCCTGAGCTGCCATTTACCCAGCTCTACCATAGATAATGTAGCACAAGCCTGAATGAAAACTGAGTGCCAGAGGCAGGGTTTATCTAGAGAAAACAACTTGGGCCCAACATACCTTAGGGACTTCCTCCTCCCCTGTGTCCCATCATGCTTTTTTTGGTCAGCCAGGAGTGGCCTTCTGACCATGCCCTTGGTGTGCCAAGTACAGAAGATGAGGGTACAGGCAGAGGCATCCTTGGGGGTTAGTTTGCACTTAGCTTTTTTTCCTAGGCTTTGGTGACCTTCATGGTGCCCAACGTGACCTTTTTAGGGAAGACACCCCCCAAAAGCAATGCACACGCAGAAAATGGCCACCATGGCCGTTCACACATGTGCGGTCATTTTTCAAAACGGTGCCGGCAGCATCAGCACCATTTTGGAAAGTGGCATCCAGTCTGCGCATGCACAGAATGGGCATGGTGGCTATTTTGCACATGTGCATTGCTTTTTCAGGGTTAGATTCTTCCCGAGGTGGCTCTGAGAGGGCGGCGTTGGGCACTGCACAGGTCGCTGGAGCCTAGGAAAAAAAGATAAGTGCAAACTACCCCCCCACCCACCCCTGCCTGGCCCTTCAGCCCCTCCCTCCCCACCACTGCCTTGCCCCTCTACCCCCAGCTCTGCTTTCCCAAGGTCAGAAATCAATTCCGATTAATACAATTTCAATCGGAATTGAAGATAAGTCAGTCTGATATTGAACCAATACCGGTTTTCAATACGATTTCCCATCCCTTGTATGCATCTACCCAGACACCTGTTAGCATGCACCTGCCTTCTCCAACTGCCAAGTTTTGCTGGCCCTACGTCCAGCACACCCTGATTAGAGAAGACAGAGTGAATTGTATGGGTAGGGTATGCAAATTAGCTCAATAAATTAGCTATATAAAATGCTATCCCTGGAAAATCACCACACCTTGATCCACACCTCTCTTCCCCTCCATGTTCTAGATAAAGTGGTCATGTAGAACAATATGGAAAGCATCCTGGGCAAATTGCATAGGTGGGACGAAGTGTGACTAGGCCAGTTTCACTGCAATTATAAGTGAGCTTCCCAATGACTTATAACCTCTCCCAGTGAATGTTGGCTTGTCATTCAGACCATATCAGTGGAAAGCACGTTGTCCTCTCCATTTGAAAAGAGATCTGACAGGAGATCTGTGTCGCTGTCAGTCTTCGCACTGACATTTACTGTATCTGGACCAGCTGGATTAATTTATTCACTTGCTGCTGGCACATATGTTCTACTAGGCCTGGATCCTTCATTATGTAGCACTCCATAAAACCTGATACTCCATGCCTTGTCCTGAATAAGTTCCTGGTTCTTTACAGAACTAACACAAAGCTGTGGAAACATGTCCTTTTCCTAACATTTCTTTTTTACACTAACCATTAGCTCTAAGAAAATGTTGATATGAAAGTGGCAGGAAAGGGTTGGAAGTTGTGGAACAGTTCTTTTAAAAATTGTATCTGTTCCACAAAATTACTCCCAAAGCACTGTAGGCTTATTCCATAAATAATTATCAAGTTGCTTGTGTGATGGTACAAATGTGGTTCCTCCAGTAATCCTTCTCTGGAGACTTGCATGAGCCTCCTTAATTAAGGGTTTCTAAACTACAGTTTAGAAATTTGTATGTATTACAGATGTTCAACTTACCAAGTATCATATTTAAATATAAATTTTGTTTTCCACAGGACAAAATCATAACACCCACTCCCACTTCTGTGCTTCTCACACAGAAATCCTCAACCCCCACCTCCTCTCTCACTTGGGGAGTCCCAACGCCCCACCCCTTCTCTCCCCACCTGACCCATACTCCCTCCTTCTCACCAGTGAGGGTTGAGGTAATATCCAAATCCCTCTCACCCTCCAAATTACCTCAAAACAATCCCCATCCATTATAAAACTCCCATTAAAATAACCCCCAACAGCCCCTCTGTCATCATCTTTGTCACCACCAAAAGGCAATGCTATAGGGCTTCCTTGAACATTGTCCTTCAGCCTTTTTTAAAGCAGCTGGTGGCTGGAAGGGGTCTTCTGGGAGGCTGGGGCAACCACCCTAGTTCCCACACTGGGCTCTGCTCCTCCTCCTCCTTCCCCAGAAGCAACTTCCAGGGAGGGCATGATGATAGTTACAGTCCATGGGGCAGGAGGAGTCCTAGGAGTCCTTTTGCTGTGATAGAGAACATCATGTAAACAAAAACTACCCAGCATTTTTCATAAACTTGGTTCCCCATGTATGTTTTGAGCTCAGTTGCTAATTAGGATAACTTTTTAGATGTTTGAATAATCTCATACAATGTATAATGAAAGCCATTTTTCTCCCAGAAAACTTCAGGATTGGACAGAAGAGTGTTTAGAAAATATGCAGTTCTTAAGCACTGTTAAATATCTTTCGTGTAGAGTTGTCACTGCAATTCAATAGTGATGTCATTCAAAACAGTTTGGGAGACACATTATTTTCACTTTGATAGCAAATTCAATCCAGGGGGTGCCACTTTTAAGTAAGATTTTACTGTCCTTTGTGAAGACTCCTATCTGTCACAAAATGAATCTCTCTGAGCAGAAGTTTTGTACATCAAAAGCCCTTAACTGAGCATTAGTTGTTACATGCATTAGAAATAAAATTTCTTTTGTTGTCAGTATTTTATCTGCTTAAAAGAAAAAAAGAAAAAAAAAATTTTTCTCTCCTTCAGCCCTTTCTTTTCTGAAGATACATTTAGACAATCACCATTCACTTCCACCTCAAAAGATCTCCTACCCAGTGAAAGCGCTGTGCATGGAAGGACATCAGCATCAGGTCTGGCACATATTTCTTTATTACATCTGCTATTATAAAATATTTTACAGCTTTTTAAAAAAAATCAAAATAATCACCCATACAGCTTGCTAAAATGCAGTTTTGCTGTTCTCAAAAGACATCTCAATTGCTACAAAATGAATATTTTAAAAAGAAAAACAAAATTAAGTTGTTTATTTTCATTTACCTAATTTAATACTCTTGAAGTAATTGTGTCTTAGAAAAAAAGACTATGACTGGAGGCCACAAACCACTTTCTCCAAAGTAGCCCCATTTAAGCCTTGTGAGGGGAGGGAAACATTTACTCAGAAGTAAATGGTTTGCGGCTCATGGTCCATATGACTAATTTACTAGTTCAATAATTTACTAGTTCAATATTCTAAACTGCGTGTGTTTCTTTTGACAATCCATGTTTAAGAGAAGACAAGCTGGCAATATAGACCTCCCCTCTCAAGCTCTCAAAACATAAGAAAAAACATTCCCCAGAGTTTTAAAATTTGCAGTGTGTGTGTCTGAAAGTATCGTTCATTATCCTTAATGCTTATTTTGGATTCTGTCTAGAAAGGTGCTGAGCCTTTAATACCCATTGACTTCAGATTCTCAGCAACTCCATAAAAGAGCTCAGTACATCAACATATATGGCTTTTAGAGGCAACACTGGGCATTTTCAGACAAGACACCTCTCCACCCACACAGTACATATTGCAGGACTGCAGTGTTGCCCTATGGGTGCCCTGTAACATGTATAGTGGTGGGTGAGTAGTGGGTGGAGAGTGTCTTGTGTGAAAATGTCCACTCTTACACCACCCCGAAGCAGGAAGTCTTGATTTATATTATCAAGGCTATAGTAAAGGAACTGTGCTTATTCTCAGGTCATTGTTTTAACTCTTGTATATATAAAAAATCGCTTCCACACGGTAAGTCTGCTCTGGTTGGCTTTTCCCTTTGTTTGGGCTTTTAGAAGTGCTTTTGAAAGCCAGAAAACAAATGTGAAATATCAGTGAGTGTTGGACTGGTAGTGCAGAATAGCAGCCTAACTGCACATTTCATTTTGTTGTTGGAATTGCATGAAATAGAATCTTTGAGCACTTTCAAAACTAAGGCTGCTTTCTCACATTACCTGGGAGGCGGGAAAACTTCCATGAGGGCAATTGCGGCTCTATTCTTACGGGAATTAGTGCACACAGGAATGCTCTATTCCGCTTTTCTCCGGTGAAAACACCTGTGATTGTAAGAGGGACGTGGTCGTGCATGGGTGTTCTAGTGGAAGAAAAGCAGACTAGCTCATTTCTACATGCGCTAACTCCCATAAGGACTGGGATATGATTGCCCTCCTGGAAGTGTGTCTCTCTCCCCCCCCCCCCGGGTAATGTGAGAGAGCAGTCTAACTCTTGGTAAATGTAGCCTTTCCTGAATTGCTTATTGGTCATACTATAATGATTTCACAGGCTGAATTAATAGCAGTGGTGTAACCAAGGTCTCTCAGATGGGGAGCACTTTCCTTTGTTGGGGGACACAACTCAGAGGAGTGCAATAGCATACAGAGAGAGAACAGAAATTATGGGAACCACTGATCTTGAATGGAGGAGCACAGGCCCTCCAAGGTACCCCTTTAGTTATACCCCTGATTAATAAGTACTGTATTTTTAAATACATAATAATATTAGTTTTCTTTGAGGTTTTGATCAGTTTTCAGTAACCCATCTCAGGAAACTTTGCCCCCAGTTTTCATGAACAAAGTCCTTGAAAAATTTGGTTTGTATTTGAAATACTGCTTTATAATAGCAGCTTGAATGTGATTTCATAAATAAATCTCAATTCCCAAGAAAGTATCATCTTTGTATGCAAAATGCCAGACCTTCTCTGCTGTCCTGATAGAAACTGTGGATGTTCTTGAATTTAAAAATATAATTGTTAGAATTTTCAGGATGTAAAAAGTCTGAATGAAATATGCCTGAAGTCCACCCTTTGAATGATTGTCAAACTGATTAACCGAATGAGGTGTTCTAACGAAAGTGGATCAAACTTGTATTCATTACTTTGGAATTTCTTTGGGTGTGTTTCCTAACACAGGGATTTGAATAATAGTTATTTCATGCACTGGTTTCAGTTTTTTAAAAAAAAATAGTTTTGGATAAAATTGCTTTGAGAGAGTATGCAAAGAATAGGTGTAGTCAATAGGAAGGGAAAGAGACGTGTTTGGTTTGTATATATTCATGCTCTGGAAAAATAACCAAATAGTGAGCCTTACTAAAAGTATAACGTTATTTCAGTTAGTCATGATTATGATGGTGATGATTGATTAGCATTTGTATAGCACCAGCAGTGTACCTGGTGCTTTACAGCTGTTATTAATGGATACAGGTTCCTGCCCAGTGGGCTTACAATCTAAAATAGACATGGGTGAGGGGAACACCGGGAGAGACAGACACACACACATTCCCATTTTACAGTTGGGGAACTGAGGCTGAGAGTCACCTGCCCAAAGCCACCCAGGGAGATATAGATATAGGAAAGAAAGAATATAGATATAGGGGAAAGGTCCAGGGAGAGGAACTGATTTCTAAATGTTTGACGGTTTGGCGGGAATTCAGAAAAAATATTCTTCACCTTTAGGTCACCATTCCAAATCCAGCCCAGCCTTTTAATATATAAAGTGCTGGGTTTGGATCTGGAAAGCCAGTGTTCAAATCCCACCCTCGCCATGAACTCACTGGGTGGCCTTGGGCAAGTCACAACCTCTCAGCCCAGAGAGCCAGTGTGGTGTAGTGGAGAAGGTGCTGGACCTGGGAAGACATGGTTCAAATCCTGCCCTAGCCATGAACTCACTGGGTGGGTGGCCTTGGGCAAGTCACAACCTCTCGTCCTCAGTTCCCCATCTGTAACATTGGAATGTGTGTGTGTTTGTCTGTCCCTTTGTTCCCCTCACCCTTCCATCTTAGATATTAAGTGCGCTGGACAGGGACCCGTCTCCAAAATGTGCGACTGTAAAGCACTGCGTATGCCTAGTAGCACTATAGAAATTAGTAGTAGTAAATGGCCAAAAGGATTCAGTAATTGGTGTGAAATAAATTTGATCCAATCTCACTTTCTACTGAACATGTGTCTGCATCACAAAACACTACTACAACTCACACTTTGTCAATCAGAGAATAGAGACCAAGAAATTAATGAGTATAGGAACTGAAGTCTCCAGTCTCTTGCAAAATCTTCTTCAGGAAAGTGAGAGGAGGCTTTCAGTGCCTGTTCACATCTATTGGTTAGCCACATATTCTGTGAGCAATAACATATGAGCTGTATAGTTCTTTAAGAACTGCTGAGCTGGGTAGCTGAAACTTTTGCTAGTGTTCTTTCTGGGAGAAACTTGGTAGTTGGGTTACAGAGTTCCAATAAAGTTAGGTATAGCAAGCTGGGAAACCAAAGGTTAAAAAAAGCACAGGAGTTGAAAAGGACCAACTGGGTAGGATCTCGGAGATCCCTGAGGAAGATAATATAACCAGTATGAAATGAAACATAACAGAATTAGATGGGCGCAAACAACTAGACTCAGGACATTTTAGCAACAATGAAATAAGGAAAGAAATGTAAGACTATTAAAATGATACCACATTCACACCTTATGCCTGGCGCTGTTAAAATGACACACAGGCAAAGATGTGGCAGCAAGGAGGAGCCCAATGCCGGCAGTAGCGCTGGTGTGAATAGGGTTCTGCCGCAACTTTGCTTGCACGTGACAGGGCACAAAATCTAGCCCTATCATGCGCAAGCAAAGTCGCAGCAGAACCCCATTCGCACTGGCGCTACTCCCCAGCTGCTGGCATTGGGCGCCTCCCTGCTGCCACGTCTATGCCTGAGTGTCATTTTAACAGCACCAGGCATCAGGTGTGAATGTGTTATGAAAGAAGGAAGATCAGCAATAACAGGCAGCTCAGGAAATAAGACTGAATTGCTGACAGGTACTGAATTAGATTAATAGATTTTAAGGCCAGAAGAGACATTATGATCATCCAGTTGTACTGGGTCCGTAGGATGTTGAGGGAGAAAAGGGGTATGCTTTGGTTCTAGTCTAAGTTCCATATTACTTGCTAAGCTTCTAGAACATTTTTTCCTTTTTTCCCAATAGGAAAAAAATGATTGATTTATTGACACATTTTGATGTCACTTGGCTCCCTCCTCCTCTTTCTGCAGTGAAAATATCAGGCAGACAGAATATTTTTGGTAGAGAAAACAAAGCTCTGTGCTCCAGACCAGTACCCTGCCCATGCCATGAACACATAGGGTATTTTTTGATGTGACAGCACCCACCACCACCATGGACTTACCTGGGCAGCGGTGGGAGCTGTAACTTGGTCTGGGAGATGGCCCAGACGTTGAACAAAGATAACGGCGGCTGGGAAGGGGATGGAGAGACTCATGGACTTGTGTCCTCCCCTCCTTGCCCCCGTGTTGCATGGAGCGGTCCACCCTCCTAGCTGACAGGTATCTATGGCAGCCAGTGGCTGCCTGGAACTGGCCGGGACCCTGACTGTGGTAGGTAAGGGGCCATCTATCCGTAACGGCACACTTGACACCTGGTTGGGCAGCCGTTCCCTCGGCCGTGTTGGCGCTTAGCCTGGGCTGTGACCTGGGGATGTTCCCGAGTCAGCCCAGCCTACATGCCGACACCGCCTGTGGAATGGCTTGGACTAACATCTGGCAGCGCTTTCTGATGTGACGGTGGCCCGTGGTTCCACACGGGTGAAAGCGTGGAAATGCAGACCATTGTCACATCTGAAAACACCCATAGAGAACGTAAGAGTCTTCAGTGCAACACTTTTCACCCAGTCTGTTACAAAGACTGGTACTGACATTACATAAAGTACATTTTAAAAACATCCTCATTGTATTGCATATAATCACTATAAGGAGACTGCAGTTTGTATATTGCAGTTTATTGAACCTATCTGAGAGTCATTCTTTCCCTCTATAAATGTAAAGAACAATTTCCACTGATTTCTAAATGATTGAAGGTTTGGGGGAATTCAGAAAAAAAAAAAATCATTTCATTATGAACAATTTCCACTGTATTTAATTTGGAAAAGAGAACAATAAAAGGACAGTAGCTGCTGAAACTCAGTTTTCATTTAACTATTACATATCACTGAGACCTGATTCTAAATAACTGTTAGACATGCAGGCATTAAACAATTTGAGAAAATCAGAATAATTGCTTATATGTTTGACAAATTTTAAATGGAAGTGATGAAGTTATTGAGATGAATAAGCAAACAGGATGGTCAAGACATCTCTATTATGTGGCTTTTGAGACTGAGTTTATTGAAAAGGGGGATAGGATAGTTATGTGCAGGACATTATTATTTGTGAATTAAAAATCTGTTTCAACTGATTTTCTTGACCGTTTTAAAACATGTTAAAAGTTCTTTGCTATCTTGCTGTGTCGTTCTGTAAATCAGACTGCTCTCCTGAAACCTAGATAAACTTTTGCCAATGTTTATGCCCCCTGCCAGCTCAATGTACTCAAGGAAGCCAGTTATCGTTGGCCTGACCCAATCCTCTTCCAGCAATCCCTTTTGGTAGTCGAATTATACGTGTTGTTTTCTTACCCATTTATCACAGCTGAAGTCTAGTAACCAGAATCTTCCTTTGTCCATTCTTAAATATTGGAATCACAGTATCTACTCTTCATTTATTGCCTATTGAAAAGACTGTTAGAGGGTTTTTTGACTGCATCTTAACTGTTACTATGAATCAGAAACCATGGTGATTAGCATGAAACAATTACATATCTGGATAAGACCATTTTTGAAATTTTAGGATATTATTTATTTAGCTTAATATTTTTTTACTTTTTCATATTGATTACAATCATAGACTATAATAGGTAACAAAGAGACTGTCCCTGTTCCAAAGGAGCCGATCCTAAACCTCACTTAGGGGTTCCTAAGAATCCCTAAATTCTTGACCAAAGGGAAGGGATTTCTGTATGAACGACCCCACTAACTTTAAGGGGACAACTCGCACTCAAGTGCATAAATAGAACTGAGGTCATAGAGACAATAGGAGGATGCAGCGGAGTAGTCATGTGAACTGAGGTACATTGAACAAAATTTCCAATCATTTACTGAAATGGGTAATCATTTAATTCAGGACTATTTTCTTGGTTTTAGCCTAATTTTGCCTAGTGGATTAGGCGATGGACTGAGACCGCATTCACACCTGCAGCAGCATGCAGATTTTGATTCCCGCAAGCTAAAATCTGTGCAGAGTTCGTTCGGTGTGAAAGCCCCCCACGCAGCTTTGCGAAGAGTACAGAGCAGGGAAATCCAGCTCTGCACTGTTCCGGGTGATCTCTGGAAAAACCACACGAGGGAGCTTTCACACTGGCTGAACTCCGCTTAGATTTTGGCTCTCGCAGTTTCTCCTGGAGCCAAAATCTGTGTGGTGTTGGCCACCGCCGCAGCTGTGAATGTGGCCTTAGGGCGCTTATAGAAGAGACAAAAATGGCGGCTGATCCTTTGATCAGCTGCCTTTCTTTGCGCTCGTCTAAAAATCGAGGCAGAATACCCCGCGTCTGAGGGGGCAGGCGATCCTGCCCCCTCAGACGCGGATCCCCGAAGTGCCGGCGTCACTCCGCACGTCCGGGTTCCCTGGGCTTGTGCGCATGCGCGGAAGGGTGCGCATGCGCACAAAGACTCTGTGCCGTGTCTGGACAGCAGACACGGCATACAGAGAAAAGCAGCGGGGGAATGGAAATGCCGGCATTTAACGATCCCGCTTGTAAGCGGGATCGTCTATAAACGTCCTTAGACCTGGGACACCACGTTTGAAACCTTGTCTTAGGATAAAAACAGACATGACAACTGTGAGGTGGCTCCCTGCCCCGGGGTGAACCACTGCAGTTGCCACTCCTCAGGCTGGCAGGGAGGGCTGTTCACACATGCAGCTCTCCCCCTGTAACCTAGGCATGGGGGCTGACATCACAGGTCCTGTCACACCCTGGGCCAGCCCAAAGAGCAGTTCACACAGGACAGGACTCCCTGGGCCAATTCTGCTCAGGCCCCGAGAAGAGCTGCTGCCAAAAGCTGATGGGGGGGCATTCCGGGGCGGGGGGGCTATCAGTGGTTTGGTGTGCTCAACCGGCCTACCAAACCACTGATTGGTGCTCCATCAGTTGTTTAGTGAGCTCACCTGACCTGCCAAACTATTCAGCCGGGTGGGGGAGAGGAGGTATCAGCTTTTGGGCAGGTCTGGGTGAGCGCAGTCCTGCAGGCCAATCAGCTGTTTGGCAGGGCCGGGTGAGCATAGGGGCCCAATCCACTGATTTTGCCTCGGGGCAGCACAAAACAGATGGGAGGGAGACCTTTAGCCCGTGTGGGCAGGCCTTAGCCCGGGCTGCATCTTTAGGCTTCTCTGGAGGATGCCAAAGCAGCCACCCGCCCCATGGCGTATGTGGGGGAACAACTGGCGATGACAGAACAAACGTGCAGGTGACACCTGGGCCAATGCAGGCTACTGCCACGTCTGTTTTCACCCTTAGTTACAAACTCCAGATGGCCTGTGTCAAGTCACTCTCTCTTGGCCTTATTTTCCCCATTTACCTCACAGGGTTGTTGTGAAGGTGAAATAGATAAGGATTATAAAGCTCTTTGAACACGGGCTATATAAATGAGAAATAAAAATAATAATCCATTCGGCTTCCTGAGACATGAGTGTGCCATCTCCCATCGATGTTATTGTGGGAGACAAGGAAGGGAGTGTGAGGCGGGGAGCGACATTGGAGTGGGGGGAAGGGGATGAGGTTTTTCCCTGCCTGCTGCCTTAGCCATTTTGCCTTTTATATTCAGCAAAGCATTTGTCAAGTGGGGATATGGACACGTCTTGGGGACCTAGTGAGTAGGGAAATTTTAAAAGATTTTGCTTGCGTATGCCTATTTTATATAGGTTGTAACCAAACCTAAGCCTTGGGTAAACAGTAAGAAATTCATGTACATAAATAAAAAAAAACCATTTTGTAGTGTAGTGTATATTTAAAGGATTTGACCACTACTCTTTATTGTATTTATTTATTTATTTTATTTTTAATTATTATACATCACCCTTCTCCAAAGGCTCAGGGCAGCTTACAGTAATAAAACACAGAAAATACAGTAAAACCCCTTAAATAATCTCCACTCTCACCCCAGAAACCCACCCACCCCAACCCCTAGCCCCATCCAAATGCTTTGCCAGAGCAAAGGTTTTACACTTCCTTTGGAATATGCTCAGGCCCAGGTTCTGATGAACCTCGGGGGGAAGGGAGTTCCATAATACTGGGGCAGCAACCGAGAATGACTCTCTGCGTGTCCTTGTTGTACAGACAGGACTGGCAGGTGGTACCCGCAGGAGAGCACTCCCGGCTGACCGCAGGGGTCGCAGAGGAGCATGGTCTTGTTACCTTTGAATTCTGGTAGTCGGAGAAAGATGTCTAGCTCATTACCACTTGGAGAAAGCTGCTCTTGGAAAGTCAGTTTGCTTGGCATGCCGTAGGAGTAAACAATGCTGAAGATTATACTTATAGGCAGCATTTTACCATCCTGTTTCAACACTATATTGCAGTGCAGTGGCTCTGGCTTTAGGACATGTGTGCATTGTTCCCCAATGCATCATACCTTTTAAATTTCTACGTGAAATGGACTAATTACAGAATACATAATTTCATTGCTGAGCTCAACTGCCTTGTCAGATAGTCTGGTTTGCAGACAGTGAGTGGAGGGAGTGGTCTGCCAGCTCTCTGATTCCTTAATAGGACCATAAGCAACTAGACTGCCAGTGATTGCAAATTGTTTTGCTATGCCCCATAATACATTTCCCTTGCTACCTATCTGCCAAATGGGTTTGTATGTAATGCAGATGTATACCCTAGCAGGGATGTCATTGCTTGTAATAAATGTCAATTGTTGCCAGTTTTTGATACAGCAGTAATGACAGACAAGATTTCTGGTTAGCCATTACCGTCACCATAACTAACGTGGTCTCAGCGGATTAAAAATTCTTTACCATTCAACTGAAATTCTTCCAAAAAGGAGAAATGTGATGGGCAGATCGTACCTGCTCCTGAATAACCTCAGAGGCCGCAATGGGACATGAGGGAGGAGGTGGTTTTTCATATAGTTGGGACCCAAGCCACTTAGGGCTTTATAGGTCAAAGTCAGAACCTCGAACCTTTGTTTCATAGGTGCCCTGCTTAGACCAAAGTAATTGAACTTATAGTACTTGTTGACAACTTGTAAAAGAGATAGAGAAAATAAAAATTGTGATAATATAGCTTGTGGGATAAGTTCTCACCTCTGGGCCACAGATGCCAGATCTAGACTTGTGTTAATCATTTCTTTTAGAAGATGGGATGAACCAACTTGAGATATGAATCCTCCCAGCCTCGTATCTGGATCAGAGCCATGCACCTGAAACCCATCTTTAATTTTAGCAAAATAATTCATTCCATATATAGTTGGTGTGGGAGGAGAATGTGGTGGAAAAAGAGATATATTTTTTATAGATATATGTATAACAGATTATCTCCTTTTCCACCACACACATATATAACCAATGTACCCAACAAAAGAACAAAGTAATTTCACTCAAAGCAAATATCTTCTGTTTTCATTCAAACTAAACCCACTCTGAACCTTAATGATTAAACCCAGTAATCTCAGGACTGTGCTAAGACATTTCATAAACAATAAATCCAAGCCACAATAGAAAAAGTAACTCCTTTCCCCTGTTTGAATAAATAAATGACAGAATAAATCCCCTGTGTGAATAAATAAAAACGAAATGTGCACTTTCAAATGGGATACAATTTTTGAAACCTATTCACATTAATTTTGTTTCTTCATCTCACTAAAGTGTATGGTGGTGCCGGTGCAGTAGGCATTCTTGACATTTGCTCCATAGAAAGCAACTTTGCAAGAAGTAAAATATTTCAGTCATAAATGTTTCACTGTTTGATGGTGACTTTAATGATGTGGACAAAGCTCTACTGAAAACTGGACTGGGACCCAACATTTCACAGAGTCCATAAGTAACCATCATATAACTCTTGGTTACTAGACTAAACTGGATTTGAAATAATGTCACAGAGATGAAAGCCTGTGTATGCTGTTATCAATTATTTAAGCTGCCCAGCCTCATTAAGTTTAGATGTTGTTGTCATTCAAGTGTCTCATATTTACCCTTCAAAAATGGAAGTCATGCACTGTTCACAGATAGATAATCAGTGCTTCTTTCTCTTGTAAGGATTTCTGTTGCTTTGTGTTTCAAAAGTAGAATATTTCATAAAAGTTCATTAAGAAAATGCCTTTGTAATGTTCAGTCATTGAACATTGTTCCATTAATTTAGGAACTTATATTTGGTCGTGAAAAATACTATTCCCTTTCCTGTTATTTTCTGTTATCCTACCTAAGTTATTTCATTGGTTCCCTACTTTATGTATAGTGAACTCCTTTGGAGTTCTCCACTTATATGCTTATCTGTCTCCTTTGCCAACAGCACAGTATAAAAAACTGGCTGAAGAACTCCTTTTCTGAACAATGTAATTAAAAGTACCACTGCAAGTTTATTGCATGCCTGCAAACCACTTACAAGCTAGATATTATATTTTACTTCATGAAACTATCTTCTCCAAATACATTATATCTTATTAACCTTCCTCCTCATATTCATAGTGGTTCTATTGGCATTGCCAAAAATGATGATGCTGGTAATTTAATTAAAATGAATAGTGGATTCTTTCCAGACGCTGCCATTCCTTTGTATGCCGACAATAAATTTGGTCTGGGTGAATATTGTTTCCATTTGTCATTCACAATTTGTTACTGCACTGTTTAGTCTTTTATGTTGATTTATTATCTTGAACCAAACAGAATCAAGGGTTGAATCATGTTTTATATGACAACAAATACAAAACAATTTCAGTTTTCCCTTAAAAACTTTCACTGGCATCTCCATATAACAATCACATTCCTTTGCCTCACTTCAAATGAAATATCTGAAGTACATTTTGTTTGGTTCTGTATCTTTAATATTTCTTCAAATTCCCTCCCCCCCGCGCGCTTCTGTTTGATGACGTGGAATACTTTTAATTATACATTCTCAAACCTGTCCAGTGATTAGTAACCCTATTCAGTAAGATAAGCTATTGGGAAAATCAAATTTCAATTTTTACAAGTCTCTCATGCAAGAATTAGGGAGAGTGTAGTTGCCGTTATCAAAGTCTCCACACTATTTTGTCTCTAACGCAAGAATTATAATCTTTATTTCATTTGATGGAACCTGAGTTTAGTTTTACGACTCCTAAAAAATATCACATGCAGTGCAATCTGTGGCATGGAGTAACTGGGGGAAGGGGAAATCTCACTGGTAAATAAAACAATGTTAAGCAATAGTTGGATGCCTATAGCATCTTTTCAAATGCTTCTGAAAATAATGAATAATCTTGTGAAAATATTCACAAAATATTACTGTGAATATCACAGTAATATTGTGATAGCCTAAATTACTGTTTATTAAGACCCTTTTTCATACAGAAAAGAATTACATACAATTTTCTATTTTTATACTGTACTCAAAAGTTGTATATATGGTGTTTGTCAGCAAACTAGCAGCAGAGGAAGTAAACATTTTCTTTCCCATGAATTCATCAACATTTCACCACTGTATGTGATCATCTCACAGCCAATGACAGCCAGGGAGTATCCCCCACATCATGCAGTTCAAAAACCTCTGGCACACACTTGGCCAAGGAAGTCTCCTCTCAGCCTCATGTGAGACCAGCAGTGACAACACCTGTCAACAACTTCTTGCTGATTGTTGGTACTCTGCACTGTTCCATGTTTGCCATGGATGGAATGATGCATCCAGTTCTTTAGATGGATGTGGCCTACCGCTGCTGCCTCGATGAGTGGTACCAGCTAAGGAAAGTTCTGCTGGCATCTGTGGACCAAAAGCTGTGAGTGTGACTTCGCAGCAGTGGCTCTTGATTCGGTGCCATGTCTGGACCTCCCACAGGTGCACACATGCCCTCCTTAGTGAGATGCAGACCACAGCATGCATCTGTGACAGGTAGCAATGTTCATCGCAACCGATACTGCTTCTGCCCTGGACACCTTGTGTACAACTCTCCCAATGAATTGCCTTTTCTGAGTGAAAGACTGCCTTTAGATGAAAGAGAAAGGGGTGGCTGAGTGTGTGTTGACACCATTGTATAGCTGCACATGTTTAATCCATTGCAGTACCTAGATGCAACGGCTGCTTTTCCATGTCCAGGGATTAGTGGGGTTCCTGCCTGCCGCTTGCACCAGGAGCTCTCCTTGCAGAAGTACTCCCATGGAATTATGGGAGTTGTAGTCCATTGGGAGAGCAGTCAAGTCTGCCCCAAATCCTCAGCTCGTTCTTCACTGCTCACCCCCTCTCCCCTCGTGTGCTTTGGGAGAGCACAAAGACAGTGTGCAGCAAGGAACAAGCTGTTTGGCAGTGGTGCGGAGTGGAGGATCAGACCAGAAATTACTGTTAACACACCACCCAATGTCTTTAGACACAACTTTAGCCACGGACAGAGGGAAAACACTCAACTGCCACCCCCAAGACATCTGTGAAACCAATGAGGAGTTAATGGGAGGCTAACAGGGAGCAAACCAGTGGCCAGAAATATTGATGATGGTTAAATAAAATGCAGAGTCACGTGGCAAACGTCTTAAGCACCGATTGCCATTACATCTGAAGACACCCAAACAGAAAAGTTCAGACTAGTGGGAGACTGTGCTTGCTTCATGGGGAGACACGGAATGGATCTCCAACTTATACATGCTGTGTTAGATCCGCATGAAGACCGAAGAGATTCTTCAGTTCCGTCTTGAAAAAAAAAGCACTAATATGCACAGGCAATCCTGGTGGAGAAACATGTCACCATTGCTATCTGGAAGCTTACAAATTTGGACTGCTGCCACTCTGTCACCCAACAATTCAGCATGGGCACCAGCACAGTGGACATCATACTTGCTGAAGTGTGCACAGTGATTGTGGATGTGCTGTTGGACCGAGTTATGCAGCCATTCAACAAAGAAAAGCTAATGGCAGGCTTTGAACAGGAAGGATTAAAAAAATATAGTGGGGCCATTGATAGGAGCCGCATATCAGGGACTACCTCATCTGCAAGGACCAAAGGGACATGGTATTACCAGGATACAAAATATATCAAAATGACAGAGTGGATCGAGCTGGTGGTGGAGTGGCGCTAAGACAACATTGTCAAGCAGAGTCAAGCAGGATTAATATTGTAAAGGAAACAAACAGTTCTCTGGAATCTCTGTGGATAGAAATTCTACGTATAACAGGGAAGTGTATAGCAGTTGGCCTATACTATCGTCCTCCTGACCAGGACAGAGAGACTGACTGTGAAATGCTAAGGGAGATTAGACAGGCTACTAAAGACAGAAACACAGTAATAATGGATTATTTCAGTTACCCTCATATTGACTGGGTGAATGTCTTCTCAGGGTGAGATGCAGAGATAAAATTTCTAGATGTCATAAATGACAGCTTACTAGAGCAGCTCGTCCTGGAATGAACAAGAGAAGGGGAGCCACTTTGGAACTAGTCCTAAGTGGAGTACAGGATTTAGTGCAAGGGGTAATGGTCCTGTAGCTGCTGGGCAATAGTGATCATAGTATAATCAAATTTGACATACTCACAGAAGGGAAAATGTCAAATAAAACCACTGCGGTAACATATAGCTTTAGAAAGGGGAACTATGTAAAAATGAGGAAACTAGTTAGAGGGAAACTTAAAGGAGCAGTTGCAAGAATTAAATGTCTACAGGCAGCGTGGAGAATATTTAAAAACAGCACCTTTAAAGCTCATATTAAATGTATTCCACAATTTAAAAAAAGTAGGAAGAAGACCAAACATCTGCCTGTGTGACTAAATGATGAGGTGAAGGAGGCTATTGAAGCCAAAAAGGCATCCTTTAAAAAATGGGAAGAGAGTCCCAATGAGGTAAATAGGGAAGAGCATAAACGTTGCCAAAGTAGATGTAAAAAGTTAATAAGGCGGGCCAAAAAGGAATTTGAGGAGCAACTTGCTAAAGATGGTAAAACTAATAATAAGACCTTATTATTCAAGTACATCAGAAGCAGGAAGCCTGCTAGAGGGTCAGTTGGGCCGTTAGATGACCCAAGGGGTGAAAGGGGTGCTCAGGGAGGAAAAGGACATTGCAGAGAAGCTGAATGAGCTCTTTGCTTCAGTCTTCACTGCAGAGGATGTTGGGGAGATACCCACGCCTGAACCTTACTTTGTAGGTGATGATTTGGAAGAGCTGTCACAAATCTACATGACTCTGAAAGAGGTTCTAGAGCAAATTGACAAACTAAATACTAGCAAGTCACCAGGACCAGATGGCATTCACCCCAGAGTTCTGAAGGAACTCAAATATGAAATTGCAGACCTACTGTTAGTAATTTGTAACCTATAACTAAAATCTGCCACTGTACCAGAGGACTGGAGGGTGGCAAATGTAAACCAAATATTTAAAAAGGGATCCAGAGGTGATCCTGGAAACTACAGACCAGTACTTGAAGTCTGTGTCGGGCAAAATGGTGGAAACTATCATTAAGAACAGAATTGCTGGGCATGTTGATAAACATGACTTAATGGGGAAAAGTCAACATGGATTTAGCAAAGGTAAGTCATGCCTCACTAATCTGTTGGAATTCTTTGAGGGTGTAAATAAGCATGTGGACAAGGGAGACCAAGTAGATATAGCGTACCTGGATTTCCAGAAAGCATTTTATAAGGTCCCACATAAAGGACTCTTGTGAAAATTAAAAAGTCATGAGATAGGAGGTAGTATCTTACTATGGATCAGTAACTGGTTAAAGGACAGGAAGCAAAGAGTAGGACTTAATGGTCGGTTTTCACAATGGAGAGATGTAAAAAGTGGTGTGCCCCAGGGATCTGTATTGGGGCCTGTCTCTTATACACATCTAGATGTGTATAAGAGACAGGTCTAATGTATTCATTAATGATCTGGAAAAGGGCGTTAAGAGTGAGGTGATCAAATTTACAGATGACACCAAGTTATTCAAGGTAGTTAAAACACGAGCAGAACTGCAACAGGATTTTATGAGACTGGGTACCTGGGTGTCTAAATGGCAGATGAGATTTAATGTGGACAAGTGCAAAGTGATGCACCTAAGGAAAAATAACCCAAACTAGGAGTACACAATGCTGGGTACTAAGCTAGAAGTTACCACTCAGGAAAAGGCTCTGGGAGTGATTGTGGACAATACACTGAAATCTTCAACCGAATGTGCAGAAGCAGTCAAAAAAGAAAACAGAATGTTAGGAGTTATTCGCAAAGGTATCGAGAATAAAAACTGAGGATGTCATAATGCTGAACTAGAAAAGGTACAGAAAAGGGCAACGAGAATGATTAAGGGCATGGAACAGCTTCCGTACAAAGAGGCTCAACAAGCTGGGTCTCTTCAACTTAGAGAAGAGAAGACAGAGAGGGGACATGATAGAGGTTTATAAAACCTTGAGTGGTGTGGAACAAGTAGACAGTGAACAGTTATTTACCCTCTCAATTAGTACTAGAACTAGGGGACACTCCATGAAACTGGCTGCAGACAGATTTAAAACAAATAAAAGGAAGTACTTTTCCACTCAACACATAATTAACGTATGGAATTTGTTACCAGAGGACATTGTCAAGGCCAATAGTATAGCTGGGTTTAAAAAAGGACTTGATAAGTTCTTGGAGAGTAGGTCCATTAATGACTATTAACCAAATAGCTTACAGGATGAACGTCTTACTGTCGGGAGCTGGGAGTGAACAATGGAGAATGGATTGCCCATTCTGACTGTTGGTTCTTCTCTCATGCGATTGAGATTGGCCAATGGTCTGACTCAGTATGGCACTTCTTATGTTCTTATGTTCTCAGCAGTACTGAAGGCCATAGTGGATCACCATGTCCACTTCATTGATGTGCTTGCTGTGTGATCCAACAGGAACCATGATGCCCACTTCTTCAGGCAGTCACTATTTGGGGGGCACAGCATAGCACGACACGCTCTGTTGTGGAGCATGTTTTCAGCCACCTTGAGCAACACTGGAAGGCAGTTAGTGCCCAGATCAATTTCCAGCAGGATACAGCACCATTGCTAACCACACTATTGCCTGCAGGCTCCACAACATATGCAAGACTGGGAGAGCTGCACTGGAGAACTCCCTGCCAGTGACCTTGAGATAAGCCAGTGCTCCTGTTCCAGGATCTGCTCAACTGGTGCATCCACTGGAACATGTCTGATCGCTTGAACTGCTGCCACAGGCTGCCCCATTTGAAATCCTCCAGGCGTTGGTCAATCCTAGTCTCCACAGAGGCAGCCAATTGCTCGCTTCTCTCTTGGCACAGCAACCATTTCTGCCCTCAAATGAGGTCCTGGATGGCATCCTGCAATTCGCAGGTTTGAAGCAGGAGTGTAATTGCATGGCCACTAGATGGGACCTGCATAGTGCGTTACTACAAACTGCCCCACTCACCTTCCCATCCAAACGTATTTCCCTTCTTTTGTCTAAATGCTCTTCTGTGAGGGCACCTGTGCAAGAACGAAGCAATTACCTTCCCTCCGACCTGCCAGGAGCACTTATTGCAGTGAGACGAGGTGCCATTCCGTAGTGGCTTCCTCTGTTCAGAGACGTTTTGCACTGAAGAAGAGAGAACCCAAAAGAAAACAATGCATTATATGCCTTTAGAAGATGGATGCACTGGCCATGAGTAACAGGGGCTCGCACCATGGGAACGACAATTGTGGACAATTACACAAGTGCTCTGCCCCACTCTGCAATCTGTTTAACCCTGTGCAGAGTACTAGTTATTTGCCACACTCTGTGCCTTAGCTAGTCCTATTCCACACTCACTAAGCTGCAGCATATACCTTGCTCCGCTGAGTTCACTCCTCTGGCTTCATCCCCTCACTTCCTAGCTTTGCTTCCTGGTCTGTGAGAGTAGCTGTTACTTAGTGTTTCTCGTTCATACGTGCTCCATACCCTCTCTTCCTCTTCCCCTGCACCCCAACCTTAGAGTCCCAGTGTCTCCAATCTATATGCTCCCTGTTTCCCCCAGTACCCTTACCCCATCTCCTTCTTGCCCTAGTAGGTCTGTCTGTGTGTGTACCCTTCCTCCCTTACACTTCAATTATTCTGTGTCTGGATCTGGTCCCTAATAACTCATTCCCCTTCTTCCCTTCTGCTCTGCCCCAGCTGTCGATGCGCCATCGGTGGCGGTGGAGATTTCTCTTCTCTCTCTCTCTTCATCCTTGTGATGAGTATTAGGGGTGTGCGAACACCCAGGGATTCGGGATTTGGCTGTTCGGGCCGAACCTGTTTGGGGGGGCGAACCCGGTTTCCCCTCCCTCCAGGCTGTGTGGGTGGAAAGGGTGCCGGAGCTCACCTCCCCCGCCCACCCTGCGCAGCGTACTAATTTTTTTAATATTTTTTTTTTAAACCCCCTACCTCAGGGATCACTCTACCTGGTGGCGCCAGGACTCTGGCCCTGGGTCCTGCAGCGGCGGGTCTGGCTCCGGTGGCACTGCAAAGCGTTTCAGGCCTCTACTAGGCCTTCCAGGTCAGGTGATCGGGTTAGGTGACCCGGAAGACCTAGTAGAGGCCTGAAGTGCTCTGCAGCGCCACCGGAGCTGGCCCCACTGCTGCCGCCGGATCCAGGACTGGAGCCTGACCTACCTAGTGGTGCCAGGGCTTTGGTCTTGGGACCAGCGACGGCAGCAAAGCCGGCTCCAGCGGCGGTAGCGGAGCGCTTCAGGCCTCTATTAGGCCTTCTGAGTCACCTGACCCAATCACCTGACCCGGAAGGCCTAGTAGAGGCCTGAAGTGCTCCGCAGCGCCGCTAGAGCTGGACCCGCTACCATGGGACCCGGGGCCAGAGCCACGGCGCCACCAGGTAGGGCGATTCCTGGGGTGGTTTAAAAAAGGCTGCCTGGAGGGAGGGGAAACCGGGTTCCCCCTGCCCCACACCCGAACAGGTTCAGAACCCGAACTTAATTCAGGCGGGGGGCAGTTCGGGTTCGGGGGGTTGCAGATGGGCCGAACACCTCGAGTTTGGGCCAAACCCCTGAACCGCGTTTGCACATCCCCAATGAGTATGGCAATAGCTAGTCAAAGCTAGCTGCCACTAGACTCTGAGGGAGTCTTCCCCCCCCCCCCGAGGCTTGTCCTCTTTCCCCCATCTCCTGACCGCTTCCCTTCTTCCCTCTCTCCCTTTCATTTCTGACACACAGGGGGCAACATGGCGAGTACCCAGTTCTGGCCCCTTGTGAAGGCACAGCCGTACAACCTAGATACCACAATAGATCCATCCATGTAGAGAAACCTGTCTAAGAGTTCAAAGTAGGGTGAGGCTTGCCTTCCATGGCTGGAAGTAAAGTTGTCCTGGATCTCCTTGTATCTGTGCTTCAAATCTTTTCCCCGCTACTGGCACTGGTTCATAGCCTGGATAGAGTTCTGCTCTTGCCATGCTACTGAGATTTCCTGGAACACTGACACATTCCTGTAGCACCTTATGAGGGCATATTGGACTTTCTATTTCCCCCAGAGGCTGATGGAGGTCTTCATTTCTTCCTTCCTTCATGGGATGCAGCACTGGCAAGATGATCTGGGAGTGGTTGCCTGGGATTGGACCGTAGTGGTGCTGGTTGTTGCCTGCCTGTCCATCTGAGCCATGGCAGCATCGATTGTAAGCCTCCTCAAGTCGCTCTGGAGAATGCAGCGGCTGGGGGAGAGTAAGTGTTGGGTGTGAACCCTTAACCGTGCCAAACACAGAGAACACACGTTTGAAAATGGCACCAGGATTTTAACACGGTCATTATGTGTGTGGCATTGACAGTGAGATGTGAAGGAAGTTGCCACTCCATGGAATGCCTGAAGCTTTTTGCTCACATCTCTGGTACAGGAGGGCCCACATGCACACAGGCACTATGCACAAATCACTTGGCAGCACATGGACACACATTAGCCCATGCTGTAGGCACCGCATTCTCCAATAACTCACTGTGGGCAGTGGGTGAGTGTGTGTTGTGTGGTGGCTGTGTGTCAGGTGTGGGTGACCACATTATAGATGACCAGGAAAACACCCACTCCTGGGGGCTATCGTGTCATTTATTAACACCCGTACTCTTCTTTTCTCAAGGTGAATATACCCAATTCTTTCAGCCTTTCCTCTTATGGCTTGTCCTCCAGCCCCTTTTTCATCTTTGTTGTTCTCCTCCAAACCTTTTAGCATCCTTCTTGAAGTGTGGTGCCCAGAACTGGACAGAGTACACCCAGTGAGGTCTTACCAGTAGCAAATAAAGCAGCAGCGCCACCTCATGTGTCTTAGATGTGAAGCACCTGTTAATGCTGCCCAAAATGACATTTGCCTTTTTTTGCAACATTGTGACATTGCTGACGTGTACTCAGTTTATGATCCACCTAACAACCAGATCCTTCCCTCCAGTGTTACTGGCTCACCAATTATCCCCCATTTTATATTTTTCAATCACTCAAGTGACAAAAGGAGATGTCATCTTCATCTTAGTTTTACTCTTTTAAAAAAAAAAAAAAATCACTGCTTGCCTACATGCTGATTTTTCACATGGGATTCTATCCCATGCGAAATTAGCAATAACATAAGATTCCTGCTGGGCTGCATGCCCATGTTATTTTCTATCCAGCCCCTGACACACACACTCCCAAAGTCACATGACCTAATGGATCCATTAGAGGATCTGTGCACATGTTGTAATTTTCACGTGTTCAGTTCACATTTAATTCACCCAGGCACACATTCATATCTCCCGTAAAACGGAACTCACACGTCAGAGCTGGATTTCCCTGCCCTGACATCTGTGATGAAAGTTGTGTTAATTTTCCTGCCGAATGAGCAAAGGCACATGCACAAGTAACTAAATATCACACAAAATACAAAGTAACGTGAAATTGTATAATGTGGGCAAGCAGCCACTGTAGTGAAAAGGTCTACATAGTTATTGTCAAATCCAGAAATTTGATATACGTTAGTCCTCTGTCCTAGCTGCATGTTTAAAACATTATTGTATGAATGGGATTTCGTTCTAAAACTAGCTTAACTACATCTATAATGAAGAGAGATGTATGTGTCAAGATATGTATGTGTCATAAGGAATTTTTATCAATTCCTCTCTCAATTCAGTTCCAGTTAGCTTGTTCTTTTTTTAGGTCACTTATTATTTGCTACATTTTATTTTTGGTGGTATGCGATCCAGTATGTATCTATAATTGCATTCATCAGTCACTCTTTTGTAACCTGCAAAGCAATGCATTTTTTTGGATTTGTTCTTTACAGTTCTGTTTGTCCCTTTCTGTTTGAACTTCACGTACTCGAGACCAATTTCAATGATCCCCCACATTTCTTTGGGACCTTTCAAGTTGTGCTTGCTTCTTCTGTCAGCATACCACTTTATAAATCCAGTTGAATAGGTTGTCTGTCTTTCAGAGAGAGAGAGAGAGAAGGCAGAAAGACATTACGCTGGGTGAACTCACACATAAACTGCTAGAATCCGATGTCAATGGGACCCCAGAAGCTGTATAATGATCCCCAAATCACTTGCGTGTGAGTGAGGCAATCCGAGTTCCGGCCTCGCTTTAAACTCAGATCTGATGATTATATGTTGCAGCCAAACGTATACACAAAAATTCAGTCACATGAAGAAATAGGAGTAAACAAATGCCACTCGTGTTTTAAACCACTTGCCTTTGCATATACCTTAGTCCAACCGAATTTCCTCTGTTTCTTATTTAGCCAGACAGGATTCTTATTTAGCCAGACAGGATCAGGGAACATGACGGGAGCTTGGGGAAAACAACAGGGAATGGATCCCCCATTGTGACCTGTTGGGTGCTTCTCTCAAGCCACCATGATTGGCCACTGTTGGAGACAGGATGTTGGGCTAGATGGACCATTGGTCTGACCCAGTATGGCAATTCTTATGTTCTTATTTATTATTAATTGTATTTAAATTTTCCACAGGATCAGGGTGGACAACAGCACAAAATATTCAATAAGAACAATTAAAAAATGTAAAAGGGATGAAAGTAATAAGATTAAAAACTCAGTACAAACCTGTTTTCACCCACCTAATGCCTGACCAAATAAAAAAGTGTTGCATTTCATTTCTTTCTAAAGGTGTTTATGCTCTGACAAACCTCTAGGGAAAAGCAGTCCTGGAGCTGTGGAACAGCCATTGAGGACACCTCTTTGTGTCCCTTCATTGTATGGACTTGACATTCTGATGAAATTACCAAGAGGTCATTGTCAGCTGACTTGAGGTCATGACAAAGCATAAGGGAGAAAGCAGGTTTTCATATATGTAGGGCTGAAGCTATTTAAGGCTTTATAGGTCAATTCCAGGACCCTAAATTGTGACGAGAAAAGCATTGGAAGCCAGTGAAGCTGCACAGGCTGTGAAACACTGGTGCAGCACGCTCCTGGCAACCCATCCCATCAAAAGGTGGGCTGATGTGTTCTGAAATAGCAGCAGCTTGTGGTTATGAAAGCACGGATAACAGGGCTAAGTCCAGCTCTTACCAAATGGAGTTGGTGAAAATAACTCCCAGCCACCATCACAGCCTGAAGTTCTAGGCACAGTGATGAATCCTGGAACACCCCAAAGGTGTGAGCCCCAGTGAGCCAGACTACATATAGCTAGCTCTTCAGCTAGCCTCTAATGGAGTTGACTAAAAGGCCCAAGAAACATTTGTCAGGTTTTAAACAAAGCCCCCTTGCAATCCATGTAAGCAAGGTATGGGAGGCATATCCTCTCACCTACCCTACACTGACAATAGGTTTTAAAAATTGTTTTTTTGGCGCTTGTTTGCCGCATGATAGAATACGTAGTAAATGTTTTCCCAAGCCAAATGACACTGTAGAAGCAAGATGTGCACAAGACAGAATATCAAATAGTGAGAATTTCCCAAGTTAAGAAAAGAAGAAAAGTCTGCGACAGGTAATAATTTCTTTTTTAAAAATAGCTCACATGGGTCTCTCTCTCTTTCTTTTTTTTTTTTTTTTTAAAGAAAACTATTTCAACTTCATATTGATCTTGTGTTCTGTTAGATTTTGAATTCAGGACTATAACTTGCCTCTGGCATTAAATGTACACAAACATTCTGTTTTAAATCTCAAAGCAAAAATTTGGGTTGAATAAGATGAAGAGCCCAAAATACAATACAGTGATTACACTGCAGCACGGGAAGCTTGAGCTAACGTATTATGTGCAGAGAAACCAGGTCACCTTATCTGATATTGCGTCTGGAGCCACTTTGTCTCAATCTTACATGGGACTTGTGGTCACTACATTTTCCCATTGGTGGCAATGGGAAAAAAGCCATGAACATGGGTCCCTGACACCTTTTGCCCAGACTTGCCCAGCTAATCCTGCTGCTTGTGTCGCTTTTCTCCATTATTAGTTTGTCGGCTTCTTCAAGCAGTATTCTACTATAATGGACTCTCCTTTCCCCTTTCCCTCAATCTAATATCATACACGTCTTCCTCTTCTACTTTTTGCTTTGGGTTTGAGCACATGACCTTCCTTCTGCCTCTCACTCATTCAGCATTATTCTTGGTGACTTGTATTTCCACGTTGACATACTAGCCAATCCTCTAGCCCCCCAGATTTTTCTCCTAGCTTCATTGTTTGATCTTCAACTCTGATTTGACCTAAATGGATCCTTACACAACCTTGGATGTTAACTAACAAGGCCATAGCCCGCTGAAGCCCGGGTTCACTCAATACAGCTCCCGCGAAGCCTCCACTCACATGGTTCAGCAGATGAACCCAATAAATGGAGAGGCACTACATGCAGTCCCTCCCCCCTATGACTCACAGACGCAGTGAACTCTGGGTACAGGGAGCTGCCCCTAATATGATTTTCATGTTTTCTTTGTTTTATTACTTTTTGGAACACTCCAGAAGTGGAAGTAAACAGTCAAAGTACCACTAAGAGGGCCACTTGGGCCACTAAGAGTGAGAATGGAAATACCACTTGCTCCTCAAACCACTCTAGGCACTGTGCCCAGGACTCTGTGTTCCTGGCAGACCTGTATGCAGGCAGAGCCTGTGCCCACTCCAGTAGATGGGAAGCAGTCCCGTGGGCACACATTAGCCAGGATTAAACAGCATTCTCACGTACACTGGGCTCCACGTTTTCCAAGATGCCGCCATGAGTAGGGGCTGGGTGACAGCTCCAAATCCAGCAGTGGCAAACATCTGATAAACACCTAATAAACCATGTGGTCTAACATGGGCTAATACTAGCTAACGTGGGCTATTGTTTCATTTGTTTTCACCCCTTGTCTTCACTTAGCACTGCTCCTTCTCTGGTCACTCCATCACAAAATTCCATCTATCTAACCATCATCTCATCTTCAAAATTACAGTCATGGCTTCCACCTAATCAGGAGGCCTCTTTGGATCTGGTCTGCTTATGTGGCTTGCTTTGCAAGACTGGGGCGTGGAATTGTAACCATACATGAACACCACCAAATGCTTCTTAAATACTAAAATAGCATGTTCCAAGAGAGATAGGAGAGGACTGTAAGTACAGAGAGCTCTTATCTGATTCTTTCAGCACTTTTAATCCCCCCCCCCCCTTATGTTTTTTAAGAACATAAGCACGAGCACTCTGATGGAGTGTGCACAGGGTTAAATAGATTGCAGGACTTGGCAGAGAACTTGTGTAATTATCCACAACTGTCATTCCCATGGCACAAGCCTCTGCTACTCATGGCCAGTGCATCCGTCTTCTAATTACTGTGTCCCCCAACTGCTGGGTCAGACCAATACTGGGTCAGACCAATGGTCCATGGAGCTCAGCACCTGTCTCCGACAGTGGCCAATCTAGCTTGTTTTAAGAAGTACCCAGCAGGACACATTGGGTTGACAGTTGTTCACTCCCAGCTCCCAATATTAAGAGGCTACATTCCCCAAACCTACCTGGCTAATAGTTAATGGACCTATCCTCCAGAAACGTGTCCAACCCTTTCTTAAACCCAGCTACACTACTGGCCTTGACCACATCTTCTGTCAACAAATTCCACATCTTATTTATTTTAAATCTGCTACCCATTATTTCATGGCGTGTCCCCTAGTTCCAGTACTATTTGAGAGGGTAAATAACCATTCCCTATTAACTTGTTCCACACAGCTCATGATTTTATAAACTTTTATCAGATCCCCTCTCAGTCATCTCTTCTGCAAACTGAAGAGCCCTAACCTTATCTAGTCTCTCTTCTGTTCCATACCCCTTGTCATTTTTTTTTTGCCCTTCTCTATACCGTTTCTGTTTCTACTATATCTTTTTTGAGATGGGCCAACCCGACCCACACACATTATTCAAGGTGAAGTTGCACCCTAGGTTTATATAGAGGCATTTTGATATTTTCAGTTTTATTCTCTATCCCTTTATGAACAATTCCTAACGTTTTGTTTGCTTTTTTGATGGCTGCCGCACACTGAGCTGAGGATTTCAGTGTATTGTCCACTGATTTCAAGGTCTTTTTCCTGAGTGGTACCTCCTAATTTAGAACCCAGCATCATGTACATAAAGTATGGATTGTTTTTCCCTATGTGCATCACTTTGCACTTGTCCACATTCAGTTTTTAGGTTTTGTTTGTTAGTAACACTGCACAGGAAATTCCATTTAATGTGTTTCATTGGGACTCCATGCAGGTACTTAGATCTGCCTATGCAAGTTGCTTTTTGTGGTGGACCCTCATTTTGTTAGTTAGGAGGCCTTTTTAAAACTCATTTCTGATTTCGTGAAAGATTGACATTGAACCACCTGAAGCAGTTTTTAAGTAGCCTGTAAGGTGAGGTAAAATACAGCTGGTGAAACAATCAAAACTTTAAATATTCATTTGACTTTTGTTTCTTCACTTGTTTCCCACACTTGAACTGTGTTTTTACTTTTTCTCAAGTATTTGTAACAATTTTATTTATAGAGTATTCTTCATCAACCTTTCCCCAGCCAAAATGCCCATAGTGCTGTGTGTGGCTTAAAACTCAATACAGTTTAAAAGATTCTGAAGCAATAATATATTTATTTATTTTAAAAAAATATTATCTCATTCTTCCCTAAAAAATACCCAGGATGGCTTACAACTAAAATATAAACATAACATATAGGAAAAGCCGCCCCAAGCTGCTCTGTGAGCAGGAGGGTGCGGGGTAGAAATGTAATTAATTAATTAATTAATTAAATAAATAAATAAATAAATAACGTAAGAGCATATAAAAAACAATCCATAAGAACAGTAAAATACAAAAACAACCCCAACCCCCCACAAAACCTCCCCATTCCCACATCCAACCTCCCACTCACAACCCTACCCCGGCTCCCCCCACCAGTCCCCCCGTCCTCTATCCCTGCCCGCCAAATGCCTTAACAAACTAGAAGGTCTTACACCTGCCTCCATAAGATGATCAGATGAACTTCCAGGAGAAGGGAGTTCCATAACATCTGGGCGACAACCGAGAATGCCTCCGTGTGAGTCCTCATTATGTAGACAAGACTAACAGATAATACCCACAGGGAGGTGCTCCTGGCCAATCACAGGGACCACAAAGGGGCATGGAAGGACAGGTGGTCTCTCTGATATTTATTTTTAAAATGTATACCCCGCCCCTCTTGCCACAGGCAACCCTGGGCGGCTAACAACATAAAAGATGAACACAATAAAATATCATAAAACATAAATAAAAAATAAAAACCATCCCTCTCCCTCACCAACCCCCACCCCCTACCCAGCCCTCTCCCTCGCCAAATGCCTGATGGAACAGCTAGGTCTTAAAACTCATTTGAAAAGCTGGGAGGTCTGGGGCCAGACAGGCCTCCACCAGGAGAGAGTTCCAAAGGTGCAGCGCAGCCACCAAGAACATCCTATTCTGCGTGGCCCCTCGGAAAACCCAGGGGACCTCCAGTGCGGCACCCCAGATGACCGCAGGGGCTGGTCTAGGACCCGGGAAGTGAGGCGATCTCGCAAGTAGATAGGGCCTAGACCGTGTAAGACTTTATAGGTCAAACCCAACACTTTGAATAGAGCCCGGAAGACTATTGGCAACCAGTGCAGAGACCAGAGCACTGGTGTAATGTGCTCCTGGTGGCCCAGTCCCACTAAGAGCCGGGCCGCCGCATTCTGCACCAGCTGCAGCTTCCGAGCCATCACCATAGGTAGACCCATGTAGAGCGCGTTACAGTAGTCTAGCCGAGAGGTGATAAAAGCATGGATGATCATGGCCAGGTCAGGGACCGAAACCAACGACCGAAGCCGACTCACCAGATGTAACTGGTGGAAGGCACTCCTCTCCACAGCCCCTACCTGGAGATCCAGGCGGAGCTGCGTGTCGAGGAGCACCCCCAGGTTCCATATCTGGGAAGTCAGCGGAGGACAGATCCCATCAATCATGGGAGCTGTCACTTCCACCGACTTACCCACTACCATCATCTCCGTCTTGTCAGGATTCAGTCGCAGTCGGTTAGCCCTCATCCAATCCCCCACAGCTGCCAAACACTGGGTAAGCACTGAGACAGCCGGGCCTGGGTCTGTTGAAAATGAGATATACAGTTGGGTGTCGTCCGCATACTGATGACACCTCACCCCAAACCCTCTAATCACCTTGCCGAATGGCTGCATATACACGTTGACCGAGCACCACCCGTGGAGTTCTTCCTGTCAGGAATGAGCAGAACCATTTGAGAACAGTCCTGCCCATCCCTGCACTGTCCTGCAGGCACGTCACCCAACATCTCATAGTCAACGGTATCAAATGTTGCTGAAAGATATAACAGGACCAATAGGGTCAATCGACCCCGATCCTTCTCACAGCGGAGATCATCTACCAAAGCCACAAGTGCGGTCTCAGTGCCATAACCCGGACGAAAGCCAGACTGAAAGGGATAAAGATAACTGACGTGGTCAAGATGCTCCTGGAGCTGTCAGGCCACTACCCATTCAATAACCTTCCCTAAAAGGGGAAGGTTAGAGACAGGCTGATAGCTGGCAGGGGAATCAATGTGAAGCGATGGTTTCTTGAGACGAGGCTGCACCACTGCCTCCTTGAGGCAGCTTGGCACTCTGCCCTCCCAAAGGGAGGCGTTGACCACCCCGGCCAGCAACAGCCCCATTGTCTCCCAGCAGCTCTTAACTAGCCAGGACGGGCACGGATCTAATTCACAAGAGGTGGCCCGAACCGCCCCCAGAACCTCCACCATGTCAGCGGGTGTCACCAACTGAAATTGATCCCACAAAATTGGACATGGCAGGGCTTCTACAACCTCTACCTCCTTTACTGTATTAAGTGCGGCATCGAAATCATAGTGAATATGAGCAATTTTATCTGCAAAACAATCCGCAAACATGTCACAGCGGGCAGATGATGACTCAACTCCATGGTCGAGGGAGGCTGGACTGACCAGTTCCCGCACAACTTGGAATAGCTCCGCTGGATGGGATTTTCGGACGCTATGAGGGAATCAAAGAACTCCCTCTTTGCTACCTGCATAGCCACGGCATAGGCTCGTAAACTACCTCTATGCCGCAATCTGTTGGCTTCAGCACGAAAACGACGCCAACATTGCTCCAACCGTTGCCCAATTTGCTTCAGCCTCAGCAGCTCCTCAGAAAACTACGGAGGTCTGTGGAGCCTCTACCTAGGTAACGGATGCCTGTGGAGCCGTCCGATCGATAGCCTCCATTAGCAAGGTGTTCCATAGCTTAACAAGGTCTTCGATGAGACGGTCATCAAGGTCAGAGGGTAACTCCCCCAGAGCACCTAGAAACCGCAATGGGTCCAATAGCCTCTGGGGGCGGACCATCCGAATAGGTTCCACACCCTTCCGGGGGCAGGCGTGTGCTAGAAGGGAAGTCTGCAGGAGGTAATGATCCGTCCATGGCAAGGGTACATCTGATATCTCCCCCATTAACGGAGCACCCGCCTCAAGGCCAGTGCAAAACATAAGGTCCAAGGTATGTCCTCCAAGATGTGTCGGGCCGTTGGCCCTCTGGGACAGGCCCATGATAGCCATGGCGGCCATGAACTCATGCTCGGCTTCCCCAAGAACCATGTCACCGTGAATGTTGAGGTCCCCCAAGACTATCTTCTTTGGGGACCGCAACACCACCTCCGACACAGCCTCTGCCAGAGCATGCAGGGAGGCCGCCGTACTGGTAGGTGCACGGTATACCAGCAGCACTCTCAAACTGTCCCCTGCCAAATCGAACACAAGACGGAGATCTTCAATACCCACTATGGATCGCACTGGATACCTTCTCACAGACCAACCCTCTTTAAAAATCATAGCTACACCGCCCACCCCACCCCCTGCCCCTCTAACCACGGCTGGTGCTGCACGGAATACCCGGCTGGAACAAGATCCGCCAAAATAGGTCCCGATTCATTGTCCAGCCAGGTATCTGTGATACACGCAAGATGGACGGCACAGTCCAGGATTACCTCCTGGATCGTTGTTGCTTTGTTCGCCACTGACCTCGCATTTAATAGCACCACCACCAGGTATGGGACCCCCTGACCAAGTCCTACCTGTTCTACTGCTAGGGGCGAGGTGAGCGGGATGTGCAGTAGGCATCTATCCCGCCTCACCAATCTCATTTCCCTCCCCCTGAGACCATATCTCCCCCGACCTGTCATAACCCCAATAGCCACGCCCACCCCCACCCCTGACTGACCCCCCCTCTCCCCCCTCCCCGGCTGTCCCAGCCAGGCGGCGAGGAAGATCCCCCTCCCCCCACTCCTCCCCTTTCCCAAAGTATCCCTCCCCCCATCCCCTCCCCCTGGGGTCTCCCTCTCTCACAGGGAGTTCCCCCTCCCCATTATTCGGGATGAACCCCCCGTCTCACCGGGAGGCCAAATCCCCCCCTCCCAACCCCCCCACCTCCCATACCCCCTATCCTCCTCTGCCACTGGAGGGTAGTCAAACCCCCCCCATAGACTGCCCCCCTCCCTAACACCGAGGGGGTAGCCCCCTCCCTAACCCAGTCCCTTCGTCCTCCCTTCCTCATAGAGGAAACACCCCATCCCCCCCAATCCCCTTAAAACCAAAACAAACATAAAAGCCTCTCTCCCCGCCCCCTCAGTCCCACTAAGGGCCACTTTGGCGTTGCCCTTGGATGCGCCGCCTGCTGCGCATGCATACGGCACCCGCTGGGCGAAAGGCTGCTTTGGTCGGGGCCGGACCTGGAAATCTTAGCTGTATGCCCTGGCCCCACCCCCCTCCTCCAAATGGGGGAGGGAGAAGATAGTGCCTGGGGGGGCTGGGCAGCACGGCTCCTCACTGAGGCCGGGATCCCGGAGCGGCAGCAGTGGTGGCAGCAACCCCAGCTCTTGCAGCAGCAAATGGCGGCGGCAACAGACTCCAGATGAGTCGCAGGGATGGTCGGTGGCCCTCGAAGAGGGCTGGCCGCCACAACTGCCCACTAATGGCACGTCAACTGTTCTTCGCCCTTTGGCAGCGCCCTTCGGCCGCCGCCCAGAGGGCAACAGCCCTTTGTCCTGTAGGTACCTGGGGGGAGGGGCAGATGAATTAGCCCAGGTGGGAGCGTCCCAGGAACCTGCAGCAAGCCTTCCTTTCACACAGCTCAGCCCAGCCACGTCCACTGTGGGGTAGGGCTTTAAAGGTCAAAACCAGCACCATGAATTGTGTCCAGAAAGCTATAGGGAGCCAGTACAGACTACAGAGCACTGGTGCAATGTGCTCCCAGCACCTCACCCCTGAAAGGAGGCCTCCACGTTCTGCACCAGCTGCAGCTTCCAAACAGTCGTCAGGGAGAGCCCCACATAAAGCACACTGCAGTAAGCTAGCCTCGAGGTGATGAAAGCATGGATTACAGTGGCAGATTCGAATTGGAAAGAAAAGGCCGCAGTGTCCTCACTAGATGGAGTTGGTGAAAAGCACTTCTGGCCACCACTGCAACCTGACAATGCAGGCGCAGCAAAGGGTCCAAAAGCACGCCAAGGCTGGAATCCTGAGTGACCAGAGGGCGCTGGACTCCATCAGAAAGAGGAGTTCCAATTCCCTCCAGGCCACAGGCCAGCCAGCTATCATCACCTCAGTCTTGTCTGGATTCAGCCTCAATTGGCTCACCCTCACAAGAGAACTGCTGTCCCCAGCAGCAGCCAGGCATCAGGTAAGTACTGAGATTATAGGGCCTGGGTTGGATGAGGTAGAGGTGGGTTCCATCAGCATATTGATGACAATTCACCCCAAACCTCTGAATGACCTCGCCCAGCGGCCTCATATAGACGTTGAACAAGAGGGGAGACAGAATGGAGCCCTACGGGATCTCACAGATTAAATGCCATATAATGGGATATAACGAAAGGAAAGAAAATTATCAAACTATTATGCTATAGTCTGAAACCAGTCTCCCAAGAACTTCCAGCAATCACAATGCTGATTTAGTGAATCTGGACGGTTATTTATGTATTCAGGTCACGCTTTGTTCTCATTTTTTCTTTTAGCTTCAAACAGACAAAGCATCCTCTCTCAGCATGTCTTAAGTAGTGAGGTTAAAGGCTTTTTTAAAAGGATGGAGAATGTTATCCATACCGGTGTCACTAATTTGAGGTATAAAAGTAAATTCACTATTTGTATGAAATACCTATTGAATGGTACATAGAACTTTCAGAATATTCTGAATTATATAAAAGACACTGGAAAGAGGGGGGTATTAACTTTCTATTAAGGCTTTCTTCTTTGTTTGCAAAAAAAACCCGAAGGAGTATGTTCACACAAATGTAACTTGTAATTGCATTTATACCCTTTTTAAGCCTCCTTCGCTGCCAGTGTGGTGCAAATCAGGCTTAGTGTAAATAAGAATCAGACCCCAAGTTAATGATTAGGCAAATTGGTGGTTCAGGGGAAGCTTTCTGACCCTGTCGTACAGATCATTTTTCTCCTAGCTTCAAAGGGGGTGCAGTCTTCAATTGTCTAGGTGTGCCAGGCCATTACACGTGCATACGTTTCGCTCAATGTTGCACGCTAGTCTAAAGTGGGTGCCAAATCATCATCCCAGTGATTAGCATCCTTGTGCAGCATAACAACAGTCAGCAGGCTACTGTCCAGAACATGAGAGAGTGGGAGGGCACCTCTGCATTTGAGGCGTATTTATAAGTAGTCAGACCACACATAAGTGAAGACCATGGGGGGGGGGGGGGGGGGGGGGGGGGGGCTGGGCTCTGGAGGGATGACACTTCATGTGCAAGTGAGATTAGATAATGGGTGATTTAGGTGATTTTCACTGTGAATGAAGATTTGACACCCATAAAAGTCTAGCAGGACACTTTGGCATGCAGTTTACTCATGCACAACCTTCTTGTGCATCTGGATGAATGAGGATTGCACCCAAAGAGCTTTAATTTTCAGGTACGTTAAACAAGGGTCTTCTTACAACCGCTAGTGGCTGCTGTGACCAGGACCCTCCCGATCTCCCGGAGGAGTCAGAGCCCTTGCTGTCTCTGGGTTTGTAGAAAGGAGAGGGTGGTTGTTTTCTTTGTTTTGTTTTCTTTGTTTCCTCCTTTTATGATGTGTTTTAATTGTTTTTATTGTTTTTATTGCTGTAAGCCGCCGCAAGCTGCCTGTGGCAGGAGGGGCGAGGTAATAAGTTTTTTAAATAAATAAATAAACCTGTGGTACTGGTGGTTGGTAACAGATGTGGGCTCACGATGATGTATGCACAAGGGGGAGGGAGGTGCTGCCCGATCCCCTTCCTGAGAACCGAGGCCTGCAGGTGCTATTCATCAGCACCCATGTGGCAATGTGCCACAGTTTTTCCTGTTTGGGGTTTTTGGTCCTTGTCATATTGTGACACTGGGCATGGTATTCTGTACCTACCAGATGACTGTTGGCCGCAGCTTGCCATGCCTGCCACTGGAGCGATCCTGCCACATGCTCAGTTAGCATGGTGAGGCGTGACTCTGGGCACGTGGAACCTGCCACATGTGGTGGTCAGGCTCCAGGTTGCAAGGGCCACTCCACATTGTCGATGCTAGTTTTCAGGCACTGCGAGGCCCTGACTATGCTGCTGCCCCTCCAGCCCCAGCTTCCACCTTTCTCCTCACCCCCTACATTCTCCAGCTTTAGTTTTGCCCACTGCAGACGGAGAGAATTGGAACTGAAACAGCAATGCAAGGTGTGGGTTATGTGAGACTGTGCAACATCTGTCCTGCTTATATTGTGCGCAAATACAGGCAGGAGCCTTACCATGTAATCATCTCAGCATTTTTGGAATAGTGAAAATTGAACATAGCATATTTTTTTAAAGTTTTTTTTAGCTTTTCTTGAAGTTTAAATTCAATTTATCATTACTGTGCATTTTGGAAATGGAGATTGGGCACAAGATGTTTTTGATAATGGGCCATGCCCCAATTCACAACCCAGGTCTTGTCTGCCACTGTGACTCCAGGGCATCAATCAGGTCTGGAAGTTGTCGATCCATGGGACCGGGACTACAGTCATGGTGAGCGTTGAGAGCAGGAAGCAGTCACTGCTCAGGGATCTCTAGTCTCTCGACTCTATGGTGCTGGTGGACCTGCATGTGGGCGAGGCAGCAGGTGAACCCAATAGATGGGGGGCGTGGATGCGCAACAACATGCACCAGCCTACATGGTGGGCCCATGTTGTACTTTAACCCTGCCGTGAGTGGCAAATCTATGCACCTGAGTTGGGGAGGATGCGGGCTAACATCTGGCTAACGCCTAATGCATGGACAGGCAAACACCCACCTGGTGAGTGCTAATGCAGGCTAACGTCTCATTTGAAAAACCCCAAAGATATGCTTGTCTTCTTAAAAAAAAAAAAAGACTAGTTTTTCAACAGCTCTGGAATATTTGAAAAATGATATTTTGTACAGCTCCCTATGAATTTCCCACACCTCTAGAGGATAGTCATTCAGCAAAGGGGACATTTATTTATTTTATTTATTTATTAAAAATTTCAGTTTCTTGAGCATAACAAATGGACCAGGGACTAATATTGGACGGAATTGTTAAGAGACAAATACTTTTAACTGGGTCTGCTTGTTTTGGTATGTGTCCTAATTGATTTTTGTTATGGCCATATTGTACGAACCTGCACACTCTTGAACTTTTCTTATAATCATTACCATATCCTTCCTTTGAAGCACTGTTTTGATTATGTACTCGGAGATCTCAAATTTCCATATTGATGCTGCAGAGTCAAACGTCCATTATTTTGAACTCTAGAATAACAATCAAATGAGTTGTTCATTAGGGATGTTCTCGGAAGTTAAAAGTGTGACACATGCTCCAACACTACTTTTTTCTTTTTAAATTTTCAGAATGACTAGCTTAGCAAAACATGAGTCATCTCTCATGAAGGACACTTGAGGAGTAATTTATATTATTACAATGTAGAAGGTAACAGTAACATCCAGAGGGCTCAATCAGACATCAAGGCCTTATTATGTTGTACAAACTGGTGCTTATGTCAGTAAAGTCTGCAATGATAGCTGCTTAGATCTTTGCCACCTAATTAGGCTTCTTTTATTATTATTGCTTTAAATTAATTACAATACCCCACCTCTTCCGCTCTGCCCTCCCTGACTCCTCGATCCCCTCACCTAACTCCTGCTGATACCCTCCATCCAGTACAATCTGTTACCTAAGGTCTGTGTACTCATATCCTCACTACATGGACCAACCAGCCATCATTCTCAATGTAACCAAACCAAGCGCGTGCACCTGGGACCTCGCATCCTCGTGAATGTTACACTCCTTGTCTCTCCCTCTGTTCCCCTTCCTTCGTCTCTCCTTCCCGCCTCCCACCCCGTCTCTGAGATTGTAAGCCCCAGGGCAGGCAGGGACCATGTCTACTCAATTACTTTGTGAAGCGCCAGGTACATTGCTGGCGCTATATAAATGTTTGCTAATAATAATAATAATTAATAATAATCTCACAAGTTTTCATTAACTGAAAAGCTATCCAGCCAGCTCTCTACCCTGATACGATGGAAGCAGATCTAGAGCTTTCAAGTCAGTGCTGCCAGATCTGCAGCTCAAGGGGAGCATGGGTCACACACCAGTGCTGCTGTGATGTTTATTCCCCATGGCAAAGTGCTCGGATTCACCACGACTTCGATGCCACAATTAATACATATGGGGAACTGGAGGTTATGGAAACTTCGTCTTGTCCGGTTTTGTGGGATCAATTTCAGTCGGTAACACCTGCCAATGCGGTTGGTGTTCTTGGGGCTGTTAGGGCCACATTTTGCGAATTAGATCCTTGCCCGTCCTTGCTGATTAAATCTTGCTGGGAGACAATGAGGCCATTGCTGGCTAAGGTGGTCAATGCCTCCCTTCGGGAGGGCAGAGTGCCATGCTGTCTCAAAGAGTCAGTGGTTCGGCCTCTGCTCAAGAAACCATCGCTTGAAATTGACTCCCTTGCCAGCTATTAGCCTGCCTCTAACCTTCCCCTTTTCCATTCTATTTCCATTCCATTTTAATTTATACCCCGCACTCTCCCGCCAGGTGGCTCGAGGCGACTTACAACATACAATAATACAAAAATAAGGTCCACAAAGACCAATACAATCCACAATAAACAATCAATCCCTCACAATTTAAATAATCCCTCACCATTTAAATATATTCTAATACATTCATTTTATACATAATATATAACACCTGCCATCATTTACCTCCCTGCCCCTACCCTGCTGCCACCAGGGGGGGGTTCCTCCCCCCCCCCATCCTCCTGCTCTCACCAGGAGGAGGGGGTCCCTTCATACACTACATAATACAAACAGTATATCATAAATTCATAATAAAAACAAAACAAACTCCCTTTTAGGGAAGGTTATTGAACGGCTAGTGGCTCAGCAGCTCCAGGGACAGCTTGACCGCATCAGTTATCTGGACCCCTCTCAGTCGGGATTTCATCTGGGATATGGCGCCGAGACTGTCCTTGTGGCTTTGGTGGATGATCTGTGCCGGGAAATGGACCGGGGTTGTTTGACCCTGTTAGTTCTATTAGATCTTTCGACTGCATTTGATACAGTTGATCACGGGATGCTGGTGACGCGACTGTGGAACTGTTTAGGGGTGGGTGGAACTGTTCTCGAATGGTTCCACTCTTTCCTAACTGGTAGAATGCAGCGAGTGGTTCTTGGGGAGACTTTTTCATCATACCAAGACCTCTCATGTGGAGTCCCACAGGGTTTGGTTTTGTCCCGTCTCCTGTTCAATGTATACATGCAGCCACTTGGTGATGTGATCAGGAGGTTTGGCATGCGGTGTCATCAATATGGTGATGACACCCAGCTGTATCTGTCTTTTTCAACAGACCCAGGCCCTGCAGTCTCGGTGCTTACTCAGTGTTTGACGGCTGTGGGGGACTGGATAAGGACTAACCGACTGAGGCTGAATCCTGACAAGATGGAGGTGATGTTTATTTATTTATTTTATTTATTTTTAAATTTATATCCCACCCCTCCTGCCCACAGGGCAGCCCGGGGTGGCGAACAGCATTTCGTTTAAAACAATAATAATTTTTTTTAAAACAATTTAAAATACACTACATGGGGAAACCCCCATCCCTATCCCCACCACCACCCCACCCCTACCCCCCGCCAAAAGCCTGACGGAACAGCCAGGTCTTACATATACGCCGAAACAACAGGAGAGTGGGAGCCAGCCGAGCCTCCTCCGGAAGCGAATTCCACAGCACAGGGGCGACCACCGAAAAAGATCTAACATCAGTGGCCACCCGCCTCGCCCGGGGAACCTCCAAAAAGGCTCCCACGGACGATCTCAAGGGTCGCACGGGTACATGGGGAGTGAGGCGATCCCGCAGATAGGCAGGGCCTAGGCCGTGAAGGGCTTTAAAGGTTAAAACCAGCACCTTGAACCTGGCCCGGTGCTTTATAGGCAGCCAGTGCAGAGCCCGGAGCACTGGTGTCATGTGCTCCCTGCGACCCGCCCCCGTCAGGAGACGGGCCGCGGCATTCTGCACCAGCTGCAACCTCCGGACCAGCTTCTCGGGCAGCCCCACGTAGAGCGCGTTGCAGTAATCCAGCCTCGAGGTGATGAAGGCATGGATGACAGTGGCGAGGTCGGAGTCTGAGAGATACGGCCGAAGCCGCCGGACAAGATGTAACTGCCGAAACGCACTCCCCGCCACGGCCACAACCTGAGATTCCAAGCTGAGCCGCGAATCAAGGAGCACACCCAGACTCCGCACTTGAGACACCATGGGGGGGCGAACCCCCCCAACAAGAGGAGATTCAACCACCCCCAGGCTCCCCAAGCCCTCGCCCACCAACATCACCTCCGTCTTGTCAGGATTCAGTTGCAGATGGCTCAACCTCATCCAAGCCCCCACAGCTGACAGGCACTGGGAAAATAAGGAGACTGCATGGCCTGGGTCGGTGGAAAAGGAGAGGTAGAGCTGAGTGTCATCAGCATACTGATGACACTGCATGCCCTGAAACCCCCTCACGATCTCCCCTAACGGCTGCATATAGATGTTAAACAAGAGGGGGGACAGAATGGCACCCTGCGGGACTCCACACGTGAGGTCCCGGGGGGAAGACGTACACTCCCCCAAGACCACCCGGTGAGTTCTCCCGGCCAGGAATGAACGAAACCAGTCCAAGACCGTTCCGCCAATTCCAGCACGGTCCCGCAGGCGAGTCACCAACACCTCATGATCGACTGTGTCGAATGCAGCCGAAAGGTCTAGCAGGACCAGTAAGGTCTGACGACCCTGGTCCAACGCCAGACGGAGATCGTCAACCAAGGCCACCAATGCCGTCTCCGTACCATACCCAGGCCGAAACCCAGACTGGGAGGGATCAAGGAAACCGATGTGGTCCAGATGCTCCTGGAGCTGTCGTGCCACAGCCCGTTCAATAATCTTCCCTAAAAAGGGAAGATTAGAGACCGGCCGATAACTGGCAGGAGCATCAGCGTCAAGAGATGGTTTCTTGAGCAGGGGTCTAACCACAGCCTCTTTTAGGCAGTCAGGCACCCTGCCCTCCCGAAGGGAGGCACCAACCACCCCAGCCAACAACGGCCGTAACGTCTCCTGGCTGGCTTTCACCAGCCAGGACGGGCATGGATCTTGCTCACAAGTAGTGGCACGAACAGATCCCAACAAGGAATCCACATCGGCAGGCGACACCATCTGAAACCGATCCCACAAAACAGGACAGGACGGGGCATCCATAGCCCCAAGATGATCCTCTGCAATAACTGTGGTGCCAAAATCATGGCGGATGCGAGCGATCTTATCTACAAAGTGGGTATGGAGATGGTGGCCCCTGTTATTGGCAGAATCTACCCTCCATTGGTACCCCAGATACAGAGTCTGGGGGATGCTCCTCGATGCACAGCTCCACCTGGATGCCCAGGTGGAGGCTGTGGCGAGGAGTACCTTTCACCAATTACATCTGTTGCGATGGCTTCAGCCATTTGTCTCAGACTCTGACCTGGCCACCATCATCCATGCTTTCATCACCTCCAGATTGGACTATTGTAACATGCTCTACGTGGGGCTACCCATGGTGACAGCTTAGAAACTGCAGCTGGTGCAGAATGCGGTGGCCTGTCTTCTGGTAGGACTGGGCCACCAGGAGCATATTACACCAGTGCCCCATTCTCTGCATTGGCTGCCAGTGGTTTTCCAGGCCCAATTCAAGGTGTTGGTTTTGACCTATAAAGCCCTAAGTGGCCTAGGCCCTACCTATCTGCGGGACCACCTCACTCCCTGGGTGCTGGACCGACCCCTGAGGTCATCTGGGGGCACCCTGCTCAAGGTCCCCTGAGTCTTCCGAAGGGCCACGCAGGGGAGGGCGTTCTCTGTGGCCGCACCACGGCTGTGGAACTCCCTTCCGGTGGCGACTTGTTTTGCCCTGGATCTCCCCTCTTTTTGGAGAAGTTGTAAGACCTGGCTGTTCCACCAGGCATTTGGTGGGGGGGTGGGTTGTTGGATAGGGGTTATTTTTGTTTTTGGCCTCCTTTTAGTTATATTGAAATTGTTCTAATGTTTGTTTTGCAAATTGTAAGCCGCCCCGAGCTGCCTGTGGCAGGAGGGGCGGGGTAGCAAAATTCTAAAAAAAATATATTATTTTTTTAAATGGTCCAGTGCCTGGTGGTGTGGAGAGCAAGATGCTCTATGTTGATAAACTAAGCTTCCGTATCTTAATCTTTGTTCCATTCCTGGCTGAATCATGTCAGACAGTTTCTTTTTCTCCTGTTTATCAGGAATCCTAATTCAGTTTTCCTCACATGCCTCCACAATTACACATTAGATCTGAAGACCTGGAGATATCGGAATATTCCCCTTTTTCATACTGTGACTTCCGCAGATGCTGGGAGCCAGTAGGGGGAAATGTTACAGTGAATCTTGGGCCTTTATGTTAAAGAGAACCCTAAGTGAGAAATATAAGGTTCTTTAAAAGGTACACTCCATTCCATTTTCTGTGGTAACTAGAACATTAGTGAATATGGTTTCATCCTTTCAGTATGTGCATTTCTAAGTATAAAAACCCCTTCTTAATGAGAGTTATTATAAAGATGTTTTCTCTAGTGTAACAGAGATGCTCAGCTCCTAAGGTAATCCAGGAAGTGGTGGTGATATGCAACCACCTTCAGATTTAACTGGCTCAGCATTCATTCTAAGCTCCAGTTCAGTTCAAAATTATGGCTTTGCACCAGCCATTGTTGAGAACACTGTCTCTCTCTATTCTACTCATTGCTCTCCTCTAATGCTGCTCTTGTCTTTTGCCCTTCTTGCCCTTTCTGTATGAAAGCCCTCATCTCACTTTTCCCACTATGTGGAACAGGCTTCATACAATCTCTCACCTAATCAAAACCCAGTCCATTATCAAAACACTTTAAAATACATATTTTCTTTAATGTAATGTAAGGGCTTGGTTCTAAGCTTCTGACTACAAGAGAGTCAGACTTCACAAGCTGTTGACGTTTTCTGGTCCCTCCCTAAAGGAAATGGCTCTGGAATGGAACATAGGCCTGCCGCCTGCCCCATGCATGGATGATTATGTTCTACCTGCTTCGCAGCCATCAGTTCGGCTCACAGTTGACCAATAAAAATTAAAACAGTTGAAAAACTGTTTCCTCAGAAACTAACAACAATTAGTTAAAAGGTATTCTTCTCACACACCTAACGTGGGGGAAGGTGAGTGGGAATGCTATTGGAAGAGGAAACATCTTTATTCTTCTCACACACATAATGTGGGGGAAGATGAGTGGGAATGCTATTGGAAGTGGTAGATTTTTCATCGCTTGAAATCTTTTAAATCAAGATTGGATCTTTTCCTAAATGATATGCTGAAACTCAACCAGAAATTATGGGCTTGTTGGAGGAATTACTAGGTGAATTATTACAGCTTTTATTATGCAGCATGTCAGACTAGATCACTGTAATGTTACCTTCTTGCCTTAATCTATGTTTCTATGAATGGTCGCTTCAGAAAGGCAGAATCCTCGGTTAGTAATTTTCCATGTTCCATTTTGCCTGCACCACTTCATCTATTACTTATGGATTAACTCCTCAACTTTAAAGTATTACTATATTTACAATTTCTATGAAAGATAATAGGTAAAATAAAGAGGTATGTCTACAGCAGCATTTTGGAGTAGTAACCTCCCCCCCCCCCCCCCCCATATTGCTTATTTATGCCTCTCCTTAGCCTTCACAATCTTCCTCACCTCCTGTAACTAAGCTAAGTATGTGCCCCTGTGACTTCTCAACCTCTTGAATGTATCCCTGGCCCTCCCTATGTTGGCCTTGTCTCCCCTCTGTTGTCCAACCTGGATTGTAAAAACCCTTGGGGCAAACACCTGTCTCTAATTACGACGATCCACCACCAGACACATTGCTGCCATTATATAAATAGTTATTCTAATAATGGTAACATTATAGTACAGAGGTGGACAAATAGCAGTTTGGAAGTTGCATTTGGCTCTTGGGCACCTGTACTGCAGCTCTCACTAGAAGTGGCTGCCTGGCAGTGCGCTAGGCTGGCCATACATTCCCTTTAAAAGAAGACGCTTATGAAAAATACATGGTGCAGGGCTGCACTGGAACCAGTACAGCCCTGCAAAATGTATTGTTTCATAAACTTTCTCTTTTAAAGGGGAGGTATGGCCACCCTAGAGTGCACCCATGTGGCTCCCTTGGGAAGAAGAGAAGCTGAACTTCCATTTTCACCCTGCCACTGGAATCTCCTGGGGGCTGTGGGGACAGGGAGAGCGTGCCCTGAGTTGTTATTGCTACTGCCTGAACCTGCTGAACCACCTGGTGTCTTGTGGCTCTTGGCAATCTGCACATTTTGATAGGCGGTTCTTGAGCTTGGGAGGTTTGTCCACCCCTGCTATAGTAGATATGCAGTAGTGTCGCTTTTATAGTTTTTAAGCATGCTAACAATGCTACTGAGAAACCCCAGTTACTTTGAAATAATCTGTGAAGAAGCCAGTACTTGCAGACTTTGAAAACAATTAGACAAAAATCCTGAAAGAATGGAAAGCACTTTTCATTGCCCTTATTGTTTTAGGATTTTATTCTTAAATTGAGGTGTTAGTAGGATTTTGCATACTACCTGGTTATACTGTCCTTACAAAGCCACCAGAAACTTTGATTAAATGTCTTAACATGTTCCTTGACGATATTCCACTTCTGTGCAAGGGCAGTTATGGTTATGGTAAACTGTGTGCAAGAGAGGAATCCTCGTAACTTAGTCTGCATATTAAATTGATCTCTGCTTCAGAGGAGTTACCAATGTACCCCTGTTAGCGAACAACAATCTGAAGCTGAGACATAGCATTGTACATGACACATTCGGTAATCGGTTGTGTGAAATCTATTAATTCTTTCGGTTGGTACAATAAGACTTGTATTTCTGCATTTTTTGGCATAGAAACAGAAAAGATAGGGCTGGAGGCTGGAAATGGATTGCCCTCTTGGAAATTTAATGATCAGCTCTTTCCCTGTGACGTATGTGGAAAAGTGTTTGGCCGTCAGCAGACGCTGTCCCGACATCTCTCACTGCACACAGGTATATCAGACACTTTGGTCTTCATTTTGATGGTGTCATGCAGCCTTGTCTGCTCATATTTGGTTTTTTTATTTTTGGGGTTGTTTTTTTTACAAGACGACGATATTATCGTTTAAAGGAAGGAATAGAGCCATCCTCTAAATACTTCATTTGGGTGATGATAAGAGCAAAATTGGACTAACAACTTTAGAAAGCTAAGAAGCTAACTTATATACTGTCATTCACCATCACCTACCTGTAATTCATTTTTTTTTAAATGATCAGAGCTTATTGTGTCAAGGCATCAGATTTTTCTAAAAACAATATTAGACCATTCTTTAGCATACTTAGCTAATTTAAGCAATGGAGATCATAGACTCTCTGTCACTGGAGGTTTTCAAAACAAGTCTGAAGAAGAGCCATGTCAGGGATGTTGTGGTTATCCTATTTCCAAGCGGGGTTGAACAAGATGACCCCAAGGTACCTTCTAACTCTGACATTCTATAATTCTATGCTTTTAGATAGGTTTTTAAAGATATGAGAACTATATTTTTGTCTATAGGACAGACTCTCTGAACTCTACAATGAGCAGCTGAAGATCTTGGGTGCAGCCAGACAAACTGCTGAGGGGCAAGTGCTGCTGCCACATTGCAGGGCCAGTGGCAAATGGTCAGCTCCCCCCCTCGCAGGGCACCTGGGTGGGTGGGAGGGACGCTCTCTGATCTCCCGCCACAGGGGCAGGCCGAGTCACTAGCCACATGAGTGGGCACCTGGCCCTGCCCCACCTGACCAAAATCCTGCCCCCAGCTGTGACATGACAGCACGTGACAGACAACAGCGTCCCTTGCTCAAAGCCTCACTGCAAAGCTCACCACGCAGAGGGGCAGAAGGAGCCCCGGCACACGGGCTGCCATGCCTAGAGAAGCCTTACCTTATGTTTGGTACAGCTGCTATGTGATGTGTCCTCGGACTTTTCCCGAATGACACAGTGCGCAGTAGCCAGCTGCTCACCCTGCCGCACAGTGGCGGGAACATCTGGCAGTAGCCAGCCACATGATGCACTGCATCGTGTGTCTGGTTGCCCAGAATGGGTTATTTACGCCTCCCCATAGAGGCTCAGAGCGACTTACAATCATAAAAACAGAAATTTTAAAAACCCTTAGAACCCTACCCAACCCACCCCTACACCTCCAACCCAGTCCCATCCCACCCTATCCCTGCCTGCCAAATGCCTGGCTGAATAAAAAGGTCTTGCATCATTTCCAGAAGATGAGCAGAGTTGGTCTTAGGCGACCCTCAAGGGGAGGGAGTTACACAATCATGGGGCAGCTACTGAAAACACCTCCCTGCACGCCCTAGTCATAAAAACATCATGGGAAGATGGCACCTGCAAGAGGGCGTCCCTGGCTGATTTCAGGGGCTGTGAAGGGACATAAGGGAGGAGGTGGTCTTTCAGATACCTGGAGCCCAAGTCGTTTAGGGCTTGAGAGGCTAAATCCCAAGGCATGGTATCTCATGTGATTGTACCCCTTGTCTCTGGATCGCAATTCTTGCCTGTGGGGTTTAATTTAAAATATTGCATGAATTACGCCTTTTTTGAATGTTATGTTCACTTCTGCTATTAGCTTCTTCCAAAACGAAGAGAAGAGAGGACACTTCTTTCTACAACAATCTTTTCCTTAGAGTTACTTGAGTTACATCCTTTTACAATAACTGAGTAACTGGCCAGTTACTGCACAGTTTTCCATAGAGGATTTGTCTAATCAGATGTTTTAGCTGTATGTTTGCAGAGTTTTACCTGGGTTTTTCTGAGGTACTGTGAAAAATAGGCCAAAAGACTTGACCTGTTGAAATGCAATGCCCCAACACAGTATTGAAAAATATGGTTAGCATAGAGGTGGACAGTAATGGAGCTTATTGCCATGCTAGAAAGGCCTGAGAGACGTTTTCTATAGTTTCGTGCTTTGTTTTAAATAAGAGAAAAAATCAGCCTCTCTAACACTTGCATACTTCATTTTTTTAAAAACGGGAAATCATTCCTTTCCAGGAAAGACTTTTAAGGCAGTTTAATATTCTGTTGCTTTCTTAACAAATGAGGCTGGCATAGCAGCATGAGAATATGCAACACATTCAGTCAAAATTAAATGCTATTCATTTTTTAATGTATTTAATTTTATTGTAAAAGTGTTAGGTTTCAGAAACTACTGATTAATTTGGATTTTAAAGATATATTGTTGGCTTGAGTGATGGAAACCTTTTTTCTCCATGTTTTATTATAAACTCATGAAACATCACCCTTGCATGCACACCTCTTAATCTACCATTTGGGCAATTTCAAGAACATTCAGTTCCACAAACAAACTAGTGCTAACGGAAGAAGTTAGTTGGAGAGGATGAGGCTGGGTCTGTGCTGACAAAGTGGCAGTTCTGAGCAGCAGTTTGCCAGATCACACCATGTTTGTATTATCCATACTGTTTTTATACCCAGTTTTAAAAAGTTTTTAAAAGTTCAATGGCCGCTCCTCCTGATGTGGCTCAGTCCCACCAAAAATTCCTACCTCTGTTGCCTGTTAAGGGGTTGCTGTTGCTAATGACCCTACTGAGAAGCTTCAAGTACCAACACCACTTTGCTGGCTGGGGCTTCCCCATTAGGGATACAAGTTTCTGTGGAGAGATGGGAAAGGGAGCCCTGCGGGCTGGACCAGAAGAGGGAAATGAGAGGGCAGGGGAGACTTGGAAATAGAGGACTCTCCAAGCAGTGAGTGAGCTGATTTACTGAGCCTGTGCAGGGAGCTGGCTGGAAGGCTCAGGGTTTGCTCTGGGGCTGAATTACACCGGGGGTTGGGGGAATCAGCTCTCTGTACCTTGGCAGATCCCCCTGCAGTCATGTCTAGGTGTAATTCTGCCCCAGGGTAAATGAGCCTTTGGCCGGCTCCCTGCACAGGTGCAGGAAATCAGCTCACTTACTGCTTGGAGCCTCCCCTTCATCTCCTTCCTGCACAGGGACAGTTAGAGCCTCCACTGACTGCAGGGCTGGAATCTGACTTTTGCAGTGATTTATGTCCAGAATTTCACAGCAGAATACATGTTAATCAAAGACAAACCGATCGGTGAATTGAAAGTCATCAAGAACAATGGAATTCTTTAATGCCACTGTTGTAAAAAGTGTGTTTTGTCTACATTGTTGGTGGATAGTGATTTTCAAAGTACTTTGCAATGAAGTGTCAAAGGTGTTAATAATAATTGTAGTCACACCTGTACGAAAGGCAACAGCTGAGTATGCTATAGAAGACATCAACTTTCAGCAATAGGGCAAGTGCTTTGCTTCTCAAACAAACAGAAGAGCACAGTTCCTGTATAAATAGGTAAATGAAAATCAAACTGTAAGAAATTAACAGTAACAAACAAAATCTGTATTCAGTGTTGTTCATAAAATTTAATGGAGGTTTTAAATTCACAGAACATCTGTGTAACTAATACAGAGTTAATGGCTGTGATCCACAAACCACTTACTCTTGGGTAGTCCTGTCAAAGCTCAAAATGTATTAGCGGGTCTTCTCCAGAGTAAGTGGCTTGTGGATCACAGCCAATGAGTCCATGTCCCGGGTGGCTCCAACGCCCCCCCCCCCTCCGTAGCCCCACCATAAATTTTAATCACATCACTGAAAATCTTCCCTTAAGTTAGCTGGTAACTAGTTATCTGAATAACTTTGCAAAGTTTTCCCAATAGCTTTCTGAAGTATTCTAACCTCTAAACAATAAATTAGATTATTCTGAAAGCTTGTATGGCATCTTTATCTAGCGCACAGAGTTGCATTTGAAAAGAGATGTTTAAAATATCTCACTTAGGGCTGAAACAAAATATTACATATTTTAAAATTTGTTTTCAGAAGAGAGAAAATACAAATGCCATTTGTGCCCCTATGCTGCTAAGTGCCGTGCTAATCTGAACCAGCACCTGACCGTCCATTCTGTGAAGCTGGTGAGTACAGACACTGAGGACATTGTCAACGCTGTCACTTCTGAAGGCAGTGATGGAAAGAAGCACCCTTATTATTACAGGTGAGGACCCAGAGGAAGGCCATGCACAGAGACCAGTATCCAAATGTCTTATCTGCCTATCTGCTTGCTGAGAGAGTGTATTTGCCATGTTGGTCCTAAAAATAGATCATAGAGACAAAGTAGTGTAGAAATATCTTTTATTGGACCAATGGAGAGGGCATTTTCGGTGGCCAGACTGCACCTTTGGAATTCCCTCCCGGAGGAAACTCGCCTGGCCCCAAGCCGTTTAACATTCCGGCGAGTTTGTAAAACCTGGCTGTTTGCCCAGGCCTTTGGGGAGGGTGGCTTAGGGTTTTTTTTAATCTCCCCCTACCCTTTATTTATTGTTTTATTGTGTGCCTAACCCTGTTTTAATATTACTATGATTGTTTCAAATTTTATATAATTGTATTTTTATGTTTTAAAATTGTTAGCCGCCCCGAGTTGTTTTCAGGAGGGGCAGGATATAAATCGATAAAATAAATAAATAAACTTAGGTTGGTGGAGGTTTGCTAGCTTTCGGACCTCACAGGATCCTTCATCAGGCAAGTCAGAAATCCAAGCTGTACACTGAGCAAAGCGAGGCACGGGGGTTGTATGCAGAGGCTGGGGAGCATTACATCATGGGAGGGTAAGGGCAGAGGCGTGTGTGGGAAGAAGTGTGCATTTGTATGGGAGTAGGTGTCGTATTATGTGGCAAGTCATTGAGAGGGTGCCTGGAAAGGGGAGTGGAAGGGAGTAAGGTGCCTGTGATTGTGAGATGATAGAGTAGAGGATGTAGGGTGGGGCAAATCCAATTAAAAAGGGTGGGTGAGTCATTGAGGGACCCTCTCAATGTCTTGCCCCATAATACCACACCTACTCCCTTACAAATGCACACTTCTTCCCCCACCCCTCTCTGCCCTAACCCTCCCATGATGTAAATGCTCCCCAGCCTCTGCATATAACCCCCCTGCCTCGCTTTGCTCAGTGCACAGCTTGGATTTCTGACTTGCCTGACGAAGGATCCTGTGAGGTTCGAGAGCTTGCAAACCTCCACCAACCTAAGTTGGTCTAATAAAAGATATCGCTACACTACTTTGTCTCTACGACCTATCTGCTTGCTAAATTACAAGATCCATCCCCTTTTATTCTTGACTGGTGCTTTGGGCTTACTTGTATTTGTCTTCCACTTCAGCAGCAAAGCCCAACTGGCTGTGGCATGCTTCTTCATGTCACTAAGCACTGTGATGGCTGTACTATTTAAAAGGCATTATGAAGTTAGAAGACCCATCAAATGCATAGCATATATCTAATAAGTTTTGGTGCATGCATGTAAGTAATGGAATAGTTGGAGCATTAGAGGGGGGATATTTGGCCCTTACAACCACACTGCCTTCCTGAAGTTCTTAGCCATAGCCACATCACTCTGCAGACACACTGTCTCAGCACAGCCACATCAGACGTAACAGGAAACCAAGGAAAAATCCATCCTGTGTTTCCAGTCCTGGGCTCCGAGTCCTAGTTGGTTGCCCAGAAAAGTACTCAACTGCCAGAAGGAGCACCAAGGGCTGAAGAGATTCATTCAGAAAAGCAAACAGAATGTTAGGAATTATTCGGAAAGGGATAGAGAATAAAACTGAAAACATCATAATGCCCCTATATAAATTGATGGTGCATCCACACCTTGAGTATTGTGTGCAATTCTGGTCACCCCCATCTCAAAAAGGATATCCTAGAACGTGAAAAGTTACAGAGAAGGGCAACAAAAATTATCAAGGATTTTGAACGGCTCCCGTGTGAAAAAGGCTTGATAGGTTAGGGTTCTTCAGCTTGGAGAAGAGAAGACTGAGAGGGGATATGATAGAGGCGTATAACATCCTGGGTAGAGTGGGACGAGTAGATACGGAACGTTTATTCACCCTCTCAAGTAGCACTAGAACTAGGGGACACTCCATGAAACTAACTGGGACGCCTGTGGCAGGAAGAGCGGGGTAAAAAATTGTTAAATAAATAAACAAACTGGTGGCTGATTTTAAACAAATAAAAGGAAGTATTTTTTCACTCAACACAGTTAAATTGTGGAAAGTGTTGCCAGACGAGGTTGTCAGGTCCAGTAGTATAGCTGCGTTTAAAAAGGGACTGGATAAGTTCTTGGAGAATAAGTCCACTAACAGCTATTAGCCAAGTAGATTACAAGATGGGAACTTCTTACTGTCGGGAGCAGGGAGTGATCAACAGGGAATGGATTGCCCATTGTGACTGCTGATACTTCTCCCGTGTAATCGAAATTGGCCACTGTCGGAGAGAGGATGCTGGGCTTGATGGACCATTGGTCTGACTCAGTATGGTGGTATTTATGTTCTTATTCCCCCACCCCCAAAATAAATAAATTGGTAAATCTCCCTTCCAAATTATGTAGAGGGACTCACCCACCCACATTTCCAATTAACATATTCATGTTCGCAAGGATAATGTTATGCTCATCCACTTCCAGTACGTTCATCGTACTTCACGAATCATGCCTCCTTGCCACTACCCTCACTTGCCCGAGTCTCCTGCTCCCTAAATTGTTTTTGCCCCTGTCCCCATGCCTGGATCAGCCCCCTCCCCTCCAAAAAAATATGCTCTGCTCCTTCCCTTCCTACCTTCACATTCCTTCTAAAAACCTACCTCTTCCATCAAGCTTTCCCTGGCTCTTCAACCCCACAGACTGCTCATTGATACTCTTTCTACTGTCCTCTCATTCTGGGTCTCCTTCTCTGCTGTAACTAAGCTATGAACATGCACCTTCAACTTCTCAACTTCATGAATGTATCCATGGGTAAAACCACACATCATGGCGCCAGCACAACTGAGGCCGGGTCGGGAACCCTCCGCTGACACCACAGGCCACACGTGAGTGTGGCCCGGAGAGCTGTCCTGCTACCCGGGCAGCCCGGCCTGGGAAGTGGCCACATTAGATATGCCAGCGGCTGTCCCCACACCGCTCCCAGCACCCCATTCCCTGCCATGACAGGCAACCACGGCCGGCCAGTAATGGCCACCATGGCGGCCTGGCCATGGCAGACCCAATCTGGGCTGGGTCATAGCAAGTCAAAACACATGTTCTGACCCACTGTGACCTGCTTTGGTCTGGTCTAGTGGGCCATAACCTGGGCTGTTACTTCAGCTATATGCAGAGGTCAGAACCCAGGCTAGCTGCCAACATGGCCCAGGATACTTCAGGTCAACATCTGGTGACCCTAAGCCACAGGAGACAGCGGTCTGTGGACCTAAGTGGGCCACTGTCACATCTGATTTTACCCCATGTCTCTCCCTATGTTCCCCTCAACTTTGTCTCCTCTCCCTTGTGCAACCTAGATTGTAAGCCTCCTGGGGCAGGGATTTATCTCTGATTTATAATAATTAATATAGTGCCTTCTGCTTGATTCAGCTATTAAGTCAATCACATTTTTTGAAATCAAGTAATGGCTATTAAAAGTAAACAACTTCCATCTATTGTTTTCATTACTTTAGGTAAGGAGTATTTGAAAACTCAGCTGCCTGTGATGAAGCAGTGCCATATAATACAAAACTGCAATTTTAGTGGAGAGAAGAAAAGTGCTAGGAAGACTTGTGATAATAAAAGAATGCTACCAATGAGATTATATTCTGCAGGCACTGTAACAGACAAAGCACTATCGTGTGCTCTGCAAATGATAATATGCACCCTGGTGGTCAGAAAGCTAAGAATCAGTCTTGTGTCAAATCTAAATGATAGTAGAAGCCAAAGTTGAATACGATCCGTTAGATCATCTGTTCTCATCCTCCTGCCAGTTCAGAATTGTTCTCCAGAATATTTGTATTTTGAAATGTTAAGAGCTTAATAAAAACAGGGAGCCAAAGTAAGGAAGATTAAACCTCTGAACCTATACAGGGTTATGCACAGTTTGCAAAATGTTAATTCCTGCAGATTGTTTAGCATACTACTACTTTCAAGTTGAAGGAAATCTAGAACCCATTTTTGCTTGCTTGTGCTCAATATGCCAGACATTTCTGTACAAGATTCCAATCTGACATGGAAATGTTTCTGGAGTTTGAGAATGGTTCCTGGAGTGTGCAGCAAGCTCTCTGCCTGCCAGCGTAGCAGCCCTGCTAAACATCTTGGCAAGGCTGCAGTGCATCTTATTGCCCAAAGGACTCAGCTAGGTGATGTGCAGCATCTGGAATCTGTAGTTTTTAATTAACTTTATGATTATTTAGCATCATTATAGCATGTCCAGGATTGTTGCATTGTGCCTGCCCTTAATCAGGTTGGCATGACCATCAGTTCGGAAGCCATTCAGCAGGCATAAGAATTTTTCCAATGAAAATTCAACAGCAGGGAAAAGAGGAAGTTAGTGGACCAAGTGTTTTATTATGAGGATGAATAGAAAGGATGTACATCTCTCAAAGGGGGGTGGAAGGTTGTATGGGAATGTGCCTTATATCTTTAAAAAAAATTCCTTTCTGCCTGCAGTTGTCAAGTATGTGGATTTGAGACCGAGATGAATGTCCAGTTTGTCAGTCATATGTCTCTTCATGTGGATAAAGAGCAGTGGATGTTTTCTATTTGCTGCACAGCCTGTGATTTTGTCACCATGGAAGAGGCAGATATGAAGGCTCACATCAGCACCAAGCATACAGGTGATGATAATCTACTTCTTCAGCCCTGCGCCCCCAGTATCTCCCTCTTCACATTTTCCATTTTTCCATTGAAAGGTTTTCTGACATAAGGCCCCAACCCTGCAAACATGAAATCAAATGGATGCCGCACTGGCAGCAGCTTACTGGCACAGATCACCAGACAGAATATTTGTAACATTCCTACATGGCTCATTTAGGCCCTTTTCACACAGACACTCTAACACTGATTAAATGGGTGTTACATTTTATTATACATGCTGCAGGGCTGCAGGTGTGCTCTAACACCCATTTTATCAGTGTTAGAGTGTCTGTGTGAAAAGGGCCGTAATTAGAACTATGCAGTCTGTTTTGTTTATTAGTGAATTATTTTATTACTTTTTTAAAATTATTTTTTGTGCTATAAAATTACTTTTAGGTGTTGATTCTTTGCACCAGACTGTAAACCATTAGGGCCAAAATCTTGTGCCCTCTCCCACATTGTATATCTGTACAAACTTTGGGCCCAATCCAAGGTGCACACATGCACCAAATGTGCAGATTGCGCATATGCACCCTACACAATGCATGCATACCATGCATGTGCCGCATGATGCACACTGTGTGCATGTGTGTGTGTATGCACCGTGGGTCAGTCAGTCCCTTTGTTGCTATATTTTCCAGTACCCCAATAGCTAAACTGATGATGTTTCTGTTGTCCTATCCCAATCCCAGACTAAATAGTTGAACAAGTTGTTAGGTTTATAACTTTTTTTTAATTGGTTCTGTTTATTTTAACACCAGAGGATCAGAATAGCTACATACATTAATTTATAGTACTGACAGCACTCAAATAAAGTGCATATATTTATTCCAAATGCTGAAGCCTGATATAGTTTCAGGAGAAAAATCTCAATTATTAATTTATTTGTCTTGCAAAATCACCAATTGTAAAGGTTTTGCCATCAGAAATTAGATGTCAACTTTGTTGATATGCCTGAGTTATTTGTTGTATTGACTTTGTACTCGGAATAAAATCTGTTGTTTGTTTGTTTTGCCCCAGTACAGCTAATAGTGGCAACTGATGAGGAACAGGAAGTCATTTGATTTCCACATAAGTGCATGGGTCCATGATTCACAAGGTTCTTTCTCTGCTGGATTAATTTGTTATCCTATAGGTCAGGGGTGGGAAACCGTTTCCCTCCCGGGAGTCATTTTGAAAGCTTACACAAACTTTAAAGGCCGCACAGAAGTTGGGGTGGGGCTGCTTAAGGGATGCACTCAAGGAAAAGGAGGGCCCAAATTGTGGATTTGTGCCATGGAACTGTCCCCTGTCCTTGGTTGCATGACCGCATCTCTGCTCCCTTCCCTTGAGCTCAGTGGTTCAGTGATTGGAGGTAAGAACTGGAGCCAAGGGCCAGATCCAGGAAGTGGAAAGGGGCCACATAAAATCTTGCCACGGGCCGCATTTGGCCCCTGAGCCTGAGGTTCCCCACCCTTGCTATAGGTTGTTATTTCTGTTCAGAATTCATATCAATTTTTACTGTGCTGCACATTTTTGTTTACGGAGCAGATCAATGAGCCACAAAGGCCATTTTTATATGGACGCGGTGGGTGGGAGGATGGGTATGCGCCGGTGGCAGGTGTGCTCCCTTTCCCACAGGCGCACACCCATCTCTACCCACGGAGCCTACTCTGTTTTTTCAGATGGCTCTGTGGGCGGGTGATGTGCTACCGGGAGCACACATACACCTCCACCCACTGCCTGTGGTGTTTCCACAGGCAGACACCCATCCTCCCACCCTCTGCTGTGCCATGCACACAGATGGGGCCCCCTCCCCACTGCACACCTGCCCGCACACCCAGTGTGGGGGGTGGGAGTCCATGCAAAAACAGCCAAAACATTTGTACTGTAGACATTTGGGCAAATCCTTTTTAAAATGAAGGCCAGTATGCATATATCCATTATATGTCCACCCAAATTATAGAGCTGTGGGAGCTGCATTAAAACCATGAAAATCTGTTCCTTATATGACTTTACAGTGCAGATGTTAACTTTTAAAGCCATGGCAGTTATGGGTGAAAACAGACATACATGTAACTCTGCTTTAACACTGCTTTAACATTTCTTATGCATGTTGCAGGGCTGTATCGGTGTCCTGTGCAGCCCTGAAACATGCATAAGAAATGCTAAAGCAGTGTTAAAGCAGAGTTAAAGCATATGTCTGTTTTCACCCGATGAGTGAGCGAGTGAATGAGCAATCTTATTCCCTTAACAGGACGCAGTATTCTGTGATGTTTTTTGTTCATAGGAGGTGTGAACGCCTTACTTTGCATATGACTGTAGTCTAAACTGTCGACTGAATTCCCCATAGTTTGTTAAATGGGTTGATGATTTGCATGTTACTCAGCCTTAATGGCTTTGCAGGACAATACAGGCTGTGATATTCAGCCAGTCTGGCTTATTTTAAGCCATGCAGTGCAGTTGTGAATGCCTTTATTCTCATATGAGTCAGCCTTAATTGTCCTGCAGTTGTGAAATCTGAATGGGAATCCCTTTTGATCCTTAAACTGTTAATCCTGAGCAGGGCTGAAGATTACAGCCTAGATTGGGCATTCAGAGGAGTGACCATTTCCTGCTCCTCTGTGCACTCTAGGTCTGAGCAGAAGGGTTTAAAAGTGTCCTGTGCCATTTTATAAATCAATCAACCCTGCTATTTCCTCTTTTACCTCGGGACAGAGCATTTCTAAGGTTAGGGTGGGGGAGGGGCATCTGGGAGGCAGGATTTATGGGTTCCCTCATGAGGGGGAAGGGTAGTGGCTTATATTGGGGCAGAACTCAGGGGAGAGGGGGTCGGAAGGCAGGACTCCTGTGATCTCTGGGAGGGGAGGGGAGGCTAGCAGGTTAGAGTTACAGGTGTCGGTTGGGAGCCAGGATTCCTGGGTTCTTGTGGAGGGGAGTGGGGCTAGTGGCTTATAGTGCAGGGGAGGCTTGGGTTGGGAGCCAGGACTCCTGGGTTCTCTGGGAGGGGATGAAGGGCTACAGGGTTACAGCAGGGGTCCTGGGAGCCAGGACTGATGAGTTTTCTCAGAGAGAAGTGGTGGCTAGTGGGTTAGAGTGGGAGGTAGGGGTGGGAGCCAGAACTCGGGAGTTTTCTGAGAGGGCTAGTGAGTTGGGGAGGGATGGGTGGGTGGATCTGGAAACCAGGACTCCTGAGTTCTTTGGGAAGGGAGTGGGGGCTACTAGTGAGTTAGAGCAGGAGCAGCGTTGACCCAGGACTTCTGGGTTCACTGGGAGGGGAGGGTAGCTAGTGAATTTAAGTAGTAGGGCTGGGTGCCATGGCACACACCTTGTTCACACATCCTATGCTCTGTAAAGCTCCTCAGAGTAACTTTGAATGACAATTTGGGGTCAGTGATGACCCCCATAAGCTTCATGCATAAAGATGGCACAGCTGGCAGATTTGTGATGCTTGGGATAAAACTGTGATGGTTTTAAAACCTGTGATTTTCCTGTAAGTCTAGTAATTTTAGGATTTTTGAAAAGTCTAGAATTGTGATTCTTGGAATAAAGTTGTATGGCATTGAAATCCTGAAATTTCACTGTTAGGACACTAATCAAACTCAGGTTGGTAGTGTGGCAGCAGGGGAAAGTTAGTGCATTGCGCTTTCAAAAAAAGAAAAGGAAATGCTGTACTCAGAAAATATTCAGTTTAAGAGAGAAATTAAGGCTCTTACAAAATCAGTCATGCACCAAAAGCATGGAAATTGTAAATTAAGGCTCCTGCCTTAACTTGAACACCATGTAAGTAGTAAAGCCATTGTACAGTGCTTTCAACTTATGTTGTGCGTGCTTACAACGTAGGCTGCATGCACCTACACTGTCTCTTTCAGTCCCAGTCCTCTTCCTCTGCAGGTTGGGGGCAATGCTGAAGCTGGAGACGGAAGTGGGCCAGGGACAGCTTGCTGCCCTCTGCCCCCTCCTCGTTACCCTATATGCTTTCATTTCAGTTAGGGAGACAGGGACAGCCAAGCACTGGTTAATATGTGGGAAGAAGACTGATTGGTACCAGATTATTATTATTATTAAGCATTTATATAGTGCCAGCAATGTACCTGGCACTTTACAGTTGTAAGAAAGAGACAATCTAAGAGAGACAAAGGGGTTGGGGGTGCAGAGGAAGAGGCAAGGATACATACATGAACTCGTGAGGTCTCAGGTGCATGTGCTTGGCTTGCTTACAGCGGTGTAGTTACTCATCTAATGTTACACAAGATACGATGATTCAGGATAAGTCAGCAAGGGGGTGAGGGGAATGAAGAGCCACAGAAAGCTTGGTGGAAGAGGTGGGTTTTGAGGAGGGATTTGGAGGGAGGAAGCCGAGCGAATGTGTTCAGGGATGGAGTTCCAGGCATGGGGGGCTGCCAGGGAAAGGGGGCAGATGCGTTTAGAGGATTAGGGGAACCGTGAGCAGGCGAGGGTGGTGTCAGAGGAGAAGCAGAGCTCCCGGACAGGAATGTAGCAGGAAATGAGCGCTGAGAGATAAGGGGGAGCAAGGCCATGAAGAGCCTTGTAGGTAAAAACCAGGAGTGCGTGTAGAATGCGTTCAGGAAGAGGGAGCCAGTGTAGAGAGGAGAGGAGGGATTGTATGTGGTCAAAGCGGCGGGCAAGGTGGATGACCTTGGCAGCAGAGTTATGAACAGAAATAAGAGGAGCAAGGTGAGAGCGAGGAAGGCCAGTGAGAATAGTCGAGACGAGAGATGAACAGGGCATGGACCAGGGTCTTAGCAGGGGAAACAGTGAGGAAAGGACGGATCTTAGCAATGTTGTGCAGAGAGAAGCGACAGAATTTGGCAACAGAATTGAGCCGAGGTTTAAAGGAGAGGGAGGTGTCAAAGATGAACCCTAGGCTACGTGCCTGAGGCACAGGCTGGATGTTGACCTCATCAATGAAGACAGAGAAGGAAGAGAGAGAGGAAGGATTACGGGGGGGGGG
>QEPC01010935.1:1545622-1651269 GCA_003113815.1 Sphenodon punctatus
TAGGGGTCAGCAACATGCTGGTGGAGTGTTTGTGGGCAGACAAACCTGAGAGATGGGTGATGTGTAGGGGGCGGCCGGTGGTGGGGGAGCAGTGTGGGGTATGGGGAGGGAGCATGCACGTGCTGGGGGGCATATATGAGGGGAGGAGGCTGTGAGATGGGTGATGTTTATTCAGGGACAAAGCTAGAGGGGGCAGTTAGGAATGAGGGAAGTGTATGTATGCTTTTTCTATGGGCTGAGGAGAACGGGACAGCTAAGTACTTGGGAGGCGTATGCGGGGGAAACAAGGTTGATGGGTGTGGGATGTGCATGCAGAGGCAAGACTAGAGCCAGCTGGGGCATGGGGGAAGTGTGTGTATGGGAAGGGGGCAGCCAGGTGGAGAAACTGTGGCCACAGTGGAGAGAGAGATCAAGCACATAAGACTGGGGTAGGGAAGTGCTTGCTGTCCCTGGTTTCAGTGTTGCCCCCAACCTGCAGAGGAACAGAATTGGGACTGAAAGACCCAGGAAAAGTCTGGGTGCATGGAGCCTAAGTTGTAAGCGAGCACAATATGCAAGACAGTACAAGGTCTCTACTGCTTACATGGCATGCAATTTAAGGCAGGAGCCTTAACTTACAATTTTCAAACTTTTTGGAGCACGATTGAATTTGTAAGAACCTTAACTTCTCTCTTAAACCGAACATTTTTTGAGTGTAGAATAAGTATATGTCTATTGTATATCGCATTTGTATATAAACAAATAGCTATAAGTAAATAGCTATTTGTGTGTGTCTTCACCTAATTTGAGTGTGCAGTGTCAGCCGTTTACAGATATAAAGTTATACTTACATCTTTGGGCATGGATTGGAGATCTGTAATTTTAAAAATTCAGCCTGTAAAAGAAATCCACCTTGATGATCCAGCACATTAGTATGGAATTTATAAAATGCCATTCAAGAAGTCCTTGATGTTCCTCTAACTTTACCCTGTAACTGAAAGTTTAAAAAAGGTATACAGATTTATTAGTGGGAGTTAAAGTTTCATCCTTATGTTATTTCATCTCAAATTTAATTCCTACTGGGGAAGATTGTAGTTGTGTACCAGGTGGTGATATTTCAAAGGAACACCACACCTTAATGATACTGAAGGCCTAGCAGCACACTTCATTTCTGAAGTATTGAAGACATCAGGTGAAAACAGATGCAATGATGGCCCGCAGCGGCCCTGGACTCACTGCACGTCTGTTTCTCTGCTGACCCGCTACTCCCCTAGGGCAGGTAAGCAGCTGGCCCAGAGTGAATCCCACAGATGATCCCAGGCACTCATTCCAGGCTAAGAGCCGCCCGCGCAGGCCACAGTGGGCCTACGCATCTGTTTGGCTCTGCCATTCCTGCCGCGGGGCGGGGACTGCCATGGCTGCCTGTCATGGTGGGAAGTGGGGTGCTGGTGAGGCTGCCCGCCCAGACATCTGTTGCACCCCACCCCACCTGAGGCGTGCGGGTGGCAGGATAGCTCTCCAACCGCGGGCATATTTGGTTGGTGCCCTTCCCTGACCTGGAGAGTGGCGGCCGCTGTTTCCTGCCCCATGCCAGGGAGCCACCACACCACCCACACATCTGTTTTCACCTATTATCTGTAAATGCTGCATGAGTGACTATCCAACAGCCAGACTTCAGTAATATAGGAAAGCTGCAGCCCTTGTGATGAGTTAGAACAAAGCATGTTTCCTTACTGAGTCATTGTGCTTTGAACTTTCAGTTTTGCGTTCAGTAAGTGGTGTTCATGGCACAGATATTCAGAAGGCCTTAATTTTACACAGAAGTGTTTTAATCTGATCTCTGTTTTTGCCCAGTAAAATTACCATTTAATTCATAAGAGGAAAGAAGGAGAAAAAGGAACAGTTTAGTCTCTTTTATTTGTCTATTTATGTATTTATGATGAAAAGATACATTTTTAAAAGAAACTCATCAAATCCAATTTTACGTACATTTTCATTTAGGCTGTTGTATTTGGATTCGTCCTCTCCCTTTGTCTTTTTGCTAGAAAGAACATGGACTGTCAGTCTGCTCCAGACCAATATTTTTCTCATCTCTTTTCAATTGGATCAATGTATCATTATTATGTTCAGCTTTTTCTAATTATATTTTTGGGCCACTGATCTTGCAGTCACTTTTTGCACATTCTTAGCTCATCTTTGATTTTAGTGAAACTACTCACGTGCTTTTAATTATTCACTAATTGACTACAGGATAGGTACCTTAATTTATAAACCCTTTTCTTTTAAATTGCAATAATATTTTCTTTGAGCTCCTGCTTTTTACATAGCTTATTCACTGATTAGAATGCTGCAGGGATGGGTCAAATAATTTGAGTCACAGTGGGTTAATTTGAGATGATATATCTGATCCTCCTTACTCCGAGTCCATTGTTCTAACTTGTAACAACATAATCCAGTATCCAGCTAGCCCCTGTAAAACTCTTAACAGATTACAAAATAATTGCACAGACAAAATATCTCTGTGGATCTCAGCTCTGCATGCAGTCACGTAAAATCTGTTGTTTGGTTTGGTTTGGGATTTTTGATTATGTTTAGTTTTTCCTAGTTAAAATTTCTATAAAATTTCTATAAATAAAATTTATTTCTATAATTCCTATAAAATTTCTTGCAAACCTTGCAAGAAAGCTAGTAACCAATTCACACTGTGGAAGCTTTTTATAAACTCCATATTATTCACATAAACTTTATGTGATATAATTTTAATCATACCATATTTATCCACTTATCTCAAAGAGTTTTCTGTGCTGTACTGTAGATGGCAACAGTACACAAGTGCATTAAAATATGTTGCCCCTAAATATTGCCCTTGCAGTGGCATAATTAAAGATCCTCACAGACCACAAGTCGAGTTGAAAATGGCCAGAATCAGCTTTATCCGACACAAAGCAGAATTGGTTATCAGTGGATCTGCACCTCAAAGAGGCATGGGTAAACTTTGTCAGTCACCCGAAGAACCCCCACAATCCACAGCTATTGGGAAGCCTCCTGCCACAAACCCAGGAGTGGGATATCGACTGTTTTTTCAGTCCATCCCTCCCAAGATAGGTGCACCAAATCTGCACCTCCCACCCTTAAAGGGGCTTGAGAGTGGGAATAAGTGACACCCCCTCTGCCCCGCCATCTGAGGTATCTTTTACCCTCCCTCAGTTCATGAGGAATGTTGCTCAAAAGAAGGCAAATCAGTCTCTTCTCTGGCCCCAGTTCTTCAACATTCTTGCCTGGAGGATCAGAATGTATAGACTGCAAAACACCCCTCTCTTTCTCCTCCATATGGAACTCGCTCACTCCATAAGTTCTAGCACCCTAAGACTTTTCTTTTAGGTGCTTTTAGAGCAGGGGTGGGGAACTGCCAGCCTGAGACTAAATGTGACCTGTGGTTTGTTTTTATTTGGCCCTTTTCCAGACCTGGATCTTGGCCATTGGATCCAGTTCCTAACCCCCGAGAACTGGAAGACTGAGCTCAGGGTAAGGGAGCAGAGATAAGAGCACGCACACAAGGATAGAAGAAGGATCCATGGCACAGACCCCTGGTTTGGACCCATCTCTTCTGGGTGCACCGTCTGTGTGGCCCTTGGAGCTTATACTGATTTTCAAAGTGACCCGGGGAGGGAAACGGTTCCTGACCTCTGTTTCAGAGGAGTGTCTGCTGGTTCTCAATGTATTTTTTCCTCCCCGTTTTAAACTGTTCTAAATGGTTTTTATGTGGATTTTCAGTGGTTGATGGTGTTTTATTATATCTTTGTACCAATGTTGTGAAGCACCCCAAGTGCCATTTGGCAGGAGGGCACTACGCAAATAAAATGTATTATTATTAAAAACCATACATGGAGTTGGGCACTGGGATTTAAACTTGGGCAGCCCCATGAACTCTCATGAAGAGACCCAAGCGAAAGCCCCAGCCCTGCACCCAGCCCCACAGGGTGGGGAGGAGGAGCCTGCCACATAAGACAACACGGCCAACCTCTTGGATCAGCGCACTCTCGGTGGTTTTAAGCGAGCAAGGTGATTGGGGTGGGGGGGATCCGTAGCTGCTGACTGGCAGTGCCGTGGAGCACCCACTCAGGTGGAGTGCATGGGGAGGGGTCAGACGGCTCCCAGTGTAGCTACCCTGGCCATGGAAGCAAGCCACCATGCACTCACTCTGCCATAGACACTAGGGTTGGGGGAAGCGCGCTGAGCTGGCCTTTGCAATTGACATGTCCCTGGCGTGAGCCAGGACTTGTGACTTGCAAAGATCATGTCCTCCACCCTACAGTGCCTAGGAGCAGCAGACCGGTCTGCTGGCATGGCTGGCCACCCAGGTTCATACAGGCAGGGTCTCCATGGCCGCCCATTGCCACGCACCTCTTCGGTTTGCCCCACACAGAGCACCGTGGATTTCTCAGCAGTGCTCCATGAGTGGGTGCTGTGTGGCTCGCAGAAGTGCGCATCCCTCCCACTCCACCTTCAGACGGATGGTCAGTTGCGTGGCTCCTGGGTGGCCATGCGAGGTAGCATCTCATTTAAAAACACTCTATGCCAGGCAACACCCCCACTTCCTTCCCAGAGTCATTCATGTGAGGGGGATGGAGCGGGGAATCCACTAGAATACAATCCACAGAGTACAACCTGTAGCACATTTTTATGATCTAGAAACAAGCGTCCGCAAAGCTTGTGATCTTTCTCTCTTAAGTCAAATTTATTAATATTTTGACTCAAGTTCTGTCAAGAGTTAATTTGACTCCTACTGCCATAAGCACAAGTTTCTCCCCAAACCTTATAGTTGTGTCTCTTTTCTTTGATACCATTGAACACCAATGAATTTAGAATGATCGCTGCCAGGAAGACAGACAGTAATCAGAGAAAAAGTGGAAGGAGAACCTCAAACCGCTAAGGATCTATACTCCTAATGAGTGACCAGGGTAGTAAGATTTTTCTTCCCTTTCCCCTTTCCTCTCCTCCCAGATTAACCAAATGGACAGAGAGTGTGAGAAAGAGACTACAAATTGAGTTACGAAAGGCTTAGCTGGAACAGCCATGAAGTAGAAATTGATGTGAGCCTAAGGTAATCTAAAACCCAAGCTTGCAGGTGGTTAAAAAAAAACAACTAACAAAAAGCCATGTTCCTATTAGATATAAATCATATACTAATTTAAAAACTTCCTCTTAGCTTTTTCAGCCTAGTAGTGGGGCAAAATTACACATTCCTTTGGTTTTTTGGACAATTGTAATCAAGTATGAATTAGCAGGTGCATTGTTCCTAACACAGTTCTGTGACCAGCCTCACAGAAAGGGATGCAGCAAATCACAAAATTTAAGAAAAACATGATTTATATCCAACTTCTTCATAAATGATATCAAAATGAGTCTGCTTCTGCTTTTAACACGTCACTGTCTCTTGAACGTCAAACTCTATTGGGTAATAGAAATTCAATAAATAAATAATAGAAAATCACTGACCAAGATTGAGGTTTTATTTCCCCTATGTACTAACAAGCAAAATGTAAATTTATCTTTTCCACCAGGTGAAGAGAGAAAGACACCCAGTGAATCAAATAGTCCTTCTTCATCTTCCCTCTCAGCACTTAGTGATTCTGCCAATAGCAAAGAAGATGTAGATGTCACCCTAAAAAACAAGGGGTCGAACAATCTGCTAGTCATTTCCGTAGTGCCTGGTAGTCAGACCTTATTAAACACTGAGGAGAAGCCAGAGAAAGGTAAAAACTGGTGAAACAGATACAAGATCCTTTCCTCCACCATACGGAACAGTGTGTAACTTAGGTAATAGTGTCCATGCTTTCATTTTGCAGGTTTTGAATGTGTTTTCTGTAATTTTGTCTGCAAAACAAAAAATATGTTTGAGCGCCATTTACAAATCCACCTGATTACACGGATGTTCGAATGTGACGTGTGCCACAAGTTCATGAAGACACCTGAGCAATTATTGGAGCACAAGAAATGCCATACTGTCCCCACCGGTGGGCTCAAGTAAGTAAAGCAAGTACACAAATTTTTACTGTGTTAAGTATCTCCAATATTACGGGCATTAAAAATAGAGAAACAAATTGGAATGAGTTAGTTCATTTCTGATTATTCAAATTCAGGGATATTTACTTTTAAGATAATCTTTATCCATTAATAGGCAACAGAGCCTTTCTCCTCTATGTTCGTCTGTCTGATCAGTGGGTTGAAAAGCAGTGGTCACTGGATGTTGCAAATGCAAACTGGTGGAACATTATTTCATGTAATTTGCAAGCTGCCTTTGAAAGGAAAATAAAAATAATATAAATAGAAAAGGCTCAGGAGTCACAACCTTTTAATCCTGAGGCTTGCTTGCACAAATTGTGTAAGGTTTAGGTTATGTAGCAATGGATAAAGTCAACTTAACTTTCTCAACCTTGTCCCTTTTATAGATTTTTATAGCAGGAGAGACAGCAGGAATATAATTTTGAAATAATGGATAATAAAGTGCTGGACTATGAATATATTTTTACAGTGTAACATAGTTTTTTGTTATTAATACCTCAGAAATGACTTTTATTATCAATACAGCTGAAAAGAGAAGGCTTCTACATCTTTTCTAGTACTTTGGTTTAGTTTTTTCTTCCTAGTGAAGTCTCTTTATAACATTGCATATTTTTGTTGCCCCAATTAGCTACATTAATATTGAATATGAATATGCTTCAGCATGTCTGTTTTTATTTGTTTTGTAAAACTATGGTGCCTGGAAATGAGCAAAGTCCGATGCAGTTTGGCTATACCTACACACGCAAATACAATCAACAGTGAATTAGGGTTAGTCTGTCTTTAATTAATAGTTTGTAGGATGACCAGTGAAGGAATATTTTCCAAATGTGCTGATACGTGGTTATTTAAACTATGTTTTCCTTTGACCACGTGAATGAATTAGAAAGAGGTATTTAATATGATACAAGACAGAGAGAAAAGAACATTTTTCTTTAGTTGAGCAGTAATTGAACAGGGCTCACTGAAATGCTTTCAAAGGGTATGTTCTGGCAGCCCTTGCCACAGAAGGTAGCTTGATTCTGAGGAATTCCCCCAGAGTAACTGTTCCCCTCTACTTGCTGGTTCCATGAAGTAAGTAAGAAGGAGGTCCCCAAATATTTTCCTCTCTGCTCCCCAAATATTTTCCCCTTAGCACTGCTGCTGTGCTACTATGCAGGTGGGATCTTGCAGTGTGAGGAGAGGGGTAGGGATAACAAGTAGTACTAGTAAGTCACTAATACAGACATGCTGTGGAATGATAGACAACAAGGAAGTCCTGAGGATTGCAGGGACAATAAAGAACTGAGGGAACAAGAATAAACAAAGGAGATTTTCCCCACTCTGTGTAGACAACTATGACCTCCAGAATAGGACCATCCCTGCCTGGTTAATATTGCTTTTTCCAATGGTACTTTATCTTTCCTTTAACCTCACTTTAACCTCTGCATTCATGTGAACAAAAGCGTGGTTAAAGCATGTTAGGGGGTTGCTCCTTCTGAAAGAGTGTGTGTGTGTGTGTGAGGGAGTGAGAGAGAGTAAGTCCAAGCTGTGAGAGATTGCTGTATGAACAAATTTTCTGTATTTCTGTTCATACGGTCAATAATACCATTTTTATGTTGTAGTTCAGGATTTAGAAAAGAACAAATTAATTTAGGCACATCTGTGTCTGACTTGGTTTGGCTTACTGCAATTCAGTTAACTAGTCCTTTGTCCTACTGAGCTTCCTTTCAAGAAAGCTGGCTTGGTTTTAAAAATAAGCATTAAGGCAGGGGTGGGGTACCTCAGGCCCAGGTCCCAAATATGGCCCACTGCAAGTTTTTATGTACAAGACTACAGGATATATCCATGGCATAAATCCATGATCTGAGCTCTCCTTTTATTGAGTGCACTCCTTAAGCACTCCCGGCCCCAACTTGTATGTGGCCCTTGGAGCTTATACTAATTTTCAAAGTGGCCCGTGGGACTGAAAAGGTTCCCCACCCCTGCATTAGGGGATTGTCCGTATAGTTTTTCCATGTCTAGAGTATACACACACCTTCATGTCAGACTTGGTATCTTCAGGCAAGCAGTGACTATTGGGACTGCAAACAAGGGCTGTGATCACTTACTCTGGAGTAAGTGGTTTGAGGATCACGGCCAAGATCCTTTGTGAAACTGAACGTTTTGTAAAGACGCTAAATAGCATTTCTCTTTGGTCCTACTGTTGCAGGCAGTGAGGTTGAAACTGATTCAGCACGGAGCAGGGTTCACCAGTCCAGAACTCCCTGTATTCTTCTTTTTGCTGGGTTTATCAACTGAAATCATGTTAGTGTACTGTAAGCTCCGATTTGTAGTTTTTTATTTCATTTTGAGTTTCATTAGCATTGTGATTAGCAGTTTTTAGTTAGCCAAATTCATGTATCTATTCAGCTCAACAGCTTCACTGAAGAGGTTTGTTTGGATCTGATGTGATTAAACCTGGGAAGAAAACCAGCTTCAGCCAGCGTACACCTTGCACAAAGAAGACCTAATTCTAGGGTGCAGTCTCTGCATACTGTATTCTCTATAAGAAAACATAAGAAAAAATAAGCCCAGCATTGAATCTTTCTTCTGATGGAAGGAGCTTTTCATGCTAGTTCTGACAGTTAACCAATTTTTAACTTCTGACTCTTCTTCATCTTGTAGCCTAGGCTGGGGTAAATCACCTAGTTAAGCAGGATGTATTAGCTATTCTGTGAGACCCAATGATTTAATTAAAATTCTTATTATGTCAAAAGACACTGAGGCTCCTAGCTTAAAGTTACTTAACTTTTACTAAAACACAATAAAACAAAGTACTTAAAACAAATTACAAAGTAACACAAGAGGTGGCGACAAAGTAGTTTGAATGATATCTTTATTGGACCAACTATTGTTGGTGGAAATGTGCAAACTTTCAGACTTCACAGTGTCCTTCCTCAGGCAAGTAGGAGTCAGAACTGAAGATTTGAGCAAAGCACGGTGGCTATATATCATGAAACAGAGGAGGTGATTTGGGGGGGGGGAGAAATAGTGCTGAAACTTGGTATTTCGAAATTACTCCGTTTTGACCAAGTATTTTTGTATTTGACTCTGTTTTGCTGAGTAACCGAGGAATCGGCCTGGTACTTGGTCCAATACTTAGTTCTTGGATAAATCCTTGGATGGGCAAAATACGGGTCTTATACAGGGATTTTCCTGGTCGCATATAAGGGAATTCAGTACTGGTTTTTATTTTACCGAGTACCACATATCCAGTGCAGCCCTAGTGATAAATGAACCATAGTAACAGAAGGTGAAAACAGAGGGAGATAAGCACCGCAAGTGTGAAGGGAGGGTGGGGTACATTAAAACATACAGGAAGGTAGTGAGTGAATAAGGACTAGAAATATAGGTGTAAGTGGAGTTGAAGATAGGCAAAACACAGTGGGGGAGGTAGTACACAATGGCAACAGAAGGATGAGGGGGAAGTGAGAGACTGAAAAAGAGGGAAAGATTGAGGGTGTGTGGTGCAAAGGGAAGGGGGAATGCAAAAGAAGAAATAGATACAGATATAGATATATAAAATACAGTAATAGCTAGTGCAGAAAGGAAACGGTACATGGCGGTAATGAGGGAATATGTTAACAGTAGATAACAAAAGTTAAATATGCAGTACACTGTTTGATGTTTACAGGTTTTTGTAGTGGCTAGAGAAGTTTAGGTCTTTTTAAGTCCATTATCTTTGGTGTCAAATAAGTGTATGGATTTTAGTTCCCAGGCCTGCCTTCTGAGGATATTGTGCAAGTTTCCTTTGAGGATGAGGACAGAGATCAGAGATAGAGTAGTTGTGCTGGGAAAAGTGACTGCCCACTGTAGAATCAGTAACCTTGTTAGCAATTGTTTGTCTTTGTGAATTCATACGTAAGTGCAGTGATTGTTTGGTTTCACCAACATAGTTTCCATGCCAGCATTTGGTACACTGAATGAAGTACACTACACTTTTGGATTTACAGGTGTAGTTTCCTTGTATTTGGAATGGTTTTGACAGTGGCAGTGGTGGAAATGTGTTGGCAAGTTTTGCATCTGCTGTTCTGGCATGGTCTTATTCCTGTTAATGTTGGGGAGTCCTGGATGGCAGGGAGTTTGCTTCAAATGATGGGTTCTGAGATGTTCAGGAGTTGTGGAAGATTTTTCTTAGGGTTTTGTCTCCATCAAGTATGGGTTGTAGCTGGTGGATGATGCCACGTATAGGTTCCAGTGTGGGGTGGTAGGTGATGACAAGGGGTGTACGGTTAGAAGGTTCTTTCTTTCTGTATTGTAACAGATCCTCTCAAGGGATTTGTGTAGCTCATTCTATAATTTGATCAACTGAAGTCATCAATTTATCTAAGTCCTCAGACGTTATCTATTTCTATAACCTTCTTTTGCATTTCTCCTTCCTTTGCACTACACACACCCCTCAATCTTTTTCCCCTCTCAAGTCTCTCACTTTCCCCCTTCCTTCAGTTGTCATTGTCTGTTATGTTCCCGCACTGTGCTTTGCCTATCTTCAGCTGAAGATTTGAGCAAAGCACAGTGGCTATATATCATGTAACAGAGGAGTGCAGGGTGAGAGAAAGGTGATAAATAGTGCTGAAGCTTGGTATTCGAAATTACTCAAATTTTACCAAGTATGTCGGTATTCGACTTGGTTTTACTGAGTAACTGCGGAATCAGCCTAGTACTCGGTTCAGTACTCGGTTCTTGGGTAAATCCTTGGATGGGCAACATACAGAGTTTTCTCTGCAGTATACGGGGCTTTTCCTGGTCCTATATAAGAGACCTTCAGCACTTGGAAAATACTCAGTATTCGGTTTTATTTTACTAAGTATTTTATCGCGTAAAATCAAGTACTTACTCACTACCTTCCTGTATCTTTTAACGTACCCCAGATGCCGTTTGCACTCTTCCCCTTTACATTGCTTATCTCACCCTGTTCTCACCTTCTGTTTCTATAGTTCATTTATCAGCCTTCTCTCTCCCTGCCCGCCTTCTCCATTACATGATATATAGCCATTGTACTTTGTTCAAATCTTCTTTCCTGACGCCTACTCGCCTGAGGAAGGACTCTGTGAGATCCAAAAGTTTGCACGTTTCCACCAACAATAGTTGGTCCAATAAAATATATCATTCAAACTACTTTGTCTCCACCTCTGTCACTAGGCAAAGGACCTTGTCAGGTCCAAAAACTTGCACCCTTCCACCAACAATAGTTGGTCCAATAAAAGATATCATTCAAATTACTTTCCTCCACTTCTGTCACTTGTGACCAACATGGCAACCACACCCTCTGGAGATAAATAAGACTAAGTTTTTAAAAAGACATAACTTTGCAAAGTGGAATTCTGATAAAGAGTCCATAAAGACAAATGCCAAGAGCAGAATACAATGTGCTTCAATTCAAAAGGATCCTTTATACTCTTTTTCCTTATCAGCCAGATTCTGATCCTTATTCCAATAACAGGGATGTTTGGGATCACTATGTGATGTTTGGAATCGAACCAGCTTGCTTGGGATTTTCCAGTTTCATCCAGTTTATCAAGATAATGATTCAGTTCCACTGCACTCTATGTGAACGTACACCTTTCACCTAGCTACCATAAAAGGAACGCTGTTCCTAGCACTAGAAGCTCTTAGTTGGCACATTTGTTACCTTCCAACGTTTACCTAGATAGCTTCTACTAGCTAGAAACCTTTAATGTGACGAATCCAAATTTGACAAACAATATAATTTTAGAGACTGTACGTAAACGTTTAAAAGCTCCACAACACAGAGATTAGTTCAGAGCTGGATTTAAAAGCATCCAAGAAGCCCAAGAGATGTATGGACCAAGTATGTTCAGATCTTTTTCCTGTTAGTCATTGAAGATGGGGAAAAATAAAATGGAAGAAACATTATTTCTCCAATTCCTACCCAGCCCTAGGAAGAAATCTAAGATTCTGACACAAAGGGTGTTTTCAGACGGACAGCATCCTCTCCTCCACCTCACCCCCAGGTGGCCTTTCCGTCTATAGGTGGGCTGCCAGATGTGCAGGTGGAGCAGGCTGTCCCTGCTCCAGCAGAGCAAGCCGACCAAACCCAGACCACTGGTCCACGGACAGCTGCCACAGCTCCACTCTTGGCCAGGATGGGTGGCAGCCTAGAGTGTCGGGCGATCCACCCCTGGCGGACACCGCACAGGTGGACTAGGGGCCACAGCAGCTGCCAGGTCCATTTAAAATGGACCCAGGTAGGGTTGGACGTGGACGGACGTGAGGCTGCACCTCGGAGCAGCAGAGGCACCTAACGTATAGTAGAGTTAAGTGCTCTGTCCTCCACAAACTCAAACCTTCCTGTGGTTATTAACAGAGAAGTTATCTAAAAGATCACAAACCACAAAAAGGCTACTCCTAAAATTCCTCCTTCCAGAGAACTGAGAGTATAGCCTGATCCTCTCTCTCGCTGGATTCCCAGCTCCTTCATATCCAACTGGGATAAAGAACTGCTTCTTCAGAAACCACTTATCCCCAGCTGCATCATAGGGTTGACTATCATGGACAAAAATGAAGCTTTTTATAACTGTGTCCTTTTAGTTGGTGCTGCTAATTAGGGTGCTTACCCACGTTACCTGAGTGGGGGAAACTTACATTTTGTAAACCCACAGCGTGGAAACAAACATGTAGCTCTGAACATGGGCGCCGTCTTAAAAACCCCATCAGCTGTGTCTCCTGTTTTTTCAATCAGTGAGGACAGGACTGGATTTTGAGTCCTGTCATCCGTGATTGAAAAAAATAAGAGACACAGCTGATGACACTTTTAACCCCACGCCCACATTCATAGCTACACGTTTGTTTCCATGCCCTGAGTTTACAAAACGTACATTTCCCCCACTCCGGTAACATGGGCGAGCACCCTTAATCTCCTCAAATCGAGTATTTCTACAAACACCGCTCAAAGGGGAAAGATTAATTACCAGAAATTTCAGTTCTTAACATAAAACTTCAATTCTTCTTCCTTTTGAGTCAGTTTTTAATAGATTTTGAGTAAGAGGAAGGAAGTGAGGGAAACAAGGCTATGGTATCTTACAGAAACTTGCATCAGACTATCCATTCCACAAGGGGACATGTACATGGCACCAGTGGTTAGTGTGTTTGGTCCTTTTTGTGTTGAACTTTAACTTGAGTACCAAAAGTATGTGCATTGTCCTGAGAATGTGGATCAACACCTATGGTTACTGGTAAGTAACAATTTTGGTTTGATCTGAAGAATTATGTGACTTTTCATCCTACCTGACAAAGACATTCCTGCATCATATGTGTTCTCCTGTGGCTGAATAGCCCAATCCGTGAGGCCACACAAGAATGTGTAGTAAGGTCCAACTGAAGTCTTTCCATAACATTTGGTCCTTTTTTTCTAACAGTTTTTCCATGTCTGACTTCCTCAGACTGTTTACATTCCTTAATTATAGTTGCTCTCCATTCTGGTTTGTCCTTGTTTGAGTCTCCAGAGTTACCAATATTCATGGAACGCTGCAAGAGGTAAGAGTGTCTGCTCAAAGATTCTACCTGCAGCATTTATATTGTCGACTGCTCTTAGTGCACTTACCGTACTTTAGTTTACCAAAGAGGACTTTTTCAGGAATCTATCGTTGTCCATCTGAGTTCATGACTTGTCTACCTGTGCTGAGCTTCGGTGATCATTACCTCAATGCTCATCGATTTCTCTCTCTCATAGGCTTATTATTCAGTCATTCATTCCAATTTATACGTTACCCTTCCTGTAGAGGCTCAGTGTGGCTCACAATTCATAAAACAATAAAAATAACATTCAAACAATAAAAACTCCCACCCACCCCTAAAAACTCCCCCAACCCTTACCAAAAACCCAATCAATCCCTATCCCCACCCGCCAAATGATTTTTCAAATCAAAATGTTTTGCACTACCTCCAGAAGATGCTCGAGCTCAAGCAAACCTCCTGGGAAAGAGAATGGCAAAAAACCAGGGCAGCAACCGAGAACGTCCTTCTGCGCACCCCCATTCCACAGACAAGGGTAACAGATGGAACCTGCAAGAGGGAACTCGCGGCCGACCGCAGGGGCTCCAGTGGGACATGGTAGGACAGGCAGTCTCTCAGATATATGGGACCCAGACTGTTTAGAGCTTTAAAGATCAAAACTATTTTGGTTTATAGACCACCCTTTCCTTGAAGGCTCAGTAGTGGGTAACATAGCATCTATAAAACATCAGTAAGATAAACCCAATGTAAAGCCCAAACTATATATAAAAATTCCCCATATTAAAAATACCAACCCAGATCCTGTCCATGCCTGTCAAATGTCTGGCCAAATAAATAGGTCTTGCATTGACTCTGGAAAATGCTCAGACTCAGACTGCGGCAAACACTGGCTCTTGCCAGTGGCCCTTCAGAATAAAGCAAAGATGGTACATGAGAGATACTTTAGGCCTCATGATGTCTGTGGTAAATTATTCATGTTTCTCACTCATAGAAAATGATAATATCTCTGCTGCATTGTATATCATCGGTTTGGTTGACAGATTTGTGGTATGCTGGTTGGGTATCCTGTGGTGAAGTTTTCCAGAAAGCTTGACTTTCCTTCTGGATTCTGTTTGGTATTTCTTGGTTCAAAGAACCATTAACTGAGATTAGACTGCCAATGTATGTAAACAGTTCCTTTGTGTATCACTATGGATAACAATGTTTGGTTCAGAGGTAGTGGACTGGTGATGGAGCCGGTGAGAAGAAAACTTAATTTTTTTCCAGACTAATGGTGAGGTCAGATTTTTTGAGAACCTTTCAAGCTTAAGCTGCAGTTTAGCTAAGAAGAGCATAATCATCTGCAAAAAAAGATGATACATATGAGTTTTTTCCAAGGACTTTTGTCTTTGCAGCTAGCCTCAAGAGACAGAAGATTTTTCTATCAGTTCCAAGTCTTATAGGGATGCCTTTTTGAAGACTGTAATTCAAAGCAGCTGGTAAAAAAAAGACCAGAAACTTGCTTCACCCCATTAAATATGGGGAATGTTTTGGAAAAATTGCCTTCCAAGAGTACCCAAACAGTTATGTCTTCATGAATTCATTGTTACCTGTTGTTAATTCATTTGGTATGGTAGCCAGTCTTTTCTAGAATTTTCCAGAGGAAGTTTTTTCAGATCTATCTCATGTCTGTGAGCAAAACATGGGTTAACATGGGCCAGATTTGCTGCTTTATTTTTGTGAGGTGTAACTATGGCTGCCTGCTCCTGTTACATAATTTCTTGATACTTTGTGTCATGTGAGATTTTGTATCTTGTGCATGTGCCTTTTCTCGATACTTTGTGTCATGTGAGATTTTGTATCTTGTGCATGTGCCTTTTCTCATTAGGCAGGGAAATTAACATAACTTTCATCACAGAGGTCAGGGCAGGGAAATCCAGCTGTAACAACTACATGAGTGTTGTATTGCGTGAGATTTGAAGGTGTGCATGGGATTAATTAAACATGAATTTAAATTTACACAAAAATTATAACATGCGCATGGATCCCTCTAATGGAGCCCTTAAAGTCACATGATCATGCAGGGGGAAAAACCCAGAAAGCAAATAACATGGGCATGTAGCCCAGGAGTCTTACGTTATTGCTGTTTTTGCGTGGGATGGAATCTCACGTGAAAATCAGCATGTGGATAAGCAGCCTACAATAGCACCTTTTGAAATCCTGAGGAATTTCTTCTGTGTCCCAGGCATATTTAGTATATTTACAAGGAATTTTGTGCAGATAGTTGGAAGTCTAGGGGTGTCCAAGTGTAAAGATTTTGGCTTGTTAGCCGTCTTCACCTGGTGATTTACCTGACTTCATTGGCATGAAGCTTTTTGCATTGCCTCAAAGGTAGTTGTTTGAACAATTTCTTCAGGTATGCAGTGCTGAATTAATCCAGTTAATCCTAGCACCTATGAGTTTAAGCATACAAGACTGGCTGAGCAGATTAGTAAACTGCTGCATCCCTCTTTCAGAAATGCCTCTTTGTCCTTCATTAAGATTGAACTATCTAAGGTCTTCAGTAGAGGTGGCCCCAATTTTTACAGGTCATAGATGGTCTTCCAGAAGTCATAAAACATGTTTGTGTTGTTAGTATCATCAGAGTGCTGTATTTCTTTTGCTTTCTTTGCCTATGAGCTGTTCTGTAGAATTTAAATTAATCATTTTAGTCAAGCTAACCCTAATGCTGTTTTTGGTTTTGCTTAGAGTTTCTTCCAAGACTTGAAGGATGTCCAGTGTGAATATATTCAGGTTTTTGTACTGTAGGATTAGGTGATGAAATAATGAATGCTATCAAATTTTTCTGCTGATTCCCCCTCAGTTTTTTTTTTTAATGGATGTCTCAATATTACTATGATCCGTTTCAGTTTAATCTGTTCAGCATTATTTTGTTGAGGGCAGTGACATGAATTTGGAAATAACTCTTATTATTCTGTGGTCAGTCCAACACTTTGTTCTTCTCATTGCTCTAGTGATCTTGATGCCCCTGATATCTCTTTGCTGCATGATGGCACAATGACATAATCAATGAAGGGCCAATGCTTAGATCTCAGGTGCATGCTCAGCACTCTTGCTGAGTAGGAGCCCATTGACATTTGTTTTTCCAATACCACTGTTATCCCATTGCCTTGTTCCAAGCCTCATTCTCTTTTCCAGCTCCAGCATTAAAATCTCCCAGAAGTATACATTTATCTTAACTGGGTACAGACTTGATTATGTTATCCAAATCAGAACAGACTTGTCCCTCTGTTTCTTCTCTAGTGCTAATGTTTGGAGTATAATCACTGATAACAGTTATAAGGCATGTTTTTCCAATAAGAAGTCAGTCATTAGATGTTCATGTTTGCCCTCAGGTGAGATTTTTGGAGATTTCAGGAAGTTGTTTATAACGCCAATGCCATGAATTCTGTCTTCCTCTGCCTGTTTCCCCTTCAGCCACTTCCTCATCCCTTTATGAAGCTTTCATCTGCATGTCTGCGTGCCAATAAACGTGCAGCCAGCACACTGGCTACACGCTCCAGGAAGGAGGGGCCTGGTGAGGGCTCTGGTGAGGTCAGGTTGGGGCATGGAACTGATGTGTGCCCGACAGTCAGCCAGCAACCACTCCCCCGCCCCTAGTAGGGCAGGGGAACAGAACAAACATGCCACCGGGTGCCCCCCGCCCCGTGTCCCGCGCCCCCCACTATGACAGGCAGCCATGGCAGTCAGCCATAGCAGCCCCCGATCAGTGGCATGGATGGGGCCCCAAACACACACACTGGCCCACATTGGCCTGCCTGGATGGCTCTTGGCCCAGATATTGGGCCCAGGATCATCCAGGGAATATTTCTAAGCCAGCCACCTTTCCCGTGCTGGGACAGCAGCGGGCCCACTGGGATGTCTATTTTCTGGCGGCCCGGAAAATAGACATCCCAGTGAGTCTCTGGCCCAGATAGGCCATAGCGGGCCATCGTCTTATCTGTTATCACCCTCTGACTTCTAGTAAGTGCAGTTGTATCAATGTTACATTGAGCAAGCGCCCTTGCTGCGTGTCTTTCGGGTCTTAATGTGTTATCACTGTTTATTAGGGTCCATATGTTCCATGTCACCTTAGTGAGAGCTCCTCTGTTTTTTTGTAGAATGACCATATGCATACACAGTCTGTTGTCAGTCCTAGTGAACTGTCTAGATTAGAACTGGATAATCAACATTTAGGGCACCCTCTATACCTCCTTTCCTTTCAGAGGTGAGCAATGAAGTCCTAAAAAGCCTACTGAGTCCTTAAGTTTGAATGACCCAGAGTTCCAGTCACCTGTATACAGGTTTGTGACTCACTCCCAATGTTTACCTACATTTTTGCCCATTGTTTCAGGTTTGTAAAATGAGAAGACAGTTGTAGGAAGGAAATCTCACTTTCTTGGTTCCTGAAGTTAGAGATCGGTGGCCCAAAGCATCCCAATGAGTGGAAACTTCGCTGGGTGCAGTGGATATCCATTGATGTGTTTTGTAGGGATGTGCAATTCATTGTTATTAGTCACTTAAAACAAATGGAGCCACATTTGTTTTAGTAACTAGAGGTTAAAATATGAGTGAATAAGCAAATGACATACATTTGCCTTAATTCATTTTGGGGGTTTTTTGTTTGTTTTTTTAATTAAAAAATCTGCATGTGCACAAATGGGTGCCAGGACAGTTCTGAGCATGCACAGCCATTTTCCAAAATGGCACCAGCAGCGTCGCCACCATTTTGCAAAAGGGCAGCTTGTCTGCACATGCTCTTTGCATGTGTGCCCTTTTCCAAAATGGCAGCAATGGTGCTGCTGCCATTTGGAGAAGGGTGACCGTTTTGTGCATGCGTAACTGGCTGCCCTTTTCTAAAGTGGAAAGGGGCATGCATGCACAGAATGGTAGGCACAATTTGTGTAGGCACAATTATTTATTTATTTTTAATTATTTTAAAATATATATATAAACAAAAAACTAACAAAAATGAATGGGTTTCAATGAAACCCCTAAAATGAATAGTTTTCATCAAACAAAAATGAAAACAAATGGGGTGCCTTCTGCACAACCCTAGTGTTTTGTACCTTGTAAAGCCCTACATATTCCTCAGTGTCTTCCCAATCCTTGTGCTAGAGTTTTCATTTTCTCAGTTTTGCCTGAGCAAACTGTACTGAGGAATAGGTGTTCTCCTAATTATAAGTGTCCACGCCATGGCGACACACACACCCCAAACTGGTTTAGCTTGCTGGTTGAAGGTATGTCCCAGGAAGTGGCTGTGTTACAGTCTAGTGGTTAGTTGGTGTGGTAAGTACTAGTAGGCTGTGTGGCGAACTGGAAAAAAGGGCTTAGAAAATTATTTTCGTTCCAGCAACCTGGGGACTACATAATCTCTGCATTTTTTGCTAGGCAATAACCTCCCAGACCTTGGGCTAAAAGTTTTCCACAAACTTCCTTGCAGTTTTTGACAAAACACATTTAAAGGTATAGGCACACAATTAGTTTTCGCACCCTGACAGTTGAAGGATTTGGGGCTGTAACTTCAACAGGATTCACCTAATCGTGGGTCAAGAGGGCTCAAAATGTTTGAAACAGATCCAACATGTAATGAACCAAATTTTGAAAATGTGCTGCAGATTATACATGGCACACAGCACAAAATGTGTCCAACATGCATCAAAAAATCCTTGTTCTTCGAGGATCTCCATGATTCTCACTGTTGGGATTCACTTCCTGCTCCGCAGGTACCGGAAAACCTCTTGTCAGCAGTTTCCAGGCAGAAGATAGCCTGGAAAGATCTAGAATAAGGTGAGGGCTCTGTCCCTCCCTCCCTCCCGCTCCGTGAAAAGCGTGGGGTTTAGATCGCGCGAGAGCGGGAGTCTATAAAAGGGAGGCAGAGTCCTTGCCGCCTCAGTTCCATCCAACCGCGCCGCGTTGGAAGACCTCTGTGCTTTTCAGCACCGTCAGTAGTTATTTCTTTAAAAAAAAAAAAAAAAAAAAAGAGTAGTAAGAAGATTATACCTACATCTAGTGCAGTTGGGCTCTGTCCCGCCCTGCAGGGCCTCCCCCGGGGCTTACCGCCTTCTCAGGCCAGTGAAGCATACCCAAGCAGCCAGGCTTCAAGCGGTGCGCTTCCTACCCAGCCACGCTTTCCGTGAGTGACTCTCACAAGTTTTGTCTGACCTGCTTGGGAGAGGGGCATAACACCAGAACCTGTCCCCACTGCGCTAAGCTCTCCTCCTGAACTAAAAGAGCAAGGGCCCTGCGGCTGCAGGAGATCGTCACAAGGAAAGCTCTTCAGGGTGGTGAAGACGGGCCTCTGTTGCTCTCTTCTCGTTTAGCCCCCATGGATTTGCCTGCGGCCTCTACTGCGCAATCCCATGCCGCAAAGAATCAGTGGAATCGGTGGACGGAGCTACGGTACCGCTGCCTTCACCGACGGTACCTGAAGCTCCTGGTTCGGGGACAAGCTCCCCCTCGCGCTCGCTGTCAGCAGCTACCGGTCCCACTCCAGCCAAGGACCATCACTCCCGACATCACAGAGAACACAGGAGAAAGAAGAAGAGATCCCTGAGCGCGGATGCAGCGGTCCTAATCCGCCCGCTCCCCATCGAGACTGTTTTTTCACAGCCAGTTCTGGAGTCCCAGATGCTTCTTTAATACCCGGTACCGCAGATTCCGCCTGCTGCACCCACTCTGGTACCGGCCCGGACCTGGCCTCCCTCATCCATGCCTTCGTCACTTCGAGGCTGGACTACTGCAACGCGCTCTATGTAGGGCTTCCCTTGTGCCTGTTTCAGAGGCTGCAGCTAGTGCAGAATGCGGCGGCCCGCCTCCTTTCAGGGACGAGTTGTCGGGAGCACATAACACCTGTGCTCCAGATTCTGCACTGGTTGCCGATAGCATGCCGAGCCAGGTTCAAGGTTTTGACTTTGATCTACAAGGCCCTTCATGGTCTGGGCCCCCCGTACCTCAGGAACCGCCTCGCCCAGGAGTGCCTTCTTGGAGGTCCCCCGTGTTAAGCAGGGGGCCACAATGGAGAGGGCATTCTCGGTGGCCCGGCCGTGCCTTTGGAACTCCCTTCCGGAGGAAGCTCGCCTAGTCCCAAGCCTTTTGATATTCCGGCAAAGATGTAAAACCTGGCTGTTCGCCCAGGCCTTTGGGGAGGGTGGGTTAATGGGGTTTTATCTCCCCTACCCTATTTTATCATTTTGAATGTTTCCCGGGCCCTGTTTTAATACTTTATGTATTTTTGATGTGTTTTAAATGGTTTTATATGTATTTTAGATTTTTTTGTTGGAAGCCGCCCCGAGCTGTTCTCAGGAGGGGCGGGGTATAAATCTAGAAATAAATAAACAAGTGGTTCATTACGAGCTTGCCCACCAGTACTTACCTCCTGTGCCATCTCGAGCACCTCCTACAGCTACAATCTCCAGGACTCCACCAGACTCTCCCCCACGACCGTTCATCCCTGCTCCACCAAAGCAGCCGCGCCATCGGGTTCCCCAACAAGCCGTGGTGCCGGCAGTACCAGTGGTACCAACTACTCTCCCAGTGGTGCAGACGGCACCGTTGGTGCACACTCCTTTCACCTACCAACGAGAATCAAGGTTAGACCCACCAAGGGGACTTTCTCTTATTGACTCTCTGCTAGCTCCCCCACCTCAATCTAGGGATGCGCCTGCCTCCGCTACGGCTCCAACTGCTCCTCCTTCTGAGCGGGAGACTTTCTCCGCGTGCTCTGCCTCGGTATCTTCCTCTTCTTCCCTGCAGGACGAGGATGAGACTATCTCCCTGCCTCCTCCTCGATGCTATTTCTGATCCCATGTCCTCTCTTTCTACTGAGGACAGCAAGGCATTCCAAGACAATGCTGAAAAGGCTAACTTCTGCCCTCCCAAATTTACCCACTAAGGTGGTTAAAAAGTTGCAATCTGGCCCAGTTTTTGGGATCCTCGGATCAGGAGAGTCAGGGCAAATCATGCTCCCCATCCTAGACCAACTCTTGGAGCCTTCCAAGACGGTGTGGGCAAAACCATCCTCTGCTTTACCTACCAATAAACTGGCAGATTCGCTCTATGAGATTCCAAGGGAGGGAGCAGAGATGTTTTATAAGTACCCAGCTCCTAACTCCTTAGTCATACCTGCAGCTTCCTTAAAGTCACGAGCAGGAGGTATTCAAACATCCCCTGCAGATAAAGAGGGTAGACGCCTGGATGTGCTGGGCAGAAAGATCTTTTCATCAGAAACCCTTTCTCTTCGAGCTGCTAACTACGCTTCTGCCCTATGCGGATACCAGCACTGGCTTTGGGCCCAGTTGAGTAGAGCCTCCGACCCTGCCCAGATCTTGGCCCTCCAACAGGAGGGAATGCAGATAGCTAGGTTTCAACTTACTGCTAACATGCATATTGCTGATTCCAATATCAGAGGCATGGCCTCTGCTATCACCCTCAGATGTCATGCTTGGCTACAATCCACCACCTTAGCTCCTGAGAGTAAGACACGCATAGAGGACCTCCCCTTCGATGGGGACGGACTCTTTGTGGCATCCACTGATGACACCTTAAAGAAAGTTAAGGAGATGTGTCAGACTGCCAGGTCAACTGGGGTGATTCATACTAATAGGAAGAGGTCTTATTACCCTTCTTCGACATCATACCCATACCACCCTTACCAGGCTAGACACCGCTTCTAGCCCTCTTACCAACCTAACAGGAGGTACTCACCCCAGTACCAACAACCGCAACCCTCTACTCAATCTCGTAGGAGATTCTCGAAACAGAGGCAAGGGTAGATCTTCCTCCACCTCCTCTACTGGACTCCCACCCAAGCAGCATTTTTGAAGAGAGCCAGGTCAAGGGAGTTTCTCAACGTCCCCTCCTCTATCACAACCATATCCGGCCCTTTTACAATCAATGGGCTTTTCTTACTTCAGACTGTTGGGTTAGGGAAATAATTGCTTGTGGATATTCTATTTAATTCCACTCAATCCCACCCGACTCCCCTCCCCCACCCCTTCGGGGACACACACCCCCAAGCCTCAAATACTATTTGAGGTTCAGGAGCTCCTAGCCAAGGGCGCTATTGAGGAGGTTCCCCCTGTCTCAGCTAAATTCTGGCTTTTATTCCAACTATTTCCTGGTTCCTAAAAAGGATGAAAGCTTCAGGCCTATCCTAGACCTTCGCCGATTAAACAAGTATATTCGAAAATTCAAGTTTCGCATGACCTCCCTTCCCATTATTTTTCTTGGCCTTCAACAAGGAGACTGGTTGGCCTCCCTTGACCTAAAGGATGCTTATTTTCATATTTCCATTAATGTTGCTCACAGACGATACTTACGTTTTGTTGTAGGGAATCGACATCTCCAGTATTCTGTTCTTCCCTTCGGCCTGTCTACAGCACCCAGGGTTTTCACGAAAGGTGTGGCAGTAGTTGCAGCCCACCTAAGGACACTGGACATGAAAGTGTTCCTGTACCTTGGCTGCTCGCAGCACCATCCGCCCACACTCTAACAAACCACCTCAACCTTACTCTGGACATTTTGCAGAACCTGGGATTTGTCATCAATTTCAAGAAGTCTTACCTTCTACCTTCTCAACGACTTCAGTTTATAGGGGCGGTTCTCGACACCCTACAGATAAAAGCTTTTCTGCCCATCGACAGATTCCACGGCATCGTATCAACCATATTACCTCTAAAAACGAAACCCAGGAAACCCGTACGTTTCTTTCTTCGCCTTCAGGGACTGATGGCGGCAACCACAGCGGTGACCCCTTATGCTTGTCTGCACTTCTGAACGCTCCAGCAATGGCTTGCATGTACCTACAACCCCACCCTTCATCCTCTCTCTGTGCACATAACTATCCCCCCAGAGGTCTATGACAACCTCCTCTGGTGGGACGACCCGCACCACGTACTTACTGGCATGCCATTCAATCCCCCTCAAGTGCAAGTCTCCCTCACCACCAATGCCTCACTCACAGACTGGGGTGCGCACATGAATCACGTCTCAGTACACAGCCTATGGTCTCAAGAGGAAAGACTCATGCATATAAACTTTCTCGAACTCCGGGCCATTCGGCGGTCCCTTACATCCCTTCTCAACCACATCGCAGGCCTGAACATCCTAATACTGATGGACAACACCACAGCGATGTGGTATATCAAAAAACAGGGTGGAGCGAGATCCACGCTTCTCTCCCTGGAGGCCCAGACCATCTGGGAGTGGTGCATCTGACACAAAATACACCTACACGTTGTTCACCTAGCGGGACAAGACAACTCCCTGGCCGACCAGCTCAGTCGTAGATCCACCGACCAACACAAGTGGGCCCTCAACAACTCTGTCTTGGCAGATCTCTTCCAGTTATGGGGCACCCTCTCTATAGATCTCTTCGCCTCTCAAGGAAACATAAAACTCCACAATTTTTGCAGCAGGGCAGGCCAAGTATAGGGATCGATCTCCGACGCCTTCACCATCTCCTGGAAGGGGACCTTGCTCTATGCGTTCCTACCAATTCCCTTGATGTACAGGGTTCTTCACAAAATTAAGATAGACTATGCTCATATCATTCTTATAGCTCCAGCTTGATCTTGCCACCCTGGTACCAGACACTCCGGGCCATCTCAGTCGACGTCATCACTCTCCCTCTGCTACCCAACCATCTCTCTCGGGAAGGAGGGACTGTCCTCCACCATGACCTACGATCGCTCCCTCTCTCCACCTGGTTAATTGGGCTTTGATGCTCAACGCCTCTCCTGAGGTTGCTCGGTTTCTGCTCAATTCTCGTCACCCTTCTACCCGATCTTGCTATGCAGTTAAGTGGACCAGTTTCTCAGCGTGGTGCACCTTGCTGCCCTGTGATTTAGACAATCTATCCATGAACCACGTCTTTAGTTACCTGATACATCTCCATGAGTCTGGACTGTCCATCTCATCCCTGAAGGTACACCTCAAAGGTGTACCTTTCTTCTCGACTCCGCCCGCCTGGAACGGATACCCTCTTCTCTCACCCCCTCATGAGGACCTTCTGGAGAGGACTGGTTAACTCCTTCCCTCCCTCCTTTCGACCTACCCCGCTGTGGGACCTTAATTTGGTCCTGGCCAAATTGATGGGACACCCCTTTGAACCCATGGCATCTTCTTCCCTAGAGAACCTCTCTGAAAACAGCTTTCTTGCTCGCTATCACTTCTGCAAGGAGAGTTTCTGAGCTCTCCACCCTACGAGCATCTCCCTCTTACACTATTTTCCACCGTGACAAGGTGGACCTCAGAACGGATCCTTCTTTCATCCCCAAGGTGGTTTCCCCCTTTCATTTAAATCAAACCATCTCCTTACCTGTTTTTTTCCCGAAGCCACATTCCTCCCCAGCGGACCGGACTCTCCATGCTCTGGATGTCAAACGAGCGCTATCCTTCTACATCGAACCAGAGTTAAAATTACGTCCCAGAGACTCTCCAAATGGATTCTTCTCTGTATACAGAGGTGTTATAAATGAGCGGGCAAGACACACACACCCCTCACTTTCGTGCTCATTCCACCAGGGCAGTCGCCTCTTCGATTGCCAACTTCCGTGAAGTCCCCATCCAGGACATTTGCAAGGCTGCCACGTGGTCCTCTGTGCATACTTTCACCAAGCACTATTCACTAGACCTGGCGGCCAGGATAGACTCAGGAGTGGGCAGAGCAGTTTTACACTCCGTATTTGAATAACCTCCTTGACTCCCTCCCACCTGAGGTATGTCTTTTTACTGCTACTCACTCTCCCAATAGTGAGAATCATGGAGATCCTTGAAGAAGAAATAGAGGTTACTTACCAGTAACTCTGTTCTTCGAGAGAGTTCGTGTATTCTCACGACCCACCCACCTCCCCTCTGTCTCGGAGTTACCCTGCTGGGTCTTCCAGGGACGGGGTTGGAAGGAACTGAGGCGGCGAGGGCTCCACCCCCCTTTTATAGACTCGCGATCTGGAGCCTGCACTTTTCACGGAGGGGGAGGGGGGGAGGAGGGACGGAGCCCTCACCATATTCTAGATCTTTCCAGGCTATCTTCTGCCTGGAAACTGCTGACAAGAGGTTTCATCCCAATAGTGAGAATACGCGGAGCTCTCTCGAAGAACAGAGTTGCTGGTAAGTAACCTCTATTTTTTTACTTAGCAGTTACAGATTAAATTGTTTATGGAGCCCAGAGATTTGATCCATTTTCTGCATATTACACACCAAAGTTTTCCCCAGTTATCCTGCTATCAGAAACTATGCATCAATCAGGCAAAGCACCATTGGGGCTAAATTGCCAGGCAAAAACATTACACACACACACACCCTTTTGTATGAGCTGTAACATTCACAGCACATTGGTGCAAAGTGTGTCATCCATTTTTACTCCCTGTAATGTACTTGGACTGCCAATGCATGGACATCTAAGAATAATTACTTTAAGAATAATGACAACTGCATGTACTTTGATGGGAGAAACAGCATATTTCCTTATTTTGCAGCATTACAGACAATTGGCATACACACAAAATATCAAAATATGAAACATTATATTCTGAATCAAACATATCAAAATTTCAAAAAATTGGCATACCCAGCTGTCTAACAGTAGGTTTCAATGCTTTCAGTGAAAAAAAAATCCTCAAGGTTCATCACCTGGCTGTTCGCCCAGTCCTTTGGGGAGGGGGGGGCGGTAGGTGATTTATCTCCCTCATCCGAAATGGTTTTATATCCCAGGCCCTGTTTATTTTATGTTTTGAATATTTTTGGAATGTTTTATGTGTTTTAAACTGTTTTATATTGTTGTTTCATGACTGTAAGCCGCCCCGAGCTGTGTGCAGGAGGGGCGGGGTAGAAATGTAATAATAAATAAAAAATAAATAAAATAAATAAATAATCTATCCTCTCAATGTATATAACTATTTGGTTTTTAGTAAATATTTCCCAAAAGAAAACCCATGTTAGTTTCTCACATCATCCTATTCAAAGTCACTCTCATCAGATATATCCTCACTGTCAGTTGCAGGATTAGAGATCTTCTTCTCATTGTTCTCACACTTCTGACATGTACACCAGTCAGTGCAGGGTAGCCCAGAAAGAATGACAGGAACACCTTCCCGCTTGACATTTCATGCGCTTGCAACTACAGTGCACTGCCTTTAGTATATTATCTGGTGCAGGGCTTTTTATCACCCAGGTGATGGCAAGCACCCAGTCTTCTAAATGCAAACCATGTCCAACAGGTGAAGGAGCATTCATCATGTTACATAGAGAGTGCTTTATTATAGCAGCTTGGTAGTTGGCCCTTTTGTTGTGCTGGTGTAGACCATCATTTGTTGGAGGCATGTTCCGCTCAAGAAACGAGGATGATGCTGTGCAGAACATCCTATATCGGGCATGGTTAACATTTGGTGATGAAGGCTGGCCATATAGACGACACACAAATTTTTCCAGCACAAGAAATGTTGATTCTTGCAATGTGAAGTCTTTCCCCAGATCAGTGAAAGCATCAAGAAACTCTTTGTGCTCAGTTGCCACAGCAAATGCCTTTTTCTTTCCTTTCCCATAGAAGGCACTTGTTGAATCACACCCTGTAAATGTGTGGAACCCAATAAGAGAGGTGCATACTTTGTGGCCTAGAACTGCAGTTACATTCTGCAAATCAACAACATGGCTTCAATGACCAACCCCTGTGTAAAAATATAAATTGCCTGGCAATTCCGACTTGAGACAATGCTTATGATTGCAACATCTGTATCGGGCTCCTTATTATCACATTCTGATAGTTCTTAGCAGCATGTTGCACATGAAGAAATATTCTTGTCACATTCTTCATGGTCACAACTTAATTCATCAATAGTTATTTCTGTAACTGAACCATGCAGAACACTCAGGCAGTGGTAGTCCTTTCCCTATGCAACATAAAGTATGAAGTTCTCACTAGTAGCTTGCAAAAGTTCATCCCACCACACAGAATATAAGAATTTCTGAAGGGCTTCCCTGTTCTTGCCATTACAAAGAAATTTTTTCCACTGAGTAGGTGTTTTTTGCTCCTTTCCAAAAAATGTTATGACTTGTGTACCACCTGCTGCTCGGCGGAACCGTTCAACATTCTTTATGCTTTCATCAGGATACTGATCTGTGACAAAATCCAAAATGGGTGCTGTGGTACTTTGTTGCAAGTTTAACCATATGCAGTAAAATGGTGGTTGTAAGTTTACCAAATGTACGTCCCAATGTCCAGATTTGCTGAAAACAATTCCAAGGTACTTAGAATACAGCACTTGCTCTATATCTGCTGAACCTAGCCTCCAACTGTATTTCTTCTTTTTGTTCCCAAAAATCATAATTTTAGTTTTAGAATAATTTATTCTTAATTTCCTTTGGACACAATACCTTTCCAGAGCATGAAGCTGTCTTGTCATCCCGACCTTCATTTGGGATAACACTACAGTGTCATCCGCATATAGAAGTACCCCGGTAGAGTGCTCAGCAAGTTTTGAAGGGAAAAAGTCCGTGGCGGAAATCACCTCGGGCAGATCATTAAGAATTTTTTTTTAAAGACTGGGGGCTAATATACATCCTTGACGTACCCCAATGCGAGAAGGCATAGTGTTTGACAGCTTGCCAGTGGAACTGGTCTTAACCCTCAAAACATTGTTGGAATAGAGAGAAATCATCAAAAACTGGAGCCTACGGTTTATAGAAGACTTTTCTAATTGTCCCCACAGGCTGGCTCTGTCAACCGTGTCAAAAGCAGCCTTTAAATCAATAAAGGTGGCAAATAATATCTTGTTCTTTGACACGTATTTTTCAGCCAGATGTTTCAAGATTACCACATGATCCATTGTAGACCAGCCTTTCTGGAAGCTGTCCTGCTCCACATGAATGACAGATTCCTTCTGAAGTCATTCATCAAAGATTTCCAACAAAAATTGTGCATATATTTTCCCTATGATGCTAAGAAGGCTTATAGGGCGGTAATTTGAGGGGTCCTGCCTTGAACCCTTCTTAAAAATAGGAACAACTACCGCAACTAGCCAGTCTCGAGGCATTGATCCGTATTGATTTACCCACGTAAAGAGAGAGGTCAAAAATGGAACCCACCAGTCCTTTTTATTCTTCAAAAAATCGGCCGACACTAAATCATACCCCGGGACCTTCCGTGGTTTCAAGTTATCTATCAGCCTGCTGACTGTTTGAGGATCAACTGGAGGCCAATGGGGTGTGTCTTGGATACCAAAAGGGATACAATAGTCTAAATGATGGGAAAATTTAGATACAAAAAATTGTTCCCATTTAGCAGGAGGGATCACCTCTAGTGTTCCAACCGGGTTCCGTTTTGGGAATCCATTTATGATTTTCCAAAATGAGCCTGAATAATTAAGCTGAGTGGCACAGAATAATTTTCCCCACTGGTCAGTTTCGTTCCCCTTTTTGGATTTAACTAAACATCTATAAGACATTTTGGCATTAATATACTTGGTTCTATTATCAAGAGATCTGCCCCTTTTATAACACAAATATAGAGCATGCATGGCACGCTTAGCCTTACGACAGTCCCTACCATACCACTGGGATGAAGACTTACTCCGAAAACTAGATTGGCGAGATAGAAAGCCCCTGAAGAATCTAATTACCCTATCATAATTTTGAAGGATATGGTTATCTATTGTCAGCAGAGCAGCACTACTTGGCCGATCAGGACCCAAAAGGGTTTGACAAGCATTTCCGAGCATTGAGGCTAATGACTCAGACAAAAAAACTCCAACATGAAGATCTCCAGGGGGGAAGAAAATCTGACCTGTTACATGATCTGTCTCCTCCAGAAGAGGAAAATAAACTGTCAATGGGATTCAGCCAGAAAACACAATTCCTGAGTTACAAGGATATAATTAATCATGCTGGACCCTAAGGGGAATGCAAAGGTAAAATCACCAGGATGGTCTCCAGGTGATGAACCATTTAAAGGAAACAGGCCAAATTCTATTAGCAAATCTGCTAAAGCAATGCCCGCACTATTTATTGCAGGGTCCCTGGATAATCTACATAATAAGGGGAGTGAGTTTGACCGTCCAGCCAATGCAGAGTATTGTACCAAAGCATCATTGCTGGAACCCAACCTAGCATTTAAATCTCCTGCTATCAATAGTTGTCCATCCTGTGAATTTGCCAACAAACCCTCCAATAAAGTTCTAAATTGAATCCAATAACAATTCTGAAAGAGTTTGGCACTGATTGGGGGGATCTAAACCACAATGACAAAAAAACAAAGCATTTGAAATTTGACTTCAATACTTATAGCTATGGGGGCGGGGAGGGGATATTTTACATTGAGAACCTCAATTTCCAATCTATTAGAAATTAAACAAACTATTCCCCCTCTGGGGCGACCTTTGAGAACTGAAGCCTCAGCTAATATCTCATAAAACTATATACCCCTCAAAATCTAAAGGGGTTTTAAGCCAGGTCTCCTGTAAAAGAATTATGTCAAACTGATGGAGATAATGTAAAAAGGAGGGGTCCAACAATTTTGATCTCCACCCTGCAATATTCCAAGAACAGATTTTGCAATAAGAGGGGGAGAATCGTGTAAACCTTCAACTAGCAACCACCGTGTAAACCTTCAACTAGCAACCACTAGCAACCACCGAGGGGCCCACATCTACTGGCAACTTCTGGTTAATCCCCTCAGCTGAAAAAGAGGGGACATCTTCAACCAGGACGACTGACTTAGGATCACCCATATCATGATTTGAAGAGACCGATTGGTGCCTACTAGCAGGAACAAGATCGCTTTCCGGCAATATCGCCGGCCTTAAGTTATCTGAGCAATCATTTGGATCCACCTCTTCAGGCAAACTGGATATAGAATGGACTTGCACTTTATCCTTATGAAGCTCTTTAGAGGGGTTAAGGGGAAATGAAAACTTCTCAAGGGTAGGTAAGCACATCTTGCTCTTGGGCCTTGCCCCTTGTGAGATGGTTGCGGGCACTTGGCTGTTTGTAAGGGAGGCAACCCGCTTATGCCTTACTGATTTTATATGATGAACGTTACTCTTAGGGTGAAAACAGACATGACGCTAACCACCCTTTAACCACCCGTGGTGGTCATTTATGCATGTTTCAGGGCTGCATAGGGCACCAATACAGCCCTGCAACATGCATAAATAACCACCAAGGGTGGTTAGCATCATGTCTGTTTTCACCCAAAGTTACAGGACAAAAGGTTCTTTTTGAAAAAGAAGCATCCTTAAATATAGGTTTGCTTACACTAGACTTCGAGATTTCAAATAATCTTTAATTAATACTAGGCTGTAAAGAACAAAGTACACCAGAGGCCAGGGTTTCTTCACCTTGGTCCATCTGGGACTGATCAGGGTTAGATTGACGGTCCATCATATCATCATTTACTAACGGTATCTGGGAGGGCAACCTAGGGCTATCTTCCAAGGCAACATTGGATACCGGATACAATGTAGTAGTAAAATATACCGACTTACCACAATCCCCCAAGTGTGGAGAAGGTAAAAATAAGCAAAGATCTTTTGCACCCATTTAATTGATCTAAAATTAACTACCAAATAGTGCATTGGCAAGCCCTGCTGCAAAGTTTGAAAAGACTTAATTTGCCACAAAGGGATGTTAAGCCCCAATATCTTGCTTAAAAATAACAAAAAAGCAAAGGTGTCACAAGGGTAAGCTGCTTTAATTTTTGTTATGACCTGAAGATACTCATCTATTTTGGCTAATGGTAAACAGTTCAGGAAACTTTGGAATCTCAGGTACTGCATACTCTCATATACAAGTTTGTGTGCTCTGATACTAAGGTTATAATGGTGACCACTCAAAACGCCATAGAGTGATCCTTGGGCAACAACTTCTGACTCTATCAGGATATCACTTAGTCCTGCATCTCCAAATCTTTTGCCAAGGATACCTAAAAAAGACATGCATGTATGGAATTCACCAAGACATATTAACAGACGTTTTGTGAAACAATCATCTTTCCAACAAATTTGTTGTGCTTTAGCAAATATTGCTTGATCAAAGACCAAGACAACATGCTCAAGTGCAAGCTGATCTGCTATGTCAACACTTCTATTTAGAATAGTAAGGACGGTAGGCATTTCTGTTGGTGATGCCTCAATCACTGGACGGTGATGGATTGCTGACTTTGGAAGAATACAGTTTCTTTGAAGATGTGTATGAAAACCTGTCCATCCAGGAAGTGTAGATGATTCCGCACGGGTAGCTTTCATGAGAATGTATGCAAGTTCAGTTCTCTGAGCTTGTACGAGGTGCATTCTGTATGCTTCAATATCTAGCATAGCATCATGACTCAGGTTTTTTGGTCCGTGCCTTTTGCTTTTGTGGTACTTCTCTAAACCCAAAAAAGGAGGTATTTCCAAAGACGGAACCCTTTTAGGCAGTGATGATTGACTGCTTCTTGGAGCTGATTCGGTGACACAACTTTGGCATGAAGTATTTACCTCTTCCTCGCTCAGTTTCATCTGTGCTTGATGTTTCTGCACCTGACTGACAAGGAAGTGTGTTTAGAAGCATATTTCTTGTTAATGTTTCAGCATAAACTATCACACTAGCATTCCTTTTGTGTGGTGAATGAAATATGAGCTGAGGGAAGTCCCGCTGTAGGCGATATTTTAGTTGGTCGGTTCTGTAACACAAGAGCAAATATGAATTCCGAATACAGGAAGTGAGTGGTTAACGGCTTGAGACTTGCCTGACTTTAGTTTACAATTAATAGTAAAGTAAAAACAGCACAATCTCTGTAGTTGCTACAAATGATACAGCTGTCAATACATAACTATTCAAATGTACTATATCTGCTTATTAAATCACTTACCTATAATGTGAAGCATCCTGACCTTCATGCTCTTTTGCAAGGTTGATGAAAATCTGTGTAAGCCTTTTCATACGCAGAACCTGCTTGTCCATAATGATCCTCTGATGGATGACGGTGGTGCAGAAAATCTTGTAGGTGTTATGGTACGTCTGCTCAGTGCAAGAAGGCTTGTCCTTATCTGTTGACTTTGTCAAAAATCTTGTGTTCTCCTTGTAACATGTTCTGTGGTAACGGACTTCTAATGCCACACAATCCTGTTCTTCTATGTGGATTGCAATGCTGTAGTCTTCCTTTAGCTTAGTGCTCTTTTCAATTGACCTGCATCAACAGTTTGTGCAAGAACTAGGTGATCCTTCTTTTGTTTATGAGCCACAGTGATGTATCTGCTCCTCTTCTTGCATATGATGCAGATGACAGGAAGGACTGGCCTAGAGGTATGAACAGGGAGGTCAGTTCTTGACCTAAGTGTCTTTGTCTTGCATGGGGAAGGAGAGGAGCTACTGCTGGAAGATGTGGATTCTTTAACATGTTCTACACATATTATTGACTGTTCAGTACAGCATTTTCTCATGCTCTCAATGCACTTTTTGCCTATAAAACACCTGTAACAGGTGGGGTGGAATCCTGCATCAGTGGGAATATCATCAAATTCTGTTGACAAGTACTGTTGAAATGGCTCTGCAGTGCACCAATTTGGTCCATCCAACTGCAACCATGTTTTAGCACATTCACGGTACCTATCCCACCAGATATTTCTAAATTGTTGAATAGGCTCTTTTGTAATTGAATGTAGATGCATAAAACAGCTTAAACCTGATGCTAAAATTGTTCTCTTATGAGTCTTACCAGACTGGCCATTATCACCATTCCTGAGTGTGTCCATACAGATTTTTCTTAATAGAAGTATTTGTGTTGACTTTCAGATGGTACAGGTGGCTAAGTAACTACTGGCGTAACTGTTCAGTAGATGCACGCTGGAAGCTGAAAAGTAATATAAACAGGGTGTGAATTCATTTTTCATAGACCATGTTATAAACTACCTTTAAGACTAGAAGATTTTCTAAGCACAAGCGTTTACCTCCTCTCCACAGCTCTGAGCTCCTTAAGATACACAAATGAGTTCTTCCTGTCATATAGACAGAAGATTACTTCCTGGGAGTCCAGAAAACAGGAGCAGTGTGGCTTGCCTGAAGATTTCATCGCTGCAAGGGTAACATTCTAAGGAAAAGCAGCAGGAAGGATTACAGTGCCAGCTACTACTACTCCTTTCGGAGGCCTCAAAATATTACATATTGCAGTCAAGAAAATAGTATTTTTAATATTATACCCATGAGAATAGCAGACAACAGTGTCCTTCTATAATTATGAAGTTTTGCGGCCATGTAGTATATGATAATCACCTTTCTTTCCATGTCTCTATGTCGTGTTCATATTGTTTGAAATTAATATTTTCTTCACTGAAAGCATTGAAACCTACTCTGTTAGACAGCTGGGCATGCCCATTTTTCCGATTAGCGTTGTGCATGCCAATTGTCTGTAATGCTGCAAAATAAGGAAATATGCTGTTTCTCCCATCAAAGTACATGCAGTTGTCATTATTCTTAAAGTAATTATTCTTAGATGCCCATGCATTGACAGTACAAGTACATTACACGGAGTTAAAATGGATGACACACTTTGCACCAATGTGCTGTGAATGTTACGGCTCATACACCTCCTTTTGAGGGGTGGTGGTAATGTTTTTGCCTGGCAATTTAGCCCCAATGGTGCTTTGCCTGATTGTTGCATAGTTTCTGATAGCAGGATAACTGGGGAAAACTTTGGTGTGTAATATGCAGAAAATGGATCAAATCTCTGGGCTCCATAAACAATTTAATCTGTAACTGCTAAGTGAAAAACAAGGGGGTTTTGGTGCATGTTGGACACATTTTGCGCTGTGTGCCATGCATAATCTACAGCATGTTTTCAAAATTTGGTTCATTACATGTTGCATCTGTTTCAATCATTTTGAGCCCTCTTGGCCCAAGATTAGGTGAAACCTGTTGAAGTTACAGCCCAAAATCCTTCAACTGTCAGGGTGTGAAAACTAATTGTGTGCCTATACCTTTAAATGTATTTTGCCAAAAAACTGCAGGGAAGTTTGTGGAGAACTTTTAGCCCAAGTTCCAGGGGGTTATTGCCTAGCAAAAAATGCAGAGATTACGTAGTCCCCAGGTTGCTGGAACGAAATGAAACAATAATGGGCCTCGCCACACGGCCTTAAGAGGAGTACGACCCTTCTCTCTTGAAAAGGGGCTACCTATCCCCTCACACTCCAGTCTGAAGAATATGTGGTAAATGAACTCTCTGTCTAGCAAGGCAACTTTCTGTTCTGTTTTGTTTGGTATACTGTAAAGACTTCCTACAGTTCTGTGTCTTATGTCTTCCTTCGTTCCAATCCACACAAATTGATACTTTCGTACACTTCTGTACGATCTGCTTCTCCATTAAGAGATGAAGTGTTTAGACATACATTTCTGTGGTGAATCATTGTGTCCCTTGAACTAAGTTGGTGTGTGGGTATGAAATTATTAATTATTATTATTTATGTAGTGCCTGCAATGTATGTGCTGAACAGTCATGATTAGAACCGGGTCCCTGCCCTGAAGGGCTATTTATTTTGTAAGCTGCCCGGAGCCTTTTGGGGGAATAAAAATTTAAATAAAATAAATAAATATCAAGGGTGGGGGACTTTTTCTTTCTGTGGGCCACTTGGAGAACTGGTACAAGCTCAGTGGGCTGGATAGGAGTTGCAGAGGGTTTTCTCAGGGTAGGAGAACAAAGGGAAGTGTCCTGGTCATGGATATATACCATCTATCCATCTTCTCTCCTTGAGCACACGTCCTCATCTCTGCTCCCTTCCCTTCAGCTCACTCTTTCAGAGCTTGAGGGCAGGGACTAGCTCCAGGGGCCAGATCCAAGAATTGGCAAGGGGCCAAATAAAAATCAACTGAGGCCAGATATGGTCCCCAGGCTGAGGGTTTCCCACTCCTTGGGCATGTAAACTGTCAAATTTATATAATTTTAGGCCATAGCTAAATGCACAGTAAGATCATTATTTTTCTCTGTAGTCAGAAGCTGAAAAGGGCTCAACTGATTAATTAAGTGATTTAGACATGTAAATAAATGAGTGTACAGGTTTAGGAGAGCTATTATCCAGGACTGATGATCAATATGCTTTTGGCTTTGTCTTTTGGTAGGTGCCCATTCTGCATTTACTCCACAAATCGTCCTGCAGCAATGGAATGCCACCTGAAAACCCACTACAAAATGGAGTACAAATGTCGGATCTGCCAGGCAGTGAAAGCAAACCAGCTGGAGCTGGAGATGCACATCCGGGAGCATCGCCTAGGCAACCATTACAAGTGTGACCAGTGTGGCTATCTTTCAAAGACAGCCAACAAGTTGATAGAGCATGTGCGTGTGCACACTGGGGAGCGCCCTTTTCACTGTGACCAGTGCAGCTACAGCTGCAAGCGCAAAGACAATCTCAACCTGCACAAAAAGCTCAAGCACGCTCCACGCCAGACCTTCAGCTGCGACGAGTGCCTCTTCAAGACCACCCACCCTTTTGTCTTCAGCCGCAACATGAAGAAGCATCCGAATGGGGACTGCTCCGAAGAGGAGAGAAAGGGCCAGTGTGCAACCTCCAAGGAAGCCAGTCCTCTCCTGACAGTCAATAGCTCCAGGAGCCTCTTGTCACCCCTCTCAGTGATGTCTGCCTCCCACGCTCTGCAAACAGTGGCCATGTCAGCGGCACACAGCAGTGGAGCAGAGCCGAACCTGGCACTTAAGGCCTTGGCCGTAAATGGCACTTCTCTGTGCTTTGATAAGTATCGGAACTCGGACTTTGCCCACCTCATTCCCTTAACAATGTTTTTCCCCAAGAACCACTTTGAGCTCACATTCCATCCCCCCAGACCTCAGACCGCACCTCCAGGTGTCCGTTCACCTAAGCACTCCTTCCTCGCCTACCTTGGACTAACAGAAAGGGCAGAAACTCTCTGAGGGCAGCCACATTCTGTACCAAAAATATCCCAACAAACCCAGCAGGTATACATTGCTGCAAAACCTAGATTGAAGAGGTATGAACATTTGTACTATATATCATTAGTAAGGTTTAGGAAATGGCTCTGTGTGTATCCTTATTGCATTGACATGAAAGCTGCTTTATTAAATCTTCAGAGAGGTGACCTACTGCATACTTCTACCTTTGGAGGCATGTTCCCAGTACTCTTATCTAAGAAACTATTTTGTCTTGTTAAGCAGAACAAGAGTGTCCTTAATTGCAATCAGCACTTGTAAAATTACATATTGATGCATTTTATTTTTGGGGTGTATGTGTATGTGTGTGAGAGAGAGAGAGTCTGCCTGCAGTGTGCCATGACATTGCTTTTGCACATCCTTTGTACCGGCTTATTTAATACTTATTACAGATTTCCCTATTCATACTCTTGCCCTCTTCCTTCTGCCTCTTTCCCTCCACACCCCCTACATTTTAGAACTATAGATTTGTGGAAAGATCAATGCTTGGTTCCGTGAGGATTGGTATATTAGTTCAGTGCTGGCTGGAATTTTCTATAGCATGTCTGGTGCCTTGTCCTCAGATATGTGTTGTCAAAATTTGAGGATTAAGGGTAGAATAGAAATAGAAAAAAAAATAGTTTCAGTGCTGCAGGATGATAGGACAAAAATGAAATGTATGAGTGTGTAGGTACACAATTGTGTGCGGTAAACACGCTCACTCAGGGCCTAAAACTTATCTGTTGCACTGGTGCAACCAAGATCAGAGTCAGGCCCACAGTATACATTTTTTGTTTGAAAAGGGCATATATAAATATATACTGTACTAATGCAGTGAATTCCTTTAGTTTGCAAGAACAACTTGTATAACTAAAATTTTATGGTGGTTAAATCCAGTGAAGGGGATTTAAAAATAAGGGTTTGGGCAAATTCTGGGTATAAATGCTCAGACTAAAAAAAGGCAGTTTTGCACAGTGCTTGAGTCTTGCACTAGTATGTTTCTCAATTGCAAAAAAAAAAAAAAGAACACTTTTATGGGATGGAGTAATATCAGATTGTATATTTGAAAAGTTAATGATGACTTTTTGAAACAGAAAGACATGGAAAGGTGCTGTTTAATCACACAGTTCTTTTTTATATTCCCAACAGTTCAGCTATATTTGCAGATTCTGTGTTCCTATGAATATTATCCTTCATATTATTAGTAATACTTTATTCCATTTTGTTAAAGCCTAGTAGAGTGTATGCTGCTAGGAGGCTAACTTTATACTTACTTAAAGCTCTTACTTTGTGGTCATTTAAAATGACAACTTACATGTAGCACTTTATTGCAGTAAGAAGCAAATGTGGATTAATTGCATAATCTTTGTTAATCTTACATTGGAAACAGTGATCTTTTTAAAAAAAAAAAAAAAAGAGACAGAGACAGAGAGAAATTTTGACTGGATGTTAATCCATGTTTCTTAAGACATAATTTGAATGCAAAACAGGTAGAGTGGTTTAAAAGATGCTTCATATTGAATTGGAAGTACTGAATATGAAACCTTTGAAAGTTACTATTTATCACTTAAAATCAATTTGTGTACAGGAATGTTTTCTGTATTGTATTATTGTTTTCCATGATGTTATATCCTGAAACTGGGTCTTTTTTGGGAGTGGGGTTGTCTTCTTCACCAAGAATTCAAAGGTCTAAGTTTCTTCAGGTGCTCTCCATAATTTTTGCCCATGTATTCGCTATCTTTAAAGCCTCCCTTTCTTTCTTCTCCCTTACACACTTTAAAGGCCCGATCCAAAGCCCGTTGAAATCTATGAAAATTTTTCCCATTGTGACATCAGTTGATTTCAATGAGCTTTGTATCAGACCTATAGTCTGTCATGGTACCAAAATAAGGTCCGAATTTGGAAAGGGTGCTTCAGCCCAGGTCTAAGACATTTAGCTGAATTTTACGTTTCTGCCTCATTTAATTCTTCCCCACACATTGAAGTCGACTAAATTGCATTGTCACACTGATCCACCTTCTGTAAAATCTTGTATGCAAGAACTCTTGTCTGTGCACTCGTGCTAAAATAGTGGAGGCTGCATACAATGGAGAAATTTAGAGAGAATGCCCCAAATCTTTGGAGACTGATTTAACAGTTCAAGAGCCAAAAAAAGGCAGCTAAGCTGTGTAAGACATTTGTGTTTATCCTAAGCAATGTATTAAAAAGGTTGTCATTTTAACTTTTCCAGATCTCTTTACCGTATATACAGCTAAGGGCCCTGTTCATCACAACTTATTCTATTAAAAACTCTTATTGTTCTCATCAGAAGCTCTAATAAAATATACAGTGTTCTGGTTTAAGACTCACCACTATTAAATAAGCTCGGAGTAAGAACTGTGAAACAGTGGGTTCCTTTATTTCATGAATTATGGTGTCTGCTGATCCATAAATAAATTTAGCAGTTAAAAATATATTCAAGGTGTTTCATTCTGACTGACCCCATGACAATGGAACAGGCACTCTCTACTGAAAAAAGAAATGCTCATTTGTTCCTCAACAGATAAGCTACAAAGTATAGGACTTAAAGATGTAGGAAGGTTTCTTTAAAAATCTGTAAACCAAACTGTGCTATCTAAATAGGGTTGGAACTTTCAAGGAATATGAGAGAGTTATCAAGCTATTGGCACATTAATGCCATGAGGTTTTAACAGTTTTCCTCTGTATTTGCATTTAATTGACATAGCAATGCTTAATTGGGCAACTTTATTTAGCACTTTGAAAAGAGACATTCAATTCTTCCTGGCAAGTTAGTAAGTTATAAACATTTCTGAGTGCAAAAGTTGTTTTTGGAGGGTTTGGCTTTCTTTTCTTTTTTTAAGAAAAATATTTATCCTAGCCCTTGCATATACAATAGTTGGTTTGCAGTTCAACACTAAAGAAAGGAATGCTCTCTGTAGATATCTTTTGCCTATTAAAGACAAACATTTCTGGCACCACAAAGCTGGTTTCATACCTATGCATTTTTTCATGGAGGTTAACTTGTTTTTCCATTCAGTAATTCAGTTAGAGTTCTTGGCACTTTCTTTCTTGCTTTCTCCCACTCTTTTTTTACTTGTATTATGTTCAAATATCACACTGTCAAGGTTTGTGTACATTAATGAAAATTTGTATTGTATAAAGCTTTTTGCATTATAAGGCTGTACAGGGTCATTTTGACAGTAACTGGTATATTCCTTTGCATCTTATGTTGCATTTGCCAATTTCTAGTGTATCCAGTTTGGAAGTACAATATACTCTCATTAAAAAAGTTTGGTTATACTCTGGATTCATTTCTTCCCCTTCATTCCTTTGTTTTGTTACCTAATGTATATGGTCTGAAGGATTTTAAGAAATGCTGATGGAAGCATTTTCTACTGGAATAATGAACATAAAAAGGTAAGTAGAAGCCACTGTACTTTTTATAATTCTGGCTTATTGTTGCATTGTTTTTTAAACAGAATATTAAAATGAGGACATCTTAGGCGCACTGCACTGCCTTTCACTGTAACCTTGTGTCATCTCAGAAGAGCCACAGAGTGGAACCTGGACACAGTGCAGATAGTGAGACTGCTAAGAAAAAGGAAATTTTATTTTTTATTATATATCTATAGATACACACACGCGTGCATGATGTGAACCACCCTGAGCTTTAGAGGATAGGGCAGAGTAAAAATATAAATAATTTTAAAATTACAATTTCCTTTTTCCTAGAGGTCTCTCACCATCCGCACTGACTAGGTTCCACCCTGTGGCTCTCTTGAATTGGGTCCAAAATGCTGTTTGCAGCCAATGAAGCACCAGTTTTATATGCTCCCAGAGACGCACCCCCATCAAGAGGCAGACTGCCACATTCTGCCCAAGCTGCAGCCCCAACCAGTCTTCAAGGGCAGCCCCGCACTGCAGCAGTCTCGCCTCACGGTAATGAAGGAGTGGATGATGGAGGCTAGATCCCTGTCTGAGAGAAAGGGAGGCAGCCTTCTCACCAGATGGGTCTCACCACCAGCCCCATTTTCTAGGCCAGTGCAAAACGTCAAGTCCAACATGTGTCCTGCCTCATGTTGGACCAGATATTGGGTGTATTTAGACATCACAACAATGGGTGTCTTTATGTGTGTTTTGACCTTGTTATAAACACCGGCTTGGCCCTGTGTTCACCATGTGGCGCTGCTTAGACACGCAGCCCATCTTGGGGCAAATTGGTGTTTTGCTCGCCACTCGATCTCAGCACGCAAGCACTGCCGCCTCATTCCCTGTGTTGTACCAGCTAAAACACCACGTGATAGATATCATTAGATACCACGTTGGCCACATGTTCAGCTGAAACACACAAATTGTCCTTGTGATGCAATGGTGTTCACATTGTGTGTTCAGCGGGTGCCAAATAGATGTTGGGATTGTTATGGTGTTTATACACAACAGCCAAACATGTGCTTAGGGGTTTTGACACCCAATCTTTGTTATGTCTAAAGATGCCCAGAATCGGATAGGCTCATGGCTGTCATGGAGGCCATGAAATGAATGGTACTAGAAGAAGTGGTATTGATGATCCAGGATGTGTCACTCTTTGCTTTGAAGAATCAGTACTGAATCAGTGTCCCATCATGGTCTAGGAGTGCTATCTTTCAAATAAGATGTACGCTCGGTGTTGAGCTCACAAAGCATTGTCCTTGTATGCAGTTTAAAAGGAAAAGATTGTAGGCCTTATTCTCTCCAGATTTATTGTTGGGTAATTATATCCTACCTCCTTAACAAAAATAAAAAAACCAAAAAATATATTTTCAGTTTGTAACAGGGCAGAGTCATTGCAAGATGCAGGCTCTTTAAGAGAGCATAGTTAGCAGCACTACTAGGGTTGCTGGTACAGCAATGTAAGAAGGACAGAGCCAGTTAAGTGTAGGTGGGCATGGCCAAGGCAGTCCCGAGACAAAGAAAGCTCAGACAGAGCTCAGTCAATGGGAAGCTGCAGTGCTGACCAGCCAGAGAGTACTGAAAGATGTTATGTGGATCAGGCAGATTAGGAGACAAGCTGTATCACAGGAAGGTAAAGACTTCACGGGATGATATTGAAGCCGGTAGTGAAAGTCTGGCTAGAACTGGGAAAGACTCTAGAAGATGTTTAAGCAGGGGCCTGCTGGGGAATAGAAGTGCCTGGCCTGGAGCCCAGGATTTTATACCAGCTAGGGGCTTGTTGCCCATCTGGAAGGACTCTAAAGTCACAGGCCTAAGACTGCTTACTAGGAAAGAGACTATAGCCTATGTGCAAGGTGGAGAGCTAAATGTATACAAGAGAGACTCTAATAATATGATGTCAGATAAAATAGACTTTTAAGCTAATTCCTGCAAGTTAAGATGTGTCAGCCCCGTCCCTGCCACAGTTACATACTGATGTTTAGCTGCAGTTTTAACAGCTGCTATATTCAGTCTCAAAGAGGCTTCATTTTAATAGGTAATCCATATATATAGCTTACATGTGACTTCTCAATAAAAAGGTTTTGGGGAATCATTCAGAATAAAGATGGTGTAAAAATGAATGGATATTCATGATGGCACAAGATAGTACACCTTGTTAAAAAGTACTACATATTTTAGCAAGTGTGCAGTTATTATACCAAGCTTAAGGCAATTTGCTGTGGAATAGTCTTAATGAGAGGGACATTAGATCACACTAGATTTGACTTTTGGCAGGCAGAGTGGGGTGGTTTAGGATGAAGAATGAACTGGTTTTCTTTTAAAATGTTTGTCTCTTTTTAACACCGTATTTTATGTTGTTATGTATTGTAACCCGCCCTAAGCCCTTAGGAAGAGGCGGACTACAAATGTAAATAAATTAATAAATACGTGATCATAATGCTTCCTTTTGACTTACAATAGATGAGATCCTATTAAGACGACCCTTTGGAACTTCTACATTCAGGCAGAGTGTTTGTTTTATTTTCATCTTCTAAAGAACAATTGTTTTTTTAAAGACTACAGCAACCACAACATTCAGCTATTCAGGAGAGCTGGAGAGGAAGAAATATTCATCCTGATCCAAAGTCAGATATCCAACAGTCATGGAAGTGAGAGCGCTAATTACCAAAATAGGAGTGTGACTTCAGTACATGAGATTTGAATCGAATATAGCACCACAGTGATTAAGGAATAACCAAAAATATTGATATTGGCAACACATCAATCTCTTCGTGTGTGAGTTAAAAAGTAACTTGTAAATTAACCTGTTCATAGCAGTCTTCGGTGCAAATTACAACACAGTATAAACTTTGAATTGGTTACAGACTTTTGTGTTTATTCCTGGAGCAAGCTTACTATTTCTTGGGGACCCTACAGATGCCTTGTAGTAAACATGATGATGAATTTTTACCATATTTTAAGTCTTATGTTGAATCCTGCTTCATTATCATTGGGTAACTAATTGAGATAGAAGATTAATCATTTCTGACATGGCATTGGCTGCATAATCAGTTCTCTGATAAAAGATAGCCTCACTTTCTCAACTTCAGCCGTTTCTGTAACAGAGTAAATTAATATTCTGATTATTATTGCTGTTGTTAACATCAGTGAATATACTGTAAAATTACGAATTTGACCACGCTTTCGGAGATGATCCTTGGACCATCCTCGAAAGCATGGTTATTTTGATTCCCGCTGGAGGTTCACTGTGATGAACATCTGGCAGGCATCAAACAGGCATTACGGGACCATTCCCCACCACAGGGGATTGTCTGTGGTTGAGCGTGATCTCGTAACGTCTGAAAATACCCATACATGAGAGTAGGACTGAGGCCTGGGAGTGCTTCCTGTACAGTAGGGGTGGGGGAACCGCGGGTTTGGTGGCCAAATCCGGCCCACCGCTAGTTTTTATTTGGCCCCTTGCCCCCTTTCCCATTCCTCGATCTGGCCCCAAGTACTGAAAGTCTGAGCTCAGTCAAAGGAAGCATGGATGAGGGCACACGCACATGGATAGGGGACAAATCCATGGCATAGATCCAGGATCTGGACCCTCCTCTACCTGCGCTTACCCCTTAAGCATTCATTCCTCTAACTTCTTGGAGCTTGTATTAATTTTCAGAGTGGCCCTTCGGAGGGAAAAGCTTACCCAGCACTGTTCTATATCAACAATACTGATAAAATGCAGCAATACTGCATTATTTTATTCTCCCACACTCACCAATTTTATTTTTGGGAAGTCTCATTAGCTGAGAATTTCCCCTTCTGGAAGTGCTTCTGCTAATGTGTTTTCTGAAATTGGTAAATTCTCCTCCTTCCATACATGACAGAAATTTTCTAGCAAGATGAGTCCTCTATTCCTGAATGGAGTTACCGAAATGGTGGCCCACGATCCTTTTAAAATTGTTCATGCATAAGCCTTGTTTTCCCACGCTTTTTTGTTGTTCTAAAACTTATAAAGTCTGTCATGTACCTTCAATTCCAGCTTTCCTCAACCAGTGGTTTGTTGAAACAACAAATTCAGGCTTGTTACTCAGATGGGAAGTTGTCTGTTTTGATAGAACATAGTAAAGTGCTCTTTAGTACTGTGTCCAGTAGACCTTTCATTCTAAGTCTACAATGATGATTAATATTTAGGTACATTCCTTTTTCAATGAGTGAATGACTTATTGCTACTCCCATGTCATCTCTTACAGTATAAGTTGATCTTGGGAAGCTATTAATTTCTCATTATGCGAACACTTGTTACAATTTTTGCTAGCAGCCTTCAGCTGCAGGATTTTAGCATGCAGAAAGGTCAACGCTCACATTAATATTTTCCTTTAGAGAGCTACCGGGCAACAAAACTGCATAACATAGTACCAAAAAATCATCAGCTTCATGTTTAATGATGCCATAATTTGCTCTGCTTCTTACTATTCATGAGCTGTAAAAATGTCTTAACTTCCATAGTCTTGATTTCCTTTAACATGATAACAGGGGCGGCTGGTGGGTTTTGAGGTTGGAGGGGCAGTAAGGCTGGCTGGCAACGGTGGGCGGAGCCATGGCAACGGTGGGCGGCATAACCCAGCAGCAGTTCCAAGGGTTAATGTTGGATGGACATTACATTACTTAATAAAGCAATTCCAGTTAGGTTAGGCAGGTTATAACCACCTCCTCTGCAAGGTTTAAAAGCAGGCAGACAACCTTAAACCTCACTTACAAGCAGTTTTAGCAAACACGCACGCACGCAGAGGTTAAGAACGCTGCTTCAGAAAGAAGGGACTTGCTGCATGTATGTTGGAGGGACCCCAATCCCTGCTCAGAAGGGACTTCTGAAGCAGTATTCTTGCCCTCTTGGGGGTGTGTGTGTGTGTGTGTGTGTGTGTGTGTGTTTTTGGGGGTGTGTGTGTGTGTGTGTGTGTGTGTGTGTGTGTGTGTGTGTGTGTGNGCATCCCATTTCCAGCATTGTGAACACACCTAGAGCGGCTCTGAGAGTGGGTCCCGGAAGGGAGATCACTGACAGCAGCAGCAGCCTCTGAAGCAGAAGTCAGAGGCTGCTGCTGCTGTCAGAAGCGGCGGCGCCGTTGTTTTTTTTAACTTGAGCAGGGGCAGGGGTCCCCCACGGCGCTAGGGGGGCAGTGCCCGAAACATCCTGGGGGGGCGGGGAGCCGCCACTGCATGGTAGTGCAAAGTATTTGGTGTCCATGTGCCTGTGTACGTGCGTGCACACACTGGGGGGGATTGTGCGTGGTAAGGAAAGCACTGGAATTTGCTAGTCCGTACCTTTATATTTTTGTGAACAAGAATAAAAGCAATCCTTTGGCAATGGTAAATGCCAAACTTATTAGGACTATGTGCAAAAATTCTGGCAGCTGTTCAGGAAAATACGCTGTTAGTACAGAGTATTTCATAATTTTGTCTTTAACTTAATTTTCATTTTAGTAGCCTCTTGTCTCTACATATAACCTTTGATTATACACCATTTATTTATTTTTCAAATGTTTACACTGCCCTTCCCACAAAGGCTTGGAGCGGCTTACAGTCCATAAAACAACAATAAAATCCATACAGTAAAACTCTCCCTCCCCACAACCTTATCCGATATCCCAACCAACCCTCATCCCACCCACCAAATGCTCTTTCAAATAAAAATGTTTTGCACTGCCTCCGGAAGATGCTCGGGCTCAAGAGAACCTCCTGGGGAAGGGAGTTCCATAAAACCAGCGCAGCAACTGAGGACACCCTCCTGCGCACCCCCGTCCTAAGGACAAGAACAACAGATGGAACCTGTAAGAGGGCACTCCTGGCCGACTATAGGGCCAGGATGGAACATGGTAGAATAGGTGATCGCTCAGATGATATTATTATTATTATTTTATTTACATTTTTTACCCTGCCCTTCCTGCCAAAGGTGGCTCAGAGCAGCTTACAATATTCAAATATAAAATACAAATATAAAACCAAAAATACAAAAACAAAATACCCTACAACATCCCCCTAAACCCTCTCCACCCCAACTATCCAACCTCCTAACTCACCCCTATCCCTGCACAACACCTCTCCCTCCCCTAAGCCCCAATGCCAAATGCCCTCGTGAATAAGTCAGTTTTGCACTGCCTCCTAAAGGCGCTCAAGCCCAGACATAAACGAACCTCCTGGGGGAGGGAGTTCCACAGCTGTGGAGCTGTGACTGAGAATGCCCTCCTCGTCATGGAGACAAAGTTAAAAACCAGTACCTCCAGACAGGTGTCCCCGGCCAACCGCAAAGGCCACAACAGGAGATGGTAGTCCAGGCGATGTGTCAGATAAGTGGGCCCCAAGCTGTTTAGAGCTTTAAAGGTCAAAACCAGCACCTTGAATTGTGTGCACAAGACAATAGGCAACCAGTGCAGATTCGGGAGCACCAGTGTTATATGCTTCCAGCAACCGGCCCCATAAGGAGCTGGGCCACCACATTCTGCACCAGCTGCAGCTTCCAAACAGTCTTTAAGGGCAGCCCCATGCAGATTGCATTGCAGTAGTCTAGCCTCGAGGTAATAAAGACATGGATGATGGTTGCCAGATCCAAATTGGAAAGAAAAGGCCACAGCCTTCTCACCAGATGGAGTTGGTGAAAAGCACTCCTCGTCACCACTGCCACCTGGAATTCCAGGTCCAGCAACAAACCAAGGCTGAGAACCTGAGTGACCGGGGGGGGGGGGGGGNGTAAGCACTGAGACTGCAGGACCTGGGTCAGATGAAAAAGAGAGGTAGAACTGGGTGTCATCAGCATACTGATGACACCTCACTCCAAACCTCTGAATGATCTCACCCAGCAGCTTCATACACACACTGAACAAGAGAGGGAACAAGATGGAACCCTGCGGGATCCCACATAAGAGGTCCGGAGAGGACGACGAGCAACCACCCACTGAGACCTCCCCAACAGGAAAGAGTAAAACCACTGAAGAGTGATCCTGTGCATCTCCGCCAGGTCCCACAGTCGAGTCAACAACTTGAGATCAACAGTGTCAAAAGCCACTGATAGATCTAATAGGATCAACATGGTGGAATTCTCTCCAATATATGGGACCCAGATTGTTTAGGGCTTTAAAGGTGAAAAACAGCACCTTGAATTGTGCCCAGAACATTATAGACAGTAAGTGCAGACTTCAGAGAGCACAGGTGTAATGCACTGTCCGAAAGGAGCAGAGCTGCCACATTCTGCACCAGCTGCTGCCGCCTCCAGTCATCAAGGGCAGCCCCATGTACAGCGTGTTGCAGTAATCTAGCCTTGAGGTGATGAATGCATGGATTACAGTGGCCAGATCTGAGTCAGAAAGTAAAGGCCACAACCTTCTTCCCAGATGGAGTTGTTGAAAATAGCTCCTGGCCACTGCCGCAACCTGACATTCCAGGCACAGCGTAGAGTCCAGAAGCACTCCACTGCAAACCTGATCGACCAGAGAAGGCTGGACTCTATCAATGACAGTTGTCCCAACATCCTCCAAGTCACAGGACTGGCTAACCATCATCACTTCAATCTTGCCAGGATTCAACTTCATTCGGCTTGCACTCATCCAGTCCCCAACAGCAGCCAGGCAAAGGTAAGCACAGAGACTGCGGGACCTGGGTCAGATTAAAAAGAGAGGTAGAGCTGAGTATCATCAGCATATTGATGACATCTCACCCCAAACCTCCAAATGACCTTGCTCAGTGGCCTCAGATACACATTGAACAAGAGGGGAGACAGAATAGAACACTGGTGGACACCACAGAGGAGGTCCCGAGTGGACGATGAGCAATCGCCCATCACCACCTACTGAGACCACCCCAACAGGAAGGAAAGGAACTATTCAAGAATGGTCCCATGCACCCTTGCTAGGTTCCGCAGTTGTGTCAACAACACCTTATTTATTTATTTATTTATTTATTTTATTTAAATTTATATGCTGCCCTCAGGCCGATTTACAGATTATAAGGGAGGCTTACAGATCATGATCAACTGTATCAAAGTCTGCTAGGGGTGGGACATCCGGGGAAATACCGGGTACCGGATTTACCGGTTCCCGGATTTCAAAATACCGGCATGCCGGATTAATACCGGTACCGGTTTTTCCTCCATTGATTTCAATGGGGAACTGTCCCCATTGAAATCAATGGAGGAAAAAAAACAACCTCCCCCCTCCCCCTCCCAGACTGTGCGAAGTTCCCCGGAAGTTCCCCAGAAGGCCTAGTACACGTCACTAGTGTGCTGAAGCCGGCAGCCACAGCAGAGCTGAAGCCGGCCGCCGCTGCCGCCGCCCAGAGCTGAAGCCAAGGTACTGGGTGATTGATCCCTGGGTGGGCGAGGTAGGGTGTTCCCTGGGGTGGGGGGGTGTTAAACCACCCCCCCACCCCAGGGATCAACGGTACGGGTACACTTACCTGCTGGTGTGGGCTCTGGGTCGCTGGTGGCGGCCCGGAGCCCAGGGACTTAGGGGAAAAAAAAATTAAAAAAAAATCCAGGCTGGGCAGGGTGGGTGGGGGGTGTCCCCCCTTCCACCCGCACAGCCTGGACAGGGGAGGGAAAGTGCTTGGGGGTTTTTCTGTGTTTTTTTTTTACATTGCGGCCATTCATTTGAATGGCTGCAATGTAAAAAAAATCCAGCACGGGGAATCCGGTAATTCCCCCGGATTACCAGGGTAATCCGATACTGCCAGTTCACCAAAAAACCGGCAGTATTGGATACCGGATCATCCAGTAGTCCCACCCCTAAAGTCTGCAGAAAGAGCTAACAAAATGAACAAGGTAGAATTCCCTTGTTCATCTCATGGCACAGATCATTGACCAAAGCCACACACGCAGTCTCCATTGCAAACCCAAGACAAAAACCTGACTGAAATGTGTCCAGGAATCCGATAGCGTGAAGATAAGCCTGGAGCTGATGGGCAACCATCCATTTAATAACCTTCCCTTAAAAGGGAAGGTTAGAGACAGGCCAATAGCTGGCCGGGGAGTCAGTGTCCAAAGATGGTATCTTAAGCAGGGTCTGGACCACTGCAGTTTTAAGGGTGCCTAACATCCTCCCCTTCTGTATGGAGGCATTGACCACCCCCAGCTAACAATGGCCCCAATGTCTTCCGGCTGGCTTTCACCAGTCAGGACGGGCAAGGATCTAATTCACAAGTGGTTGCCCTCATCGCCCCAAGGACATCCCCCACATCGGTAAGTGATACCAAGTGAAACCAATCTAAATAAACAGAAAAAGACTGAGCTTCCATAACCCCAAACTCTGACTCTGTAGTTAAAATGGCAGCACCCAAGTTGTGGTGAATACAAGTAATTTTGTCTGCAAAGTAATTCATTAAAATGTCACAGCGGGCTATGGATGATTTCATTTCCTGGCAGAGACAGGCTGGCCAGGTTAACCAGGCCCCTCACAACCTGGCTCAGCTCTGCCAGATGAGACTTTGAAGATGCTCTGAAAGAAGAGAAGAAAGCATTCTTCACCACCATCACAGCCACAGTATAGTCCTTCAAAGATGATCTATGCCACAGTCGGTTGGCTTCAGTGCAGTCGAGCACCACCTTTGCTCTAACCCCCTACCCTTCCACTTCAACTGCCTCATATCCTCAATAAACCAGGGAGACGTGTCCTGGACCTGGCAGTGGGCGTGGATGCCTGGACGCAACCATGTCGTCGGGAGCACATAACACCTGTGCTCTGGGCTCTGCACTGGTTGCCAATAGCGTGCCGAGCCAGGTTCAAGGTGTTGGTATTAATTTACAAGGCCCTTCGCGGTCTCGGCCCCTCATACCTCAGGGACCGCCTCGCCCTCCGTGCCCCAGAGCGGCTCCTTTGGTCTGCCGGGGGTGCCTTCTTGGAGGTCCCCCATGTAAAGCGGGGGGCCACAATGGAGAGGGCATTCTCAGTGGCCAGGCCGTGTCTTTGGAACTCCCTCCCGGAGGAGGCTCGCCTGGCCCCAAGCCTTTTAACATTCCGGCAAAGATGCAAAACCTGGCTGTTCGCCCAGGCCTTTGGGGAGGGGGAGAGGGTGGGTTAAATGAGTTTTATCTCCCTGACCCTATTTATTTGGTTAAAGAGTTCCCGGGCCCTGTTTTAAAAATTGTTGTATTTTTATTGAGTTTTAAATGGTTTTATATGTGTTTTAATATATGTTTTGTGTTTGGAAGCCGCCCCGAGCTGTTTGCAGGAGGGGCAGGGTAAAAATTAAATAAATAAAATAAATAAATGACCTATCATCATGGGAGTTTTACCACAAACCTTTATGGAATTTGAAATTGTTCAATCTGTGACGTTGTGGCAGTGTTAGAAAGCAGTGTCCTGAATGTTACATAAATCTGTGTGAGGCTGTTACCCACTAAAACACGTTCCTATTCCTAGTCAATGAATCACAGCCTATTTGCTGTCAATGGTTTTCTGTCAGCATATACATAAATCAGTTGTGTGCTGATGCTCTCCATTCCTGTCTTTTGTATTCCCCATACTGAGATTCTTTGATCAAACATGGGTGCGGGAGACGTCTGTTTGAACGCTGCGGCAAGTGCGAGGGGGATGGGTGGGTGTCCATGGGAATGCCACGGCCGGTGGGTGGGGGTGCGTGCATGCTCCCATGTGCTACCCACCTCCACCCATCACCCACGCACAGAACAACAGGTGCCAGTGCTGGATGCTCCATGCGTAGACATGGGTGGGGGGGTCTGTGGGAACACACCCCAACGTACCTCCCACTCACTGCGCCACCCACCCATCCCCCCATGCACCCACTTCCATTAGAAAAGGGCCCTTGTATGCTAATGTGACTGACAACATTAACAGGGCCTTGCTTACTGACTGATAAGGCAATAGGTGTGGCCTTAACAAAAACTCCATATATTTTTGTTTAAAGGCTTGCATTCTCAGCCAAGGTCCAGACTCCAGAACAATATATTTGACTTTAAAGGGTTCGTTAAAGTGGGAGATTTAACAGGCGGGGGGCGGTAATGGCTTCAGTCAGTCACAATTCAATCAGGGTTTTAGAAGCTGTCAGGTATTCCAATGCTGAAGGTAGACTTCCACTCTGCCCGTGTACCCTGCAGTTCCTGAAGTGCAAGAGTGAAGGTGACTACTATACTCTGATACACATTGGGATTCCCACATTTTAAAGACAAACTCTGACTTGTTGACCCCAATGACCATACACCTAAGAGGGCAGAAACAAGACCATTTCACTGCACCATAGTGTCAGCTACTGGCTATGGCTGCATCCATTTAAAAAATAACTTTCAACAAAGTGGAAACATTCAAGGGGGCAGACAAGTTCCACCAGGAGACATAGGGTGTTTTCAGACATTACGGGGCCACTTGGCCCCGTACCGAAAACAACCCTTTCATTCCCCACCGGGGTCACCCCGTCACGCCATATCAGACGTGCCGGGGGGATCCCGGTGGGGAATCCGGGAGGGGGCGGGGCCACGCGGCACAACGTGCGGCCGCACGGCCCCGCCCCCTCCACGCACCCCGCCCTCCAGGGAGACGGGCGGGCAGCGGGGTCACTGCGGCCGCCGCGTCGGGCCGGATGTGCCGTGGCCCGGGATCCCACCGGGGATCCCGGGCCGTGGCAACCAGCCAGACGTTACTTTTTTTTGGTCCCCGCTGGGGATCTTTTTGACCACGCTTCCCGGGACATTCCCCCGGCTAGCCCGGGAAGCATGGTTCAAATTGACCCCATGCTGGTATTGACCGTGGCGAACATCTGGCGGCCGCCAAACAGACGTTCGAGCCACAGTGACCACAGGTGGGTATTCACCGTGGTTCACTGTGATCTCGTAATGTCTGAAAATACCCATAGTCTTTTAAGAGCAGCCATTTGATAGGTAAAAAGCAATCTGGAATCCCTTCACTATAAAGCCACAAAAAGCTCCTGCAACTTGCAGCAGAAGGTTTATTACTTGAAACCAATCATTTTAAATGGCTGATTCTTCTCTATCTTGCAATATTTTTTTAAAAAAATTAAAAATTGAAATAAAAAATATAAATATTCAACTCTTGTAGTATACAGCATGGAATTGCTTGTTAGTGCCATTATAATGGAGAGCATTTGCTCTTCATCTCCTAAAGCACAGCATCTCTTTGCTGAAAGAAGCAGTGTTTTCCCCCCTCTAAATTTTTCATATAAATCAGTGTGGGAAACTGGGAATATAAATACAGAAAAATATTTGCCGGAGTTATTGTGCTACAAACCTGGGGCGGTGGAATAAAGCAGCAGTCGTACATGGACACTGGTGACTCACAGGAGTGACACTTCTCTAATGTAATTGAAGAGCTCCATTTCTCCTGAGTAAACGGGCTGAAGCCTGTTTGTGTTCTGAATATTTATTCAACAATCATCTGTAAGATTTCCTTGTTTGGATATCTACCAACCCATTCCGACTGTGATTGTGTAAGTAGAACTCAATGAGAAAGATACAAAATACTGGGGGTTTAATTGCAATAGAATTTTAAGTGAGCATTTCAATTTTAAAAAGAGGAGGAAAGGTCCGTAGTACACGATACAGTAGCAAGAGCTCGTTTTTATACCAGTCAAGGTTAATTCTCATTCAAAAAGGGACCGATTTCTCTAGGGTAGAGAGAACTAGAAGTGGCAATCTTCTCTCAACTCAAGACAGGCAGATGTAATTAAGGGTTTACAAACAGATCACTTTCCTGAAGTTCAGATACCAGATTTTTATAGATAAATGCCTTCTGTTCTTGTTTTTTTCTGGCCAGTCTGATATGGCCACTTCAATCTCATCGAATTTCTATAAGTAAAGAATTCTAAAAATTTATTGGAAAATATTTTGTTTTGTTGACATATCAATCTACCCATGCCTATTGCAGCCATGTCAGCCTGTGCTGTGATCCTGTCAACTCTCACAAGCGACAGAGCTTGTGTCATTGTGTAAATGGGAGGCTCTTGGAGTGACACTAGCAGCCAACCAAAATTTCAGTATGCTGCTGACGAGTACTGGATGCTAATGTAAAATCAGCAGCATGACTCTGCTCGTGATCGCTGGAGATCTCAGGCACTTTTCAGTGTCCTAGTCAATCCCAGCTCAGAAAACAGATGGTATTATGGCACAGTCTGTAAAATAAATTATAATCACAGATGGATGACTTCTGCCAGCCCTACATGGAACCACAGGGCTTGTCCTGCCAACCAGACCATTGGTTTTTCAAGTCCAGTCCTTTGCCTCCAAAAAATGCCTCGAGCTCAAGAAAAAATCAAAAATAAAAGGCAGCATTGCATCCTACAAGGAAAAATTCCTTCTTGACCATTGTGGTGATCAGCTGATATCTCAATGCATACCACCACTTTAGCAAATATCACCAGTAAGTCAAAAAAAATAATTGGCATTGATCATAAGTGTCCAACACATTCTTACACCCAAGTTCACTATAATCTTCCACTTCACAATGCATTCTGCAAGATTACAATTTATTGAGTGATGTATGTTTCCTTTTATTTTAAATTCAGTGTTCACTCACTTCATTAAACATCTCCCAGTCTCATATCATGGGGTGCATTTCATTTTATTACTGGAACATTTGGTCCCATTTAAGTTTTCTCCTTCTGAAACTAAATAATCTTTTTTCAGTTTCTTGTATTATTATTAGCATTATTATTATTAGCAAGCATTTATATAGTGACAGCAATGTACCTGGCACTTTACGAAGTAATTGAATAGACACAGTCCCTGCCCTAGGTTTTACAATCTGAGAGACAGGGGGGTGGAGATGAAGGAAGGGGAACAGAGGGAGAGACAAGTAGTGCATGGGTGAAAACAGGGTATTTTCAGACGTTATGAGATCATGGTCAACCACGAATAATCCCCTGTGGTGGCGGATAGTCCCGTAACGTCTGATTGCTCGCCGCCAGATGTTCACCACGGTGAACCACCGGCAGTGAGCAAAATAACCACGCTTTTGAGGATGGTCCGGGCACCATCCCTGAAAGTGTGGTTAATTGAACCACGGCCCGGAATCAGCGGACAGTAACGTCTGTTACCGCTGACGATTCCGGGCCGTGGCCCAGACCCTGGGACGGAATCAGACGCAGCGGCCTGATTGGCCACTGCGCCCACCCGTCTCCAGGAGGGCGGGCTGCTGGGGGAGTGTGGGGGGGCGGGGCTGTGTGGCCGCACGTTGCGCCGCACAGCCCCACCCCCTCCCCAGATTCCCCACCGGAATCAGTTGGCTCGTCTGTTGACGGGCTGCTCTGATTCCGGCCGGGAATCAGAAAGGTGATTCCGTGACGGGGCCAATAGACACCCCATCACATCTGAAATCACCCAGACATGACGCTAACCACCCTTTAACCACCCTTGGTGGTCATTTATGCATGTTTCAGGGCTGCATAGGGCACCAATACAGCCCTGAAACATGCATAGATAACCACCAAGGGTGGTTAGCGTCATGTCTGTTTTCACCCTAAGATTCACGAAGATGCGAGGTCCCAGGTGCACATGCTTGGCTTGCTTACATCAAGAGTGATAGCTGGCTGGTCTGTGTGGTGAGGATATAAGTACACAGGCCTCAGGTAACAGACTGTACTGGATGGAGGGTATCAGCAGGACTTAGGTGAGGGGAGCTTGTATAAGAGTTTGTGTGCATGACTAAACAGTTTTTACTTGAAGTCACCTAGCCTCATCTCTCATGAGAAACACAAGACTCAATATGAGAACTGCAGAAAAGTCACATCACAGATAAGTAACTTTCCCTCCCCACATTGTGATGACATGTTCCACTCCTTCTGCTTTGTTTAGACTAATGTAATGATCGTTAATAGTTTGTAGTGGTTGTCCCTAGACCTTTATATACCCAACTATAATATTTCCTTTACTTAAAATAAGAAATAATGCAATTTTATTTTAGCATCAACATTTTTTCTTCTCCGCAGGCAGAAGATAGCTTCAAAAGAGCCATATTGGAAGCCTAAAGAGACTAAAATGTTGTCTCCTGAGCTGCAAAGCCTTTGTGTGCAGTCTTCACCCACTGGATTTCTGTCATTGACTTCATTGTGTTCAGAATTGCAGAGTTGATATACTCAGATTCTGCCTTTCTGACTGTCTCATACTTTGGTCCTTGTCAGTGCTACACACTTATTGGAGTTATTGTTCGCTCTTAAGTACTGAAATATATTTTATACGTTAGACACCTGATTTTCTTTTTATATTTTACCTGCTTCTATCTCAAGAATGAAGGAGAGGATTTTTTTTCCTCTTCTTAATCTATATTGAGTCTATTAGTATTTACGGTGTTCCAATAAGACATTTTCCCACAGCAAATACTAAAATTTGCCACTGGGGATCCCACCATCGCACCTTAAGTTGGTAGGCAATCGGGCCTTTGCTATGGCAAGCCCCTCAGTGTGGAACTGCTCCCTCCAGATGTTCATCTCAGTTCCTCTCTCCTCACCTTTAAAAAGCACCTGAAGACTTTTCTATTCTCCAGTTGCTTTTAGGATCTACTGCTGGTTTCCCTTAATGTGTTCTGTCCTCCCTCTTTACCTTCCCCTTGTAAATGGATTTTATACTGTTTTATATTGTTTAATTGTATTTTGTGCTTGTGAAGTGTTCCAAGTGCCATTTGGCAAAGGGACACTATAAAATAAAATTTATTATTATTAATAATAATAAAATTCTGCTAATTCTAATCTGCTGGATTTTCTATAAAGCTCCAGTCACCATAGGATCTGAGCACCTTGGTCTTTTTTTCTTTTTCTTTTTTTTACTTCTGATTTAACAGGAAGGGGACTTCAATCTGCAACAGCCTGACAACTATAATCCTGAGGAAAGCCCTGTCTGAATTTGCTGAATGTTAAATTATTTGTAAATCATTTATGGTGGAGACCACTTTATGCTAGACACTTTACAAACATCCAAAAAGGATAACCTCTGTTCCAATGATCTGACAATATAAGAACAGACAGAGAGAGTGTTTTGCAACATGACCATTGCCACTCTTTGGCATGAGGGCCAACCTCACGTTAGTTTTCTCCAAGTCCACACCCCACGCTAGCCTCTCCACCACAGCCAGGATCCAACCGCCCAACTGGAAGTAAAGCGGGCTTTCACATTTGAAAGTCCGCTTTACTGGACCCAGTCCACAGTCACTACCAGTTCTGGGTGCCATAGCAGCCATTATTGGATACCATGAACGCCCATCAGGGAAGGAGATGGACCACTGAGCTCAGCACAGGGCCTAGCGGACGCATATATCCATGCATCTCCCGCATCACATTAGTTTGGGGGCCTGGCAGGATCCCAGCTTCAGTGGTGGCCTGTCTCTGGAGGGGGTAAGTCCGTGACAGCACCCAAGCACTGTCAGGTTTGAAAACACTCCATGATTAGAAGTGTTCATTTCCATGATTAGAAGTGGAACAACAGTACGCACTTCATAGTCAGTCAAGTGAACTTGATTCATTATAAACAAGTTAGTATAAGTCTGTATCTTAAACAAGAACTTAAATATGGCAGAGTTTATGGGCTTTGCAGTTGAGCTAAGGAGGTCACACCATGCATGGAAAGCTAAATGGAAGAAGGTGCAAAGGTTCTATAAACACATATTTGAATTTCTACAAGCAGGGAAGGTGGGTCTTGGAAAGCTTCAGAACCTTGGCTCTCTTTCATTGTGCTATGCAGCCTCCCAAGGAAGGGACTTCTTCTAGAAATGCTCTTACACAATGGAAGCTACTTACATGATAGTTAAAGGCCTTTTTCTTGTGTGGTCTGGCCACTTTATTCCATCTATCAGATGTAAAATTCTTCATTTTCTTAACAGTGTTGCTCCCTGTCATGGACGGAGCAGGGATAAAATCAGCCGAGAACCAACCCAAAATTTAAAACATGGAGCATTTGGAAATGAAGCCTTAAAAGATTGATTTAGAGTTATGCTTACCATGTTCACTGGCATGTTTTATCCAGTTCTGAGCTGCCTGATGTGGTGGTGCAGAACCATAGAACATATTTTGATGTACCTGTAAGAGGCAGCAACAAGCTATTTTTTATCAGGCTGTAAAATTTACAGACATCACGCTGTGTCACACCCCCAAGTCTGTACATATTGATGCTACTCCCTTTTAACTTACCAAAGTAACGATTGAAATAAAAAAACTAATCCAATAATGGAGGAGTCCTGTGTTTCCAAATTAATCAATGACAGAAGAGGGTGGAGGTTTTTTGGGGGTATGGGGTTATTTTCTTTTCCTCCTCTTAGTTGTTTTAATTGTTGTTTTAATGTTGTTTTACAAATTGTAAGCTGCCCCGAGCTGCTTGTGGCAGGTAGGGTGGGGTAGTAAAATTTTGAAATAAATAAATAAATATCCTGGGGGAGTGTCAGCCCTTCCTCCTCCTCCCCAGGGTCCACTCTGACAGGTGACTGGCAGGTGGCTGTAGAGCACAATTGGCAACAGCGGCTGCTGCTTCCTCCAGGGGCCTGATCACGCTGCTGCAGGAGCAGAGTTCTGGATTCTGTCCATGTGATGGGTTTCCCAGGCAAAGTGTGAGGGGAATGGTGGTAAGTGGTCCCCCACCCGTGGGACCCATGCATGGGTCTGCCCATTTGAATGGCTCCCTGCCCTGTCCTCACAATTGGCTGCTGCGTGGGGCCCCACTGAACAGTTCTGGCCTCCCTGCCTATGTGGAAACAGTGCACCCAATGACAAAACTTCCACTGGCTGCAGTGATCCATTACATCTGCAGGTATTCTAAAGCAAGGCAGCTGTCATTTCTCTGTGCCAACTACACCAAGAACTCATACTACATTCCTCCTTTAAAAAGAAAAAGAAAAAATCTCCTGTCTTTTTTGTTACTTTCTTCCCTACATTTTCATTAGCTTATCTGCTATGAAATGCATTATCCTAAAGTGAACCCATTACTCTAACTGAAGTCAAACCAATGCCAAATACAGAGGAATAATTACCTGATTTATTTTACATGTATTTTTCCCATCATCATTTATATTAGAAATCTTCACTTCTTTAGTCAAGGATAAAATGCTGATACATTCTACTGTCAACCTAAGATCTACAGACCTCAACGATCAGATACTAATTAACCTCAAACTCTGTACTTACTACATGTTGCCTGACAACGTTTGGAAACTCTAAGACACCTGGATATTCATCAGATTTTGAAGGAAATCCTGGTATGAAAACAAGAAATAGAAGCTTCACTGTAATAAGCAAGACGCTTGAGGCAATCTCTTGCGAAGACACATGGTGCACTATAGAATCAATACTCTTTTTTTAAAAAAACAACAACCTGAGATTATTTAAATTTTTATAAAATGCAAGTACATACAGGGTGGAAAAGTAAGTAACCAAATATCTACAATATTATTTTGATCAGTCCATGGGAAAAAATTTGGGATGAGTCCCAGGGCCAGGAGAAAGAAATCGCCATAAGGATCCTTTATGCCCCATATAGTGGTTAGGACGGAGTATGATCATCCAAAATCATTTTTTTTTAAAAAAAATAGGTTAAAGGCTTACCTTTCTTTCACTCATGTCATTTTAGCACAGACTAATACATTGACGCAGAAAACCATTCATTAACACGGTTGCAAACTCATTTACACCGACTGTGCTTTTTAATGGGAGATAGTAGAGCAAACACTTCCTGGTTTAGGAATGTATTGACTGACTTTGCAGAGTTTCTGCAATGTATATCTTACATTTAATTGCATACAAAATTAAAGGACACTGTATCCTAGACCCTTTTGGTTCTTATTCTAAATTTACTGTTTTATTAGAAAAGTTCTAATGTTTTAAAAGTACCATTATGGTCAATGGATCGGAAATGATGGCATGCACATGCGTGGTTGTACCTAGCTGCAGCAGCAATCCTGTAGCTGCCAGGGTGGTGTAGTGGCTAAGCGCACAGTGCATGGACGAGAAAGTAGGTGGAGGCCTCGGTTCAAGCCTTACCTTAGCTAGAAACTCACTGGGTGACCTTGGGCCAGTCACATTATTCTCTCAGCCTAACCTACCTCACAGGGTTGTTGTGATATTAGTTTATTCAATAATAAACAAAACAATTCTTAAATATTTGATCAGTATCACTGTCTTTGTGTGGACTAGTCATGTTTAAACATAGCCATATATTTAAGTACCTAGCTAAATCAAGATCCAGGTCTGGAAAGGATTAGGAATATCTTGAGATGGAGACAAAGTAGGTCAGATGCTATCTTTTATTGAATCAAGTTCAGGTGGTGAGAGCATGCAAGCTTTGGCGGCACATAGGGTCCTTCCTCAGGCCTGTGACAAGTCAGAAGTATAGACAGAGCAAATGTAGGACAGCATGGGTGCAGCCACATGAACTGCAGAGGGCCTGATCACTGTGTGGCCCCATGACAGGCAAATGCAGCCACCACACTGCAGGGCCAGCATGGGGAGCTGGGCAAATCATTGCCCCCACCTCCCATGAAGCAGTCAGGCAGGAGGCCTGCTGTCAGATCTCCCACCACGGCTGAGGCGGGCCAAGGCACAAGCCACATGAGTGGGCACAATGGTCCTGCCCTGCCTCCTTCCCCCAACCTGATCAAAATCCTGCCACCATGACGTGGCCATGCGTGACGAGCAATAGCATCCGCCACTCAAAGCCCCGCTGCAGAGCTCACTGTGCGGCAGAGCAGAAGGAACCTCAGCACACGGGCTACCACAGCCTTGTCCCATTTTGGGTAAGGCTGCTACACAATACGTCCTTGGCCTTTTTCTAAGGTCGCATCGCATGGCAAGCAGTTGCTCACTCCACCACGCAGCAGGGGGAACACCTGGTGGCCACCAGCCACACGATACACTGCATTGTGTGGTACAGGTGCCCAGAGTGGGTTAAGGCTGTCCTAGACTTCTCAAGTAAAAATCACTTGGGAAGGTGCTGCAAGGAAAAAGTAATGCGTGAAATAACATTGAAACCAAATTATAAGCAAAACTAAGCGCAGGCCTGGGATTTATGTACGTGGTAAACAAGGGAGGGGCTGTAGAAAAAGAGGTGAATGGGAGAGGTAGTTAGAATTCTAAAGCAGGGAGGTGTATACAAATCAATTGGGAAGGTGCTGTAAGAAAAAATAAAAAATAAAATGTTATTAAAAGCATTAAAATACAACGAGGAGAAAAAGTATCAAATTTATATAAATAAATATAAATTCGGACTAGAAGAATCTGTGTATATGATAAACCGTAGAGAGGGCTGTAAGTTACAAGGAGGGGGAGAGGTAGTTTGCATTTCAGAGCATTTAAAACCAATGTAGGGAACACAGTCAGAAAGTGACAAGCAACTGTTACACATTTCTATAGTGGCTTATGAAGCCCAGAGCTATATTTAGTCGCTGATTTTTTGTATCCAATAAATTTATGAGATTTAGCTTCCAGACCTGTCTTTTACAGGTTTCCATTTAGGACAAATTTAGAGCAATCAGCATTAGAGTAGTCATTCTGGGAGACACCCACAGTTAAATAATCTGTTGTTCTGTGAGAAAGCACTTGTTTACATAAGAATTGATTCGTTTTACCAACTCTGGCCCTTTTCAAACGGGCTGCAGTGTGGGAAGGGATGGGTGTGCGGCACGTGGGAAGCTGTTACACAGACACACAGACACCTCCACCGATCTCCACACGTGGAGCCATTGCCACTTTGGCCGATGGCTCCGTGCATGGGCGACGGGTAGAGGTGGGTGGAGAGCAGGAGTGCACGCGCACCCCCACCCACCTGCCAAAGCAGTCACATGGGCTCCCCCCACCCATTCCCACACGTGGACATGGGAGGGGGTGTCTCATGTGACGTGGGCCATAGTTTCCATGGGGTCATTTAGTGTGTGAATGAAATACACCAGGGTTTTTCATTGGCATGTTTAAGTCCCTTGTATTTTGAATGGTATCCCTGGGGAGTATTCATAACATCTGTGGTAAAGATGTGTTGGCAAGTTTTACACCTGCTGCTTTGGCAGGGTCTTGTTCCTGTTTGGGAGTAGGGAGTTTGCTCCTGATAGTCACTGTTTGAAAGTTTGAAAAGAGGGTTAAAAAAATATTTGTCTTGGTGTCTCTGGCTCAAATGCCTGCATGCTCTCACCAATACAAGTTGATCCAATAAAAGAGATCGTCTGAGCTACTTTGTCTCCATCTTTTACACTTTGGATCAACCAGCAACCACTCTCTTTTTAGGAATATCTTGAGCATAGTGATCCTTCAAGCTGTTTGGCGGCCCCACCCCCCAGGGCCCCTTAACACCGATGTGAGACCCATCCACTTTATTAGAACTTGCAACAGTGCAAAGTGCTAGCACTGGCACCAAATGATTTCAGGACCACACCGCAAATAATATGAACCTGGACAAGCACACACATCTTTATGCTGTGTAGAGACTTCATATCCCTACCAATACCAGTCAGGCAGGACAACCCTCCACTATTAAAGTCAATGGGAATTTTGCCATTAACTTCACAAGATGAGTTGTGCCCATTGACTTTATGGGGGAAGATTGTTCCACCAGTGATTTTTTCCCCCTTTCATTTGAGAAGGCAAGTTATTTTTAGTGCAACTCATTTTTTATCAACCTCATTACAGAAGGGAGAGTTCATAAACTCCAAGAACTCGGATGGTAGGTGGAGCATTATCTAATAATTTCACGAGTTCACAAATGGTTTCAAAATAAAACCAACATTCCAACTTGAACTTGTTTTGGTGTAAGGGATCGTGTTTTCAAATTACCATTAATTAAAGGCATTTAAAATAGTCTTCGTTCCTTGGCATGCATTCATTTCCCATATGGAACTCCAAAACCATGGTGTTCTTTTCAGAAATAAATTGTGTTTCACAAATAGAGATGTTTATATTGCAAGTACTGACACTATCTGTGTAATTGTGTCTGGAAGTGCCCAGTGCTGTTATGGGCATCCATAAATATCACGAGGCTCTAAATGAAAAGGTGTGGAGATTTTTTATTTAAAGTAATGTTGCTTACAAATGCACAGTCAGCCATAATAAAATATTCAGCTTTAGTAAGAGATGTAAATTACACCAGTTACTACACCAGTTACTATGCTTGTATTTGAAATTAAAATGTGGTTAATGGCAGATGGTACTCAGTGACCTTAATAAACTGCCTCTGTTGCCAGTGTTCCCTGCTGTTCGTATCTAAGTTAAGGAATACGGCATAGTTAATGTAGAGCTACGGCCCTATGGATAGGGGGGCATGTGGATCATTCCCTGTAAAGTGGGGAGGGAGGGGTAAATGGGGGAGATTGGTGGGGTGGGGAATTTGGGGGAATTGGAGGGTAGGGTTAGGGTTGGGGGGTTTAAAATTTTTTAAAAGTGATGTTGGTTTTTAATGTATTTTATTGTTTTACCGTATTGTTAGCCACCCCGAGATGCCGTGGGCATGAGGGGGCAGCATAAAAATGCTAAGAAATAAACAAACAAATAAATTAATTAATTAAATAAAGTGCTGAAGATAGCATTGGCTCTAGCCAGAATCATGAGTGATACATTTTCCAGAAGGGGAAGAAGAGCTTTGGCGTGTGGAAATTTCCTTCAGATTCCTGGGATCCTGTTGCTTGGATTGCATCCTGGTCCTAATACTTGTTTGTACCCATTATTCCACAGTGAATTTGGAAGCTGTTTGCCTTAAGCCTGACAATTCCCTGAAAAAACTGCTTATCTTTCTGAGACAGTCCTCATCTGGGACCAGATTTACCAGGCAAGCCTGAGAGCACCCCAAGATAGGAAAGATGCAGATGGATTTGATGGAATGCATGGTATTGAGAATGTTGACTTGTTGCTCGGTCTGATTCTGGACAGCTGGTGTGTGGGATGAGCAACGTTCCACAGTACCATCTAGGGGTTGCTTTGAAACATTGCAAACCTGGCCCAATCCATGGGTGAAAACAAACGTGCAGCCAGCGCACTGGCTACACGACCAGGGGAAGGGGGGGCCACCCTCACCTAGGTCAGGTCAGGGCACTGAAGGGATGTGCGCCTGACCGGGCAGGCCAGCGAGCCCTCCCCCACATCCCTGATGAGGGAAGAGAACAAATGCACAGCTGGGCGTCCCCACCCCCAGCACACCCCCAGTGCCCTGCGTCCCCGGCTGCCGGCCATGGTGGCCCCTGATCCCCAGCAGGGGATGGCAGCGGGAACAGACGTGCTAGCTCTTGTTGGCCTGCCTGGGCAGCCCTTGGCCCAGGGAGGCTGTGGGCCAGCCGCCAAATGGACCCATATCTGGTGTCCCACAAACAGATGCAACAGTGAGGGTCTGGCTCAGGTGGGCCATAGCAGGCCTCATCATCTGTTTCCCCCCATCATTTAACTGCTAATCATTTTCCAGTTATGCTAGCTTGTCCTATTTTAGTCATCTTTTCTCTAAACTTTCTCTCTGTTCCTGGCGCATCCTAAAATAGAAGTGTTTCCTTGTCTCAGTCCATTGTGACACCAGCAACAATGATTTGAAAGTTACAAAGGAGGCCAGATAGGCAAAGGTGCCATCTTTCAGAATAACTAGTTATGTTAAATTTACCTCTGTCAGCTGCAGCAGTTTCTTTGCCACTCTGATAGTATCCAGGTATACGGCGTAGCTGGTTTACCAGGAACACTCTAGAGAACACATAAAAGGCAAGATCATTAGAGTCTTTTTAGATGTTAATACCAAAAAAGTTACTGCATTGCTGGCAAAAGACCAGTCAAGATTATAATAATTGTTCGTTTCCCTGTGTGATTTTCTGTTTTACTGTCTGAAATATATTAATTTAAAAAAGCAAGAGACTAGAGCATCTCAGAGGCCCCAATCCAAACAGGTGTTTCCTTTTTTTCTGTTATCAAAGACAAACAACACGAACAGTTGCTATGCAAGTTTAGCTGAAGAGCTGTGCCAGTACAGCTCAGTCTTGAAGAGGTTGCCAAACATTCCCAAGTACAAGGTTTTTTGTTTTTGCAGCACTGGGTTAATGCATGTCAAGTACCAGATTACAAGCTGGCAGAGGCAAAGTTTGAAGCCCCCACCCCCAGTTCCATACCTATGTTATCCTTAGGATCTCCCATGGCTTTGGAGAGACATATGTTGGATACACAAGAGGGCTGACAAAATTTGGTTTGGAGATGAGATATTAGCTGTTTCTGTTGCTCTTTATATTTTTCTTCTGCTGGAGATGATCTATAATATCACTGCAGATGTGTGTGCAACTACAAGACACTCCTGTCTTGTAGTAAAGATTGTGTATATTTTCATATCTGCTTTGTCAAATATTTTATTTGGGCAGGGGACAGAAGAAATAAAAAGCAAGCAAAAATATCCCATTCAATAACTTTGCAACTGAACAGTTAAAGGCAAAAAAATAAATCTGGTTCTGGCTTGCATTGTGAAAAGGAGCAAAAGCAGTTTCCCATTGGTCTTCTAGTATAAAATTCTGCCAGTCTAGGGCAAGATTCCTCAGTGGCAGAAGAAATGTCATCATCTCAACAGGAGCTGCCAGTTCCTGACTAGCCCAGAGTGCTAATAAAACTAGGCATGTGAGCAGCTTGAAAGACACCCATGTCCTGAATGGCAAACACTGGGCTACTGGAGAGACAGACTAGTGTAGTATCCTGTGCTATCTTGCATAGGCCTACACACATGCACATACTCCTTCCTTGTGCATTCCGGCAAGCCCACATTCTGCTGCCTGTGTAAGAGAAAGGAGCTCACTGCAGTCTCCTCCTTTCCCTATGCTATGCACTAGCTTAGCAGAGAGAATTCAAGCCCCAAATTTTCCTCTACATTATAATGTGAAAGTACACATATTACTAAAGCCAGCAGATACTCTAATAATGTTACCTAACCAATTTCAGATCAAATGCTCAAGTCACTCAACTTCCTCATTCTTACACCTTTGCAAAACATTCTTTCAGGATATGATACCTCTGCTGCTGCAATAAAGCTAGCTGGGGAAATTCCAGATACCACTGTGACAGCCGCTACAGAAAACCCTGAACTCGTATGCTCAACTGGGAAGGCAAGTGTGTGAGTACATAACCATCTAGTAGGCATCTGCTTATATGTAACGGATGGCTCATCAGGTACATATAAATGCCAGGGAGGTTAGGCTTACCCTAATTAAGGTCCAAGGGTATTTCAGTTCATGTCACAGTCAGTGATGGAAAGCTTGGCTGGGTATCAGTCTTAGTTTCCAAAAGGCCTTATTTCATAGTTCCTTTGGTGCAGTCCTTCTCTGGTAAGATATGATGATGCAGCTGAAGCTCCTCGACTGGTTCTCCTCCTACCTTTCTGACTGCTCCTTCAATGTATTTCTTCCTAACTCCTCCCCCTCCTCCTACCTACCCCTCTCGGCCGGGTTTCCCCAAGACTCTGTCCTTGGCCCTCTCCTCTTCTCTATTTACACCCAATCCCTAGGCAAACTCATTGCCTCCCACGGTTTCCAATACCACCTATACGCTGACGACACACAACTCTCTCTCTCCACTCCTTCCCTCTCCCCCTCTGTTCAAGCTCGTCTTACAAACTGTCTCTCTGGTATCTCCACCTGGATGTCTCAACGCCAACTCAAACTGAACATGGTGAAAACTGAACTCATCTTCCCTCCCAATCCTTCCTCTCCCTCTTCCCTGTCAATTACCATTGACAGATTTCCGTACCTTGGGCTTCATCTTCGACTCGCACCTTACCTTCAAACCCTACATTGAGTCCGTGGCCAAATCCTGCCACTTCTCCCTCCACAACATTGCTAAGATCCGCCCTTTTCTGTCCGTCTTGTCTGCCAAAACTCTCATCCACGCCCTAGTCATCTCACAACTCGACTGTTGTAACCTCCTCTTTGCTGGCCTTCCCCGCTCTCACCTTTCTTCCCTTATCTCTGTTCAAAACTCTGCTGCCAGGATCATCCACCTAGCCTGTCGCTTTGACCATGTGCAGCCTCTCCTCTCCTCTCCTCTGGCTGTCTCTTCCTGAGCGTATTCTGCACACACTCCTCGTCTTCACCTACAAAGCTCTTCACAACCTCGCCCCCCCCACCTCTCTGCCCTGATCTCCCTCCGAACCCCTGCTCGAGCACTCCACTCCTCTTCCATCCCCTCCCTCACCCTCCCACGCCTCCCCTGCTCCCCCAACCACCTTCATCCCTTCTCCCTCACTGCCCCCCCATGCCTGGAACTCCCTCCCTGCCCTCATCTGCCTTGCCACCTCCCTTCGTACCTTCAAGTCCATCCTCCAAACCCACCTCTTCCGCTCCGCTCCGCCCTTCCTAACTCCTGCTAACCATCTCCCAGGAGTATCCCCCACCTGTTATCTGTTAACTCCCAACTTACTGCAACCAAGACAAGAACTTGTACCTGAGCTCTCGCATCCTCATGAATGTTGCATCCCTCGTCTCTCCCTCTGTTCCCCCTCCCCCTGTCTTTAGATTGTAAGATCTCGGGCAGATCTCGGACAGACCATGTCTGTCTTGTTCTTTGTAGAGCGCATTTTTTATAAGCATTTATACAGCTGCCCCGAGCTGTTTGCAGGAGGGGCGGGGTATAAATATATTAATTAATAACAATAATAATAATAATCCTCGCAAGATGTTTGCCCATGTCTGTCCAGGAAGGGTTGCCAGCTGCTAGGGAATGTGTCGGGTGACAGAGATCGGAGGCACAGCCCAGGTTAAGGCCCAGCCCCACAGGCTAAAGAGAGCTAACAGTCTCCCTCCCACATGTTTTGCACCGGAGCCCCACCCCAAGGCAAGGTCAGTGGATCGGGCCTGCCACCCTGTCCTGCCAAACTGCTGATGGGAGGCCTGGAGGAACGAGTTTACCTGGCCCTGCCAAACAGCTGATGGGGAGGCCTGGAGGACTGCACTCACCCAGCCCCACCAAACGGGTGATTGGGGGACTGGAGAAGCAAGCAGCAAACTCATCTGGCCCTGCCGAACAGGCTGGGGGGAGGCAGGAGCTCGTCAGTGCCCCAATCAGCTGTTTGGTAGGCCATGTCAGCACACCAAACAGTTGATGGGGGGGGGAGGGCAGGAGCACCCTTCCATCAGCTGTTTGGCAGCAGCTCTTCCCAGGGCCCCGATCCTGCTCAGTACCATTGGTCCGGGAGTCCTATCCCACGTGGACAGCTCTTCAGGCAGACTCAGGGCATGAAGAGACCTGTGATATCAGCCCCATGCCCAGGTTATGGGGGGTAGGGCTGCACATGTGAACACCCCTCCCTGCCAACTCGAACAGTTGCAGCTGCAATGGTTCACCCCGGGGTGGGCCAGGGAGATGCCTCACCACCGTCACATCTGTTTTCACCCACCCTTTACCCTGCATAGAAGTTAGTTTTCTGTTGCTCTTAGTTTAGTTTTTAGCATCTCATCTCCCGCACAACGTGTGTTTTTAAATTTGATCATTTAGACCAATGGTTCTAAGTCTTTTCCATGCCAGAATCCTCCACCTGTCTAACCAGGACCCCCTATCTTCTGCTTAATAATATGGGAAGAGATGAGATGGGGGGTTGTAACCCATCCAAGGCCAAGAATCCACAGTTAGATAGTTGCGAAGTCTCTAGTATTTCTGAATAGTATTTTGTTTAATGAAAGTAATGGATCTCTTTTGGATCTGTCAGAAATCAAATACTACCAGCTATTTTCCATCACAGCAGATGCTAATTACTAGCTAAACAATGACATCACTGTGTCCTGACTTGTGCTGTCATGGAGAATTAAATCTGCTGACACTGACAAGTAAGGATGAAAAAGCATAAGAAGCAAGGAATCTTACACAATTGTCTCACTCATTAGAACTATAATAAAGATGACACCAATACCAAATCTTTATTACAAACAGGTGTGTTGAAAATGTTTCTTATAGCACTGGTTTATGTTTGATTGGAAACGTTGTGTGCGCACGCTTTCCTACAGATTTGCAGATAAAGCTGCACCACTAACTGAGGGTATTTTTAAACATCACAGTGCTGAGCCATGCTTTGATCCTGCCCGTGGTGAGAGCCCTCACCTCGGGCAGGTGTAGGTCCAGCCGCTGAACAAACATGCCGGCAGCTGGGGAAGGGGGACATGCGGACCGGCCCTGCCCCCGTGCTGCTCAGCACAGCTTGGCCCCTTTCCTGATGGGTGGGCACGGTGGCCTATGAGGCCGCTGCGCCCGCCTGGAAAAGTTCTGACCGGCTGGAGTTAGGTGGAGCGGGCCATCAGACGTGATGGCCTTTACTACCGCAGTCCAGGGTAGGCTTCCCCGGACTGTGGCAGGGTTAACTTCGGGATGTGCGCTGGCAGGGAGCCCAGCACACAACCCAGAGTTAATCCTGCCACAGTCCGGGGTATGTTTGTTCCCACCCGCAACAAACATCTGGTGGACGGGCACAAACATGACACCACCATGATTTACAGGCAGTGCAGACAGAGGGTAAATGAGGGGGGGAAGAGAGAAACTCCAGCCTCACCCACCATATCTTGAATTTAATCTCATGAATATAAAAATTGGAATTTTTACATCATGAATATCCAAATCCAAATCCACTTTTATTTATATCCCACGCTCTCTCTCGAAGGACTCGAGGCGGCTTACAACAAAAAAACAATGCACTTCTTGTTTTTTTCCCCACGCAGGGGACCCAAGTCAATATAAACAACATTTCTAACATGATATACAATTTATAATTTATATAACATCCACAATTTCAAAAAGACAATCCCCCTGTAACTGATGTCCCATTCCATGACCTCCCCAACAACAACAGGGTAGGTCCCACATACCATCAATCCATCCCCTGCTGCCACCACGGAAAACCTAATATAAACTGAGTGGATTAGTATATCCACTAAATTTCTTTATGTTTTATTACCACTATTTTATGCAATATAAGAACTGGTATTAAGGGTGTCAATCAGTACAAATGTATGTGTAAGCAATTATGCTATTACAAATATAAAATTCACAAATAAAACAATAAACCATAAACCATATGAAAACAGTTATCATATAACCTTTGCTGCAATAAATGAGTGCTCATCTCTAAGTCTGTCAGCCAAAAAAACAAACATTGCAACATTATAAATTGTTTAAAAAACTTTACTACCCAAGAGCAATAGAAGTTTCCTCTAGACTGGTGTGAAAAAATGAGCAGGGCAATGACAAAATGATTCCAGACTGAGATTCTGATGACATCATAGAGCATACCAGCTTCTGTAGCTTGTGGTGTCATCAACAAACCTTGCTGTAACCAGTGCTGGATCCAAGGAAATTGGGGCCCCCTGCAAAAGCTCCCTCTTACCAGGGCCTAAGTGGGGTCCAGGGTGGGGAAGAAATGCGGGGCCCCATATCTTCCACTGGCGGCTTTGCTGCCACCGGTCAGCGGGCCTAGGGGCACTCCCTGGCCTGGGGGCGGCACGCTACCTGGGCTTGGGCTCAGGGATGGGCGGAGGGGCACTCCCCTCTGCCCATCCCCAAGCCTGAGCGGCCATTCGTATTCCACATCGGATCACTTACCTGATCCACTGCTGCCATCGTCGCCACTGCTGCCACCACCACCTCCAGCCTGGGTCCCGTGCCAGGCTCGGAGCTTCAGGCAGGGCAGGCACCGCGGCAGCAGATTAAATCTGCCACCGCACTGCCTGCTGCCACCAGAAGTCTCGGCCAGGGGAAATGAGGGAGAGAGAGGCAAAGGCCCCGCCTCTCCCTCATTTTCCTTGGCTGAAACAGCCAGGCAACGGAGGGGACCAGCGGTGTGAGGGAGAGGCAGGGCCTCTGCCTGCTTCTCCCTCATTTCCCCTGGCCAAGGCCTGAGAGTGTGACAGGCAGTGGAGGGGGGGGGCATAGAGTGTGGGAGAGGTGGGGCCTCTGCTTCTCCCTCACTCCTGCTGCCCCACCACCCGATCTGACCCAATTTTTTTAAATTTTTTTTAAAATCAAACCCAAACCCACCCCCGGCCCCCCCCCCCCCAAGCATGGGGCCCTGGGCGGCCGCCCCTAACCACCCCACGATAAGGCCGGCCCTGCCTCTTACCATAGAAATGCTTGACAGACACCCACCAACTCCCTCCCCCTGGGCCATGACTCTTGGCATTGCAGTCCCAGTAGAGCATATGCTGTTACTTCTAGTTTACTTATAGGCCCCATGTGTTTTGGACCCCCTCTGGAATCACCATAGGCCAAGGCTGCCCATGCCTGAGGCTTTGTGGGCCTGCATTTTATGCCAGAGCTTGTCCCTCTCATGTTGATTCCTGGACCCCATAAAATGACACACACACACGCCAACACGAGAGGCTGTGTGTGGTCACTGTTCTGAATCTGGCCCTAGCTGCAACTATTCAGTAACTGTTCAACATTCTAGCTAGGAAACCCATTAACTAAGCTTCAGCCAGGGTTGCGTATTTTAATAATAGCTCCTTGACCTTTTCGGGGTTACAGCACATGCAGCACCAGTGGAAAATGACAGTATGGGTGACAACTGGCTGTGCAAGAACACTGATGAGAAAGGATCTGGGGTTTATACAAACCACAAACTGTGTTTGAGTCAACAGTGTGATGCTGTTGCACAGGCAGCAAATGTAATTTGGGTCACGTGAGTAGAAGCACCATTATCCAAGGCACAAGTAAGTAACCACTCAGGGCCTCCTTGTCCCTTGTAACGTGCTAATTACGTGCATTTTGGACTTATCAACTTCGTGAATGTTTCTCCGTCTCCCCCCATGTTTCCTCTTCCTTCCTTGTCTCCCCTCCCTGGGCTTCGATTGTAGCCTTTTGGGGTAGGGACCTGTCTTTAGTTATGACTGTACAACAACAGGTACATTGCTGATGCTATATAATTTATTAATGATAATAATAATAATAATAATAATAATAATAAATTAATTGTCCTGCTGTACTTAGTACTGTTTAGGCCTCAGCTGGAATATTGGGCACTTTCCCACATTACTAAATGCGCACCATTTGCCTCTGTGAGGAACTGAGAAAGGTAAATGCTGTGCGGCTTTTGCCATGTGGGAAAGCAAAGCTGTGCGGCTTTGGCACCGATCATGCAGAGGATGCAAAGCTGGAAAATCGAGCTCTGAATCCTTCACATGATCGGCACCAAAGCCATGTAGCAGAAGCAAATGGTGCACATTTAGTAACATGGGAAAGCGTCCATTGTCTCCAGTCTGGTCACCACTTTTTATGGAGATCATACAAGCTAGAGAGGATTCAGAGGAGATCAACAAGGATGATAAAAGTTTGAAATAAACATATGAGGAGAGATTTTGAAGAAGCTGGGGAAGTTTAATCTTTTAAAAAGGATGAAACACAGGGTAACAGTTGATACTTTAAAGGCTGCTTTAAAGAAAACAGAAAAAGTCTCAGTTGTCACTGAGGGAAGGACAAGAGGAAATGGGTTTGAGCTTCAGAAAAGCATAGTTAGGTTAAATTTCAGGGAAAATTTCCTAACTGAACGACCAGCTAGACAATAGAACAGGCTTCTGAGGGAGGTTTTAAGAGGAGGCAGGTAAATATGTAGGGATGGGTTAATCCTGCCATAGTGCAGGGGCTGGACTTGACAAGCCAGTGGGCTCTTCCAGCTATGATTCTGTGAAGGTATAGCATTCCTTTCTGAGTGACTAGAAAAACACTACTAATGGGCCTAACAAGGCTAAGAGTTCTAGCTTTATTTCAACCTGTGCACCAGTTGTATTGCAGGCTGTTTCAGCAATTTCAGTCCTGAGCTGAAGAGACCAGCTTAGAATTGAAGTGCGAATGAAGAGCTGCATTTTGAAGGAGAACCTGGCAAGCTTCTTATATGTGATAGTTTTGTGATGTACACTTGATTTTGCGATGTACACTTGATTTTGTGACTCAGCCATTTTCAGTGACACAAGGTTCATTTTTAACAGTAACGTTACAAATTACTGTTAACAATACAGCCATACAGGAACAAGTATGGCTGGGGGGCAGGTCTGTGTCCGCTGAGTGGGATGGCTGTGGAGCGCCCACGCGCATCCGCTGAGTGGGGAGGGGTTAAAATAGGCAGCTCCGTGGGTGGGTACCCCAGCAGCCTCCACATGCTCCCTCTGCCACAGACCATGAAGAAGGGGGAAGAGCGCCAGACTGTTCATATGGGCTGGGGATGCATGGGCATATGTCCCCACGCACCATTCTTCCTGCCCCTGCACGGAGCACTCCAGCTTTTTCACCAGTGCTCCGTGAGTGGCCATGGGTGAGTCACAGGAGTGCACACACACACACACACACACACACACACACACACACACCACCTTCAGACAGGCACTCGGGTGCGTGGGGGATGGGTGGACCTGCGTGGTAGAGTCTCATCTAAAAACAGCCTAAGATTTCATTCTGAATGAATAGACAAATGCCCTTGGCTCCCTGTCCTCCTTTTCTAAAAAGCATCTTTGACTCCAGACTTAAAGAATGTGGACTCTACTAAACCTTACTCTGGTGGATGAGGTCTGTTTATCCTGGTAGGAGAGGAGGGCTTGACACGGAGACTCGTGGGCTCGGCCAGTTCCTTTTTCCTATAAGCAGCAGAATATGTTGTTGCAGAGTTAATATCTTTTTGATCTTCCCGTATCCAGGCTTCCCCAGCATGATGTTTAATCTCTTCAAAAGCTTTAGAAGAGAGAGGGCTAAAGGGCAGAAGCAATTCAGGAGCCAAGAAGAAATAGCTTGCCATGAGTACAGCTAATCAACGCCAAGCAGCAACTTTACATGGCTTTGGCAATCGCTTCCTTCTGCTGGCAAGTCCTCAGTGTGACCCAGGCTAACTTCAGCAAGGGGAAAGGAAGGGGAAAGTGCTTTGCTGATGTTGATAAATGTTGCTAAGCAACAGGTCGTGCAAACACCACCTGCGTTACAAGCAGTAAAAGATACATGGAAATTAGAAAGTGGTGTAAGCTTATGAACTGGAGTTTTGTGTGTGATACACAACTCTTGTGAGGAAACATTTAGTATTTAGTATGATCTTTAGTAATAAGAGATCAACTATATACATGTAATAGCACTATTGTATTATGATTCCACTTGTGTCACATCATCATCATCAGACCTCACAATCCGTCAGAGTCCAGGTCAGCTGTAGACTCTCCCCTTTGACTTTTGTCTTTAAACGGCTTTTTCCAAAGCAACAGAAAGGGAAAGGAAACATAAATAGCAATTCATGCTATAATAGCACTATACATACAGTGATGTATATTTTAAAATAAGGGCTTGTTTCTCCATTATCCTAGGACTATTTGCACCAATTGGCAGCGTATGAGGCAAGAATTAGATTTGTAAAAATATAAATCCAGCATGGAGGTGATTTCTCGAGAATATTTCATTGGCGGAACAAGTTCATATGATAATGGAAATGTTTACTTTCCAGCATCAGCTCCTGTGGAATCCACATTTTAAAGTTTCTTATTTTGGATCTATCTGGCTAGTGCTGACTCAAACTTGCAAGAGACATGAGCATAGCTCAGGCTTCCCTATCAAGAGTAGGAAGTTAAAATTTCATCTAGTTTGCAGAGAACAGGTGTCCACTTTGCAATTGTTCCTCTTTTGGTATTATCAAACATAGCAGAGACAGCCTTTCACTTTAAGGAATTCCGCTGGTTCAGAACTTAAACACATTCAGGGAGCACCAATTTGAAATTAGTTTCCAGGTCATGCACCTTTTACAAGTAATACATTTCCTCAGAAAAATAAAGAATATTGTTTTCCTGTTACATGCATACCATCCATGCCTTTTTTCAGGGTGCCTTTCCATCCCTGCCTACTTTTCATTTGCTCTTGAGCAAGCTCAGCCAACAGGAAGCATTACAGCATAGCATATTTAAATCATAAAATGGCATTTTCAGTTGTTATAACTTCCCCCCTTTCTATTCTTCTGATAAAATTGATACTTATGTTCTGAGTTCAAGTGCATTTTTTTAAGATCAAGCAAAAAAAAATGTCAGCACTTAACTAGGAAATGGATTTAAAAACATCTAAATCTATGTATCTTTAAAGAGACGCTTCAGGAAGTTGAACGTTTGACCCCCCCAGCCCTGATTTTACAGGGACTTCATGCAGGTAAGTGGATTATGCATTGAAGAGTTTTGAAGATCAAGGCTTTGACACATGCATAATCAGTCACAGAGATGTGCCTTTTGTGGGTTGGTTGAAAGTTAGCTGTGATTTGTGGAAGCTGTAAAGATTTCTGTGCTGATTCTTTCACGAGCATGCTAAGTCTGCTAACATCCTATAAGCGTTGCACATGCCTACATGAGAACAGCTCATCAGGAATGCTTTCTACTTCTGATGCATGAAGATGCACAGGGGGAAAAGGCCAGGCTGAGTGCACATAGTAGTATTCTATTGCTCTAGTAAACAGCAGCAAATGACAGTTTCTTTGTTTTTTGTTTGTTTTAGATAGCAATTTAAGCCTAGGATTTTATTGTCATCTGGCGGTATCTATAGCACAGAGTCCCCTGCTATGAAAACTTTAGAAAGCTAAAGATTATGATGTAACTTATGGCAGATCTTAACTTATGTATTTTATATGGGGGGGGGGAGGGAATGGTCAGCAATAATATTGAGAAATAGGGTGAAAACAAACGTGATGGCTGCGAGGTGCCTCCCTGCGCTGCCCCGGGGTGAACCACTGCAGCTGTCATTCCTAGGGTTGGCAGGGAGGTCTGTGCAGCCCTCCCATCCATAAACTGGGCATTGGAGCTGCCATTACAGGTTCCTCCACACCATGAGGAACTGTCCATACAAGACAGGCCTCCCAGGCCCCTGCTGCTCAGCAGGATCAGGCCCCCTGGAAAAGCTGCTGCCAAACAGCTGATGGGGGGGGGGGCAGAGGCACACCCTCATCTGCTGGAGGACATGCACCAAACAGCTGATGGGGGCTATAAAATCACCTTTTATATTTTGATTGAACATACACAAGAAAGAAACATTAGAAAATGTGGAAACAGGGAGTAATTTTAGAGGACGTGGCTCTGCATACAGTAGTATGGGGTGGGCTGATACCAGAGCAAGACTAGGGTAACATTAAAAAGCAAAGAAGGGAGGTTAAATAACAATTTCCGTACAGTAGTTGAGCAAACAGGAGAGAGAATGTGCTGTAACTACACAAATAAGGAAATAATAGGCAGAGGAGGAAGACATATTAAAGGATGCCCAAGCATGTATTACAGGAAGTAATGGACTTACAAAGACAGACTGTAGATTAGATATAAGGGAACACTCCCTAACAGTAAAGTAAATTGTGACAATAAAGCAGCCGGCCAAGTATGGGTCACTGAGGCACCCTTATTCAAAACAGGGAGATTAGATATGGAGGGGAGAGCCTGCATTAGAAGGAGGAAAAAGTTAAAGTTTAAAGACGTTTCAGTCCTAATGTCAAAGCAGAAAGCTTATTGTTAGGGTTAATCCAGCTCTTCCACTAACTTGCCTTTAAGACGTGGAGTCTCTGTTTTGCCTTCACCTAGTTTATTTTTCCCAGCTGTGAAACAGAAGTTAAGCCCCATTGCACAGGAATCTGGGGAAAGGATTGCTGGCACTCTTAACAACGTGAAGCCCTGTATTAGAGTTGGGTTAGTTGTGTGTACCTGTGGTCCTTTTTACACAGACCACCGCTGGGGGGCAAGCTATCTGTGTGTGTCCCGCTTGGGGGGCAACGTGGGTGCAGATGGACACACACCCCCTCCTCCAGCACAAAGTAACCTGCGTTTTTGCTGGAGCACGCACCTCCGCATTTACACAGGATGCTCCCTTGCGTGGACAATGGGTGCCGTAGGGCTGCCGTAGGGCTGGAGGGAGCGGGATACAAATCATTGAAATAAATTATAAATAAATGTTAAAAGCACCTGTATTTTATTTTTAGGCAAGATTAAATTGACAGTTTCTGTTTATTTCATCATTACCGCTCACGGTAGTGACAGAATTGTATTGGTTTTTACCCACTTAAGTAATGGGCTGCAGACTAGACCCCACCTAGTGCCCTGACATCAAGAGTTCTGTCCACTATACCTTTACAGCTCCAGTGAAAACCTGGCAGCTGCACTGGTGTCAGGAAAGGGATTATTGAAAACTCATGAGGTTGCAGTGATGTGACCAAAACAGTACTAAAGACCTGCACAACTGTTAGTGTGGAAAGCCCACTTGAACTCTCAGATTCCAGATGGAGTTTGCTGCACTGGTAGTTACACAAATCTCTTTTTACTCTTATAAAGGAGTACATTTTATGTAGAATAATTTTTAAATAGAACACGCACCCCTGACCCCCTGCCATTTTAAAGTCACTTTTTGAAACGGACATACAGTGAAATTGTTTGGGTTTAATTAAATCCACTTAGTCATACCTAGCTAAGTGGTACAACTTAAGCTACACAGGGGAATAGTTGGTTCCATTGTGTGGTTTCACTTTTGCTTCAGATTTACCCAGGCTGACTTAGGGTGTAATCACACGTGCAGCAATTATCTGGATTTTTTAAAACTGGTTCTCAATAGTTCGCTGTTAACAAGTCCTGTTGCATTCACATGCATGCCATACCGATTTTAAGTACAGCGAAATAATGCATTCAGACCTTCTTGTAATACGTGCTTACCCGGCTGCTCAGTACGTGTCAGTTACAGGAAGTGCCCTGTGGGGAGCCGGAAGGTTGCTACTTTGTAGCAAAGTACAACCTTTGCTACAACCTTTGCTACAACCTTTGCAAACTTTGCAACAACCTTTGCTACAACCTTTGTAGCAAAGGTTGCTACTTTGTAGAATTAGGGAATAAAAACGGAGAGCCTGAGGCTGCTGGAAAGAAGCCACTCGCATAGTGAGGTGTGCTGCTCTCTCCCTGGTTTCTTTCCGGTATCCCGCTGCTGCTACTGCTGCAGCACTACGGTAGAGTTTAGGAGAGAAGATTGAAAGTCCCTTGGAGGGAAGAACTTTTTTGGGGAGAAGCATGGAGGGGAAACATGGAAGGGAAGAACTTTTTTTGGGAGAAGCTGGCTGCAGCCTGCACCCAGCGAGGCAACTACAGGGCTCCAGCTGGTCTCACTGCTTCCGGTAGGGGCAGGAGTAAAACAGCGCACTTGGAAAGCACGGTTGCATTCACATCAGAAAAGATTACACACTAGTTAAAACCAGTACGATGTTGCTTTCACACTGCTGTTAAGTGCGGATTTATTGAAAACGGACAGCAAAAAGGTAGGTTTGAGTAGCTTTTCAACACGCATTGCTTTAGTGCGATATTGACTACATTTAATCAAATTTAGGTGTTCAGACAGGCATGAAACATTCGTTTTTTTAAAAAAATCGCACAAATCAGAACGTCTGAATCCCCCCTTAGAGTTTTATGAGACTCTCAAATGTAAAGGTTTTTGTGGTTTGGTGTAGACAAGGACTTACATTCTAGATCACAGACATGCTTTAAGCTAAAGTTATAATTTATCAATTCACACACAAATGCAATACCATTTCTTACTCTGAAATTGATTATAAACAATGTTGTGTAGTCACAGTATAACCTAAAAAGAGTCACTGGGTATAGTCCATCATAGGGAGGAAATCAAGGTACAAAGATTGTATCCAGGTTTGTCTAAATTTTAGGGTACTTAGGACAAAGCTTTTGGCTTCAGGCTCTTTCTACCTGATACACTTCCAAATTGCACTTAACTGCTAAGCAGCCGCAAAGTATATGCAGAGCTACTTGGGAAACTGAAACTGTTTGGAAAAGAAATTAAAACTGATTTTAAAAAAAAGAACAACTTCAGAAACGGATGTGAAAGCATTTGTTCTATTCTCTTTTAAAAGCAAGTAAACAGGAAAAAGACTTTAAAGCTCTACAGCAAAATATTTCTATAAAAATATAATTTCCAATTAAAAAAAAAATTTACTCAAACTCATTTATGCCAACTTCTTGTAAGAAAATGTAGGGAAATTTCCATGTGGTTTTAACACATAAGGAGAGAGGAGTCTGGCAGTGGAACAATGAGATCCACTTCCTACATCCCTTTGTCACTTGACTATAAGACAGCTACACTTCATTCTAATAAATTGCTGATGTGAGACACGCCTCACTTAATGTACATTTCATGGGCACCAAAATTTCTTAATGGAACTAATGCATGTGTATCTTAAACCACATTCACACAAAATCCCCCACAGTTTCAATGCCCAGCAGATCCTGTGCTGGCTTCCCCAGTGGGAGGCGAGGCTGAGCTGTATGGAAAGAGTTGGCATAGCAGCTCAGAGTTGCTTGCCATGGAAATCTTTTTCGCAAAGGACCCTCAAGCCAGCATGGTCTCTGCTCCATGTCCACTTTCCCTGGTTGTGGCCACACTCTTCCCAACCAAACCACAGTGCCCCAGACATTCTGCACAATATAAAAAATGCCTGTCAAATTTATTTTAACAGGGCTACACCTGCAAGCCAAGTTCCTCGGGTGCATGGTTGCAATACTAGTTCTTACATCAAGTCTCAGGATGCACTCCATCTCCCAGTGACTTAAATGAGAACAGGTTTGCACCCTAACGTTTTTATTATGTTGCAGAGACACACTTAAGTCTGGTGATTTAAGTCTCAGCAGTGAGTGTGACTGAATGAAGGTAACTTTTAGGCACAAACAGAACAATAGCTGGACCTTTTACTGCTAAAGGTAGCAGGGCAGGTGCTGAGCTTGATTTGGGATTTATTTTTTTGGCACACAAAGAGTTAAAAATATATTATTATAACCTACACTACTCCCACTAAAAAGTACAGTGTACTCCAATAAGAGAGAGGTATTTTTCTTTATAAATATAGTTCAGTTTAATTGGTGGATTTTGCCCTCCTGTATCCTTTATTCATGATTTTAGTAATTTCAATCCTAGTATATGCTGTCTTTGTCTCAATAGAGACAAAGTAGTAAAGTGATATCTTTTATTGGACTGACTACAGTTGGTGGAGGTATGCAACCTTTCATATCTCATAGGGTCCTTCATCAGGCAAGTCTGGGGTTACAAAATATAACCCCAGACTTTGGCCCTTTTCAAATGGCCCGCACTGGGTGGGGGGGATGGGTGCACACCCACCTCCACCCACCTCCATGCAAGGATCAACCGGCATTGGAGTCTGTTGCTCCGTGCGTGGGTGATGGGTGGAGTGCGGGAGCGCGCACACACCCCCACCCACCGCGGACACTGGTCATCTCCCTGCACCTGCTGCAGCGTTCTCACGAGCACCTGCCCCACTGCACGCATGGGGGGGGGGGCGTGTGACAAGGCCCTTTGTCTCAGACAGATATACTGTCTACTTACATTTGCAGAGCACCGTGAATACTCTAAGCAAAGCATGCAAGTATACTGAAATAATATCTTAAGTCAAAAATTGAAAAAAATATTTAATGTTAATAATCTGGTGCAAATATGATCAAACAATAAGAGCAGAATGCTAGGATGCCTCTTTAAACGCTTTCAACAATAGGTCTGCTGCCAGCCCTGGAGACAAGACACCACTGAGAACCTTTTCTTCTAAAAGTGGAATCTTATCCCTCACTGCCAAGTGACTCCTGAAATGGTCAAGCATGTTTTCTTGGATCACGTTCCACATCCAGACCTTCTGCTGCTTCCATCGTTTAGCGATTAACTCGCTACTTGTAAGCATCAGGTCACGGAATTCTGTCATTTTATCCCACAGATCCGAGATACCTTCTCCAGTTTTAGCAGAGATGTGTATTACCTGTTGGTTCAAGAGAGACATTTTTAAAGGTAAGACACAAGAAGACTACAGGTATGACCTGGTATTCTAAATAGGAGTTCTGAATTGATCCGATTGCAGAGAAACACAGGTTCAAACAGTAGAAAAACCATTCTCAACTTTTTATTTTAAAAAAAACGCTATCAATACCAGATACAGCTTAGTCTGTATAAAATCGTAAACCCAAGAAACAGCCATCTTTGAGTGGACATTCAGGCTTCATGGCAGTTATGACAAACAGAGGGTTTGCCCAAAGCTCCCCTGCTCTCCAGTTTTCTATAATGCAGAGGGTCCCAAACTGCCGGACCTCAATTGATACTCCGCATGTGTTTGTTGTTATGAGATTATATTCAGGTCTCCAAATGTGGTCATCCAAGTCCAATTTTTGGAACTACTGGTATAATGGTTGTAGTCACACAACCTAAAGTAAAGCCCTGTAAAGAATGTAAAATTTAAAGAAAAAAAAACCCACATGGAAACATATGGAAGTGCCTCTGCAGAATGGTATGCAGTACAGTATATACAAAAATGTAGTCCTGCACAGGGCTGTATCTTAGAAACAGCTGCCTTTCGGTGGAATAATCCATATGTTTGTAGAAACTTTAGGAACATTTGAACATAAGGCATTTTATAACTAGGGATGGGCGAACACGGTTCAGAAGTTCAGAGTTCAGACTGAACTCGACCAGTTCAGTCGACCGAACCGAACTTCCAAACTGAACTCGATTTTCAAACCGAACTGAACCAAATTTCCGAACTTGGCTCTGTTCGCCCATCCCTAAAAGTTAATATTCCATTTAGTTCAATGGTGTTTGAATTTCTGAACTTTGTTTGGCAGTTCGGAGTTTGGACCGAACTCGAATAGTTCGGTCAACCGAACCGAACCTCTGAACCGAACTGAATTTCCAAAGTGAACCAAACCGAACTGAATTTCCGAACTCGGTTCTGTTCGCCCATCCTTATTTATAACAAGATGTCAATACTTCACTAAAGTGAAGTTACCCAGCCAGTCTGGTAACTACACATTTATAACTAGTACACTATGATAGCCTTATTTTGAATACACTAATAATATGAGTAATTTTAACTTAACCTAAATATAATCATTTAAAATGTGGCTTCATTGATGAAAAGCAAAGCACACCATGTACAGACTTGCTCTTCAAAAGAGTTTTTAAAAGAGTTATTTTGAGACTCCCTGTACTTAGTTAATAATTGTAGTGCCTAAATCTGGACTTTTGCTCTGTTCTCAGATTGGGGGATGATGAAGATGGGGAGGGCAAAAGTGGCTTCTACCATTTGAATTAAATCTTAGGCCCCAGTCAGTCTTTCTGGTTGGTCTTCATATTGACTTCAATGCAGAACTGAACTGGAAAGAATGGGGAATGAAAGCTTTGCATTTCAGCAAAAGATTTCTCTGCTGGTAAAACCTATGGAGTAGAGGTTTCATTTCTCAAAACTGTCTCTTGGACAAGTTAACCCATTAATTACCACACACGTGGGATGATTCCAAAAACAGATACATGTGCCATCAATGTAAATACAGTATTATTAGATGAACATTTACAAAAATGAAATTGAAGAAGGAGTGAAGGAGCAGCATTTCTTGGAAGAACACAATGAGAAATTAGATGGAAAACCCAACTACACTAGATTTGTTGCCCTCTGCAGTGTCATCCAGTCTGGAATGGGTTTTCCTTCAATGGAATTGAGGCAATCAAATTGGATGCCTATAACTGTAGCAGCTGAAAGAAAACCATGATCTAAAGCATCAGCCTAGACAGAGCATCAAACAGTGTATGGCAGTCTAATTTTTAGAGGCCAGGAATTCAATGATTATATATTTTACATCCTTCCAAATGAGCATTGCCTTAGTAATGAATTATAAAAGTCTACTGATTTAGTCTGGTTTAACCCAGGCACTGTAAATATACCAGGTAGGTGTGCCTTTTACCCTCTGGTGTTTACGTCTACTTGTTTTCAAACTAGATTTGCTTGGTACAAAGGGAAATGGGGAAAAGGGGACAACCGGCAACCAGACAGTTCTGAAACTACATTTAAACTGAATCTTTGTCTAACAGATAAGGCTGCATAGGCATTCTGGAAAAAGTTATTCCAGAACTCTCAAGTTCTTGAAAAGCGATTTAAAAGGAGACAGAGGACACACTTTGCAGACTAGCTCATGCATAAGAAGTGGCACAGAAGCAGAAAAGAAACTGCAGGGATACCTAGACAACAGGGCAGCCAAAGCTGGTATTTTTTATTTGAATCAAGGTGACGTATTATGCTAGAGTAATATCCCCTCAGGTAACAAGCACATTTTCTTCTGCAACAAAGAGTAAGTTACACTTCACACACACAAACCTTTGAACGATTACGAAGTAATTTCATAGCACTAACATATTCTGCTTGTAATTCTCCGTGCAGGAACAATTAAATCTCCATCAGCTTTAGTTATAGCAACTACATCTGCCTTCTCAATTATACCACATTTAATACCCTAAATAGAAGAAGAAAGAGGCAAATGGAATGCTCAGACATATTGTTATAATGAACAATCATCTCTGAAAGGCCAGTATTAATAAGAGAAGGCAGCAAGCTTATTAGTTCTCTATTGCTGTTCCTTTACATTGTTCTTAAAGCTTTGGGTGCAAGGTTTTAGGGGACTCATATATATAGGTGTATGGATTTTTATCTGATTCTTATTTTATGAACTGCCCTGAGCCTTAAGGGAAGGGTGGGGTATATTTGAATAAATAGAGACATTTCCCCATGCTAAGTATAAACGGTTAGTTAAAAAGGAAGTTTGTGCTAGTGGTTATGAGGATATTCTGACCCTCTGAGCTAATACATTCAGCTGTACCCCTGACATGAGAAAGGAATATAGTTCATGTATGTACAATACAGGTTGGCATGTGTTTTCTGAAGTAACATGATATGAGTCTCTTCACCTAACATGAAATGCTCCACAACTGTTTTCTCTTATCACATACCAACACCCAAAGCCAAAATGGTAGAAAATTAATTTTGTTCTGTAGGGCATAAGAGACCAGCCAGAAACAAAACACCTGTAAGCCTTTCCAAAACTCAGCAGCGGATTTTGTGAGTAAGGTCTAGTAGAGCACCATGGAGTACTTTGGAAAACCCACACACACGCTAGTGTAGATACACGGTCTCAAATTTATGCTTCTGTCATACTGATGATTTCAAAAAAGTAAATTAAAATACCTGTAACTCATCTCCTCCTGCTGGTGGTTGCAGCAACACAAACATATCAACCATGTCAGCAACAGCAAACTCCGACTGCCCCACACCTGCAAAGTTGAAACCAGCATTGGCCATTCATAGATTTTTTCAAAGCCATCCTAATCGCAGGGCAGCAGCATGACAGTCTTTTCCAATGACTGAGACTCCGTATAGCTTCTGTTCTCTTGTCTTTGTTGGGCAAGTGCAGGTCAGCATGAAATCGATTTGTTAATTTGATTTTTTAAAAATTCTCTCAAAATGTATAGGTACAAGCACTGCCAGCAAGGGACAGAGAAAAGGGAGTCTCTGTTGTCACAGACATAATTTGGCCTGGATAGCACAGAAGGAAGGAACTGTTATTTTTGTTTCACATTCACATACCTACTGTGCCCACCAGAATGATGTCATAGCCTCCTCCCTCACATAGCAGGATAGCTGCATTTGTGGTCCGTGTCACTCCTCCTAGAGTTCCTCTGGTTGGAGATGACCTGATGTAAGCGTTCATGTCTCTTGACAATTCAGTCATCTGTGTTTTATCACCCAATAGGGAGCCTTAAACATTTCATATTAACAACAATTTCAAAAAGGACAAAGTAGGCAAAGTAACATGCAGTAGCTGATGTGTGTTGAGGGGGAGATGATCTCTGTCTGCCCAATATTCTTAAGAAGTCCCAAAGTCAAAATGACATTTCCAAAAAGAAGAAAAAGACACGAGCTATTAAAAGAAAATTCCTCCTGCTTGCTGTTCGGGGAACTCCCAAAACAGTTTTATTTCAGTCCTTGTATGCCTCTGCCTGTATAACCAGTCAGTGCCTTACACGTCCTCCTACACTGTCGTTTTTACAAGTTTCAAGTGGATACATATGTATGGAAGATGACAGTATATGTTCAAATCTAGCCATCTACTATGCAAGATAAAGACTTAGGATGCTAATGAAAAAGCCCCCAGTCAGTGTTGGGAATCAAGATAAGTTGGTCTAGTTAAGGCCATCCATGCTTTGTGCGTAACAACTAATAGTCAAGTGAATTGGGACAGACTGCAACTGAAAAACACATGCTTCACCTGAGGAAAGTTAGCCAACTTCAGTGACATTGTGATATCACCATAATTCATTATACAGAAGAGCTAATTTTGGAACAAAGCCAGTTACACAAAAGTTAATTCAGTTTGTTCACTGTCAGAGATGGCTGAGCCATGGGAAAGCAGACTCAGAGTTGAGATGTGGACTGAGCTGCTAACATATTCAGATGACAGCTCTGCATGAACATGTTTTGGCACACTTTTAAAGCTTTAGTGGCAACATTTCTGATTGTAGAAAAGGGGATTTGTGTACTCCACCACACTGTGCTGCCAAAACAGCAGTTTGTATGTATCTCCCCCCCCCGCCCCATGCCCTTAGAGTTCCCTTCTCTCCTGTAACTAAGTTAAGCATGTGGCACCTGTAACTTCATGGATTTATTCCTGTTTCTCCCTCTGTTCCCCCTCCCTTGTCTCTTAGATTGCAAGTCCACTGGAACAGGGACCGGTCTATAATTGATTATTATAAAACACCAAGTACATTGCTTGTGCTATATAAATACTTAATAATAGTAATGTGAAAGAACAAAAGCGATGGGACTGAGCCATTCTGTACCTAATTGCCCCCAAATTATTAAAAGTAGTGGTCTCAATACCATCCAGGACCATCATTTGTATAAGAAAAGATTTTCAAACATTCACACAGCCAAAGCTCCTGCTATTGGCAAGGTTAAAAGTCTGGGAGCTAACTAAACTTTTCCGAGACATACTTACCACCACTTGTACTAGAGGAAGGGTCTACTGCCAGCACAGATACTTTGTGTCCTCGCTCTGTTAGCATTTTCCCAAAACATTCTATAAATGTTGATTTCCCAGCCCCAGGAGGACCAGACAATCCTAAGACATGGGATAAAAACTCTAGTTTAGCACAACATGCAATAGGGTAAATAATATATGATATTACTCTCAGTGCCATTTATATATTATCGACAAATACGCAACACTTTCTTTGGATGCAACTAATTCTTTTGATATTCCCTAAAAGAGTTTGTATTAAAAACATAACTAAGGAAAACAGAGTTTGACCCAATTCCATTTCATTTATTTGTTACTAATAATCTATGGGTTATTCCTATTGGTTATGATCCCTGTTCTCTTCTCCCAACAACCCCCTCCTCCCAGTAATCTAGTCTCTCATGGATAGAGCTTGGGGATTACTTTTCATTGGGAATTTTATACAATACTTATTTTATAGGTTTTTCTTTTATATTTTATAGAATGTTATAAACATATTGTATTGTAAACTGCTCTGAGCCTTTGGGGAAGGGCGGGTTAAAAATCAAAGTAAATAAATAAACTGCTGAAAATAATTGCCCTTCACAAATATTCTAGTGAGTTTTAACAAGAACTACATGATAAAACTGAATTTTCTAATGAAGATGTAATATACTTCAAGCCCATAACATCATTCCACTCAGAAAAGGATCACTTTCTGACTATAACAATAAAGTTTGATTTTCCCCCAACTTCCCCCCACTTTGCAAAGTTTTGTCCATCACTGAAGCAGTTTAAAAATGTAATATTCCAAATTTAGTTTTCAGAAACCGGTGAGTGTTTCTGATAACACGTAAAAGTCACAGGCTTACTCTGGAGATACTTATGTATGGGGAGGTGGCAATCATATGCAGCGCTACATGGCAGCTGCCAAAGAAAACACACTGGTAGGCTCCAAAGGAAGTCCTGTCCAGCTCACTGCACCTGTATGATGGGGCCTTGGGAAGTGATAAAACAGGAAAAATCTCCATATTTTCCTTTTGAGGTCCAGAAAGCACACAGGGAGCTTCTCACTCATATAACACCACCCCTTCACCAAGAAAAATAAAAAGTTGAACCATTTAGTAAGGAGTTCTCCTACTTAAATTTTGAATTGTTTATACAGGTACACCCTTTGGTCCTACAAAACTAACCCTTTTCACTCATAAGAAATTTCCCTTTGTATTCCTTGCAATTTAAGAGGCCAGTATTAAAGTCTCCCCAAGAGCTTTGCTCAACATTATGGGAAGCGCCTGTTGTAAAGGATAACAACACAAGCTGAAATGTGGCTGTCAGCCATGCAATGACCAAAAAAAACACACAACCTTCTTTGCTTAAATGATGACAAATCTGGTAATGAGAAATGAGGTAATCATACTAACAACATCAAAACAATTATTGGACTGACGAAAGAGGACTGACCCACTCTAAAGGCTAGTGGTTTTCCTTTATTTAACTGTTCTTGTTCTCTGTGGTAGGATAATACCTTCTGAAGGAGAACCTGTGCTATCTCTTTTTTCCTGCTGTGAGTTGATTCTATGAGGGTAATGGCCCCTTGGATTAATCCACTGTGAAGTTTATCTATAAAGTCTTTGTTCCTTGTCAGAGAGTCCCTCTGTTGGTTGGTTTAAGGCTGCTTGATAACAGTAGTCTCTTCAAACACTGTGATGGCAGCATCCACCTTGTACAACACAGGGGTACTGAACTGAACTCATGGGCATATGGAAACACTGATCCAGGGTTGGAACTTGAGTGGAAGCTTTTGAAAGAAGTCTTCCCAATACCCTTAAGAAGACAGTAGTGAGGGAATCTTAGAAGCCATGATGATGCATTCATTTTGTCTGGAATCAGAGAGATCAGAGATGTTTTCAGCCAGCCTAGAAGCAGGAAGGAAAAAAACCCTTAATTTCTACCACAGACCCCTTTAAACTGAAAGAATTCATGAGCAATCTTTTTGTCAATCTACCTGACAGTGTTTAATCCATATTCAAGGGTGAGATTCTCAGAAGCCAGTTAGTAGTTAAGTTTTCCATTCTAAATCCCTGTTTACATTTCCTTGACAATACACACTTGCAGTGAACAGCAACAAGCTGGCTCACCTCACGCAGTATTCTACTAACCTTCAGTTTCCCAAGCCTATTTTGTCTAGGCGATGAAAATTCTAGTCGTTTTACACAAAGCCAGATGCAGAAGCAGAAGAACAGGATTGGACTAGCTCTCCTAACACATGCAGAATCTAGTTTATTTAGTTCCGTTTTTATCTATTTCTGTATCTATTTCTCTAGGCAAAATTCTCAAAGGCAAAAAAATGCAACAGAACCTCTCTGAGAAGCCAGGTGCCCAAAACATGAATCCTTCAGGAAAATTGTAGAGATAGATAACTGTGCTTGCAAGGATGTTGGTGTAGAACAGGATCTTAATATAGATTTGAGAGGTTAACGTCAGGCACTAGACATTTCTAAATGGGCACAATCTACAAACTTTTTTTTTTTAAAAAAAAGAGACCATCAAATTTAGCCATTTCGCATTTATTTTGACAATTACAATTTAAACTCCAACACTACAGAACAGCCCATGAGGGCTAATGTTATAAATATAACATTATTAATAACGTCAACATGTTTTCTAATAGCAACTAAATGCCTAGTCTCTTTTGACCCCGCCTCCCTCTCCCCAGCAGTGATGCTGGGATTTACCATGACTGGTGTTGCTACAGCTTGCCCGTCTCAGAGCTCAATGAACAGGAGATTTCAGCCTCCCCTCCCCGCACTTCCTACCCCCTCTCAATACTAGGCCCACCCCACACCTCCGAAACCTACTTTCCCACAACGACATCCTCCTCCCCCCACCCCTGCCCTCCCAGGTCTGGCCAGCTGCCTGCGTCCCCCTCACTCAAGGCCCAGACCTACCGATCCCTTCAGCACCAGAGCCCTCCTTGCAATAGGGAAGTGATTTGTCCATGTCAAACCTGAACATCCGGGGCAGCGATCCTAGCATGAGTCCCCACTCCCACACCCTGGCCATGCGAGCTGCTCTTCACGCCTGCACTGAGAGTGACAACTCCAGTTCACCGGCAGTAGAATCTGTCAGGAGATGGAATAAAACAGGTGCCTCAATGCACAGAGGGTGTTTTTAGACAAGCGTCTCCCCACGCACTGCAACATGCATGATGGGTGGGTAATGGTTGGGGAGGCGCTCGCTTGTCTAAAAACACCCAGAGAAACACCCACCCTCACTATACACACATCAGTGTCACCTCAACAGAGATGCACCCTACCCCCCATGCATGCACTCTCAGAGGGTGTTTTTAAAGGAGACGTGTCCACACGTGGGTGGTCCCACCACCAGCAACCGCACGTCCTCATGCAAAGGGGGTGCGTGGGGGAGCGTGCTCCTGTGAACCACACAGCATCTACTCATGGCCCCGCACGGAGCATCTTTGAAAAATTGGGAGTGTTCCATGCGCGGCCAGCCACGTGTGGAAGCTGCCTCCGTGGCTGGGGTAGCCATGCCACTCAGTAGCCGCCTATGTAAAGTGTTCCACATGCACAGCAGGTGCATGGAGGCCCCACAGCCATGTCACTCAGCAGCCACAGTCTCTGCCAATCTTGTTTAAAAACACCCACAGCTGCACTCTCCTTTCCCGCACAGTGTATCCTCAACAGTAGCCCAGAAAAGGAAGGTTACTTACCTGAAACAGGTTCTTCCAGATTACTCAGTACATGGGTTCTCAGGAGCCCTGTTTGCCTCACTTCTGGCCTTCATAAGCAGTAAGAGTCCAAAAAAGGTGTTTTTAGACAAGCACCTCTCCAACCGTTATCCACCCATCATGCATGTTGCAGGGCTGCATAGGGAACCAATAAGAACATAGTAGTGCCATACTGGGTCAGACCAATGGTCCATCAAGCCCAGCATCTTGTCTCTTTCTCTGTGGCCCTGCAACATGCATGATGGGTAGGGAGGCACTTGTCTAAAAATACTCAAATTCAAATCCTCTAACGTGATTTGGGACCTCCTGTCTACCCTCCCTCAGTTTCTCCCAACCCAGAATACTCGAGCGGGGATGGAAGGGTGGAGAGTGAGAGAATGTATGGAGCCATCTCCAAGCACTTCAGTTACAGGTTAGTAACCTTCCTTTCTTTGAGTGGTTCCGTAATTCTCACACATGGGAGGTTACCAAACTGAAACAAAGGTGGATTAGAGTATACCTTTTATTTTTTACAAAATTGTATATCCAAAAATTAATGGCTTCCAACAACTTATCGTGAATAAACCAATCTTTTATTAACACTTTTTTATTTTATTCTTTTTTTACAGAATCAAGTACTGCTGTCCCAAATGCTGCATCCTCTTATGATTCTAAGGGTATCACATAGTATGCTATAAAGGTGTTTATGGATGACCACCAGTGCTCAATTTATAAACCCAAACTTGCCCCAGAATCCGTGCCCATCACCCCAGAAGTTACATCTCCCAGCCAAGAGCTTGTCAGGGCCAGAAAATGAGCAATGTAAGTTCTGTACTGATTCCTCTCTACAGCTGAATATAAAACAGGAGGGTTTTTTTTGTGATTTATTCTATATGATGCCCAGCACAGGGTGTCAGGCAGGAAAGTCATTAATGAAAGCCAAATAAATCTTCCAGGTTTTTCTGGGTTTTGTTTCCAACCTCAAAATGGCCAATATCTGCCTTTTCCTGATCTTTCACTTTTTGGGGTGCACACTCCAAACATTTCCCACCGCTCAGCCCCCCCCCCTTGAATTTAATTGCCTGGCAAGTCCCCCCCCCCCCCCATTAAGTCCTAAGGACCACATCACAGCTCTACAAATATCCTGAATGGATAGCAACTTCTGTTGCTCTTATTGCCCTTGTCAAATGAGCTGATACAGTCAGTGGGCGTTCCCTACCTCCTAAATAATAACATATATGAAATACACTGTACTATTCACCTCACAAAGGTTTGTGAAGTTACTTTGTGCTAATTTATTTTGTGCAAATGAAACAAACAGAAACACTGACTTCCTTATACTTACTATTCAGTGCAAATAATAAAGTAACATTCTTTTAACATCTAGTGTGTGCCATGTTTTCATGTCCTCCAACTTATGTGACTTTGGTACAAAGATAGGTAGCATTATCTGTTTCTGTGAGTGGTACTCAGTATTTTGTTTAGATATAAAAGCCAAATTAAGTGTATTACAACCGTATCCAAGTGAAATCTAATGTAGTGTTCTGAAATTATGATCACTGCCAGTTCATTCACTCTTTTAATCAATGTGATTGCTACTAACAAAACAGTTAGAGTTAAAAACCTTAAAGGCGATTTCGATGTTGGCTCAGAAGGACTTGCTGTCAGCCTCTTTAGAACTAATGGAAGATCCCATGAGCACAATAGTCTCCTTAATCTTGGAAACATATTTTGAACCCCTTTCAAAAATTTCTTCACCAAAGGTGTTCAAATGTGTATCCATCTATCTTCCCTGCTTGCCTTGAGTTAGCTGCTAACTGTAATGATGACATAGCCAACTCTTGTTTGGCCAAATCTAATACATTTACGACTGTAAGTCCTATTAGTTGCTGGTTTTATGGCTTTGTCTAACACGTATCTTATTTCCCTGTCCTTTATAACCTTCACTTCCATAAATCTATTCTCCAAGCCACTAAATGCAATCTGTGAACTTGGAGATACAAAATCTTGTTGTTTTGCTGATGTATTATAGCCTCTCTTTTAGGTAGGATAAATCTATCTACAGTAAGGCATTCTCAATCAAATCCACGTACCATGGTTGCCATGGCCATTCCGTAGCTGTTAATATGTTTGCACAGTCCCAAATGATTTTCTGGACTACCTTCAAAACCAGTGGGAAATGTGAACACCAAACTTGGACCCCATTCTGTTTGAAAGACATCCCCTAGAAATCCCCTTTTGTGTCTTGCTCTTGTGCTTCTGACCCCTGGCAAAGGCACAGCCATAGTGGTGGGATGCCGCCATTGGCTCCATCAACACAGAGGAACCAGTCAAGGAGATCATAGTACAGCAATGATTGCTACCTGTGGCCGGAGGCGAAGTTGTTATTGTGTATCTCCTTGTACCCCCGGCGCAAGTCCTTGGCCCGCTACTGGCACTGATTCATGTCCCAGGTGTTTCCCTGCTGTGCCATTTGAAGGGAGATCTTGTGGAACTGTGTCTTGTTCTGATAGCAATTGATCAGTTGGTACTAAGCCTTCTGTTCCCCCACAGAGCAATAAAGGCATTGGTCCCTTCCTTGCTACACTTCTGGATTTGTAGGCAGATAGTGCCTGGGATGGAACACTGGAGGTTCTGGTAGTTGCCTGTGAACATAGTAAAGGAAAAAACCCACATAATTAGATAGATAGCAATAAAGGGACACATTTATCATGCAACTGTGTAAACACAGCCTCCCCACCCCCGGTGGATTAACTTATCATAGTTGACTGGCTGTCTTTCTCAGCCATGTTTGTTCTCCTTAAAAGGTAAATGTAACAGCTCATGAAAAGAGAGCATTGTGCATGTGCTGCAAACCAGGATGAGCTGGGACAACGTAAGTTTGAATTTGGCACATGTTGGCCTTTTAAGGCAGATGTAGAGCAAGAACGGAATGAGGGGCAGGAAGTGGTCCCTCAACGGAAAGCACTAGGCTTTTCACCCACAACTCTATGGTGCTGGTGGACCTGTACACCTGTACGCTACACACAACTTAATAGAAAGGATGCGGACATGTTGACACACATTAGCCCACATTTGTCTGCATATTATTATTTTTTTAAATTAATTATTAATTATTATTATTATTATATTATAAGCATTTATATAGTGCAAGCGATGTACCTGGCGCTTTACAGAAAACAAGATAGACAGGGTCCCTGCCCTGCATAGCAGGCTCTGCATGTTCCAAGATCCCACCATGAGCGGGGGCTGCATGTGGCCAGTGGGGACAACCAACTAATAAATGGGAAGGTGGACACCCACCTGGTGTGGGCTAATGCGGGCTAACATCTCATTTTGTAACCCCCAAAGTCACCCCAACACAAGTCACTCAGAGAGACACTGTCAGCTCTCCAAGTGCTCCCTGATCCAATGCTTAATTTATAAAATATGAATTGCTGGGGCCCAAGTCCTCCCCAGAAGCCATGCCCCTGCCTCACAAGCCATGCCCCCACCTCAGAACTTGCCTGAGCAGGGAAATGAACCCTGTTCTCTGGCTAGCAACCTAACCACTGGACTAACCTGCCTCTCTAGAACTGAATATTAAACAGAAGTTCTTGTGATTTAATCTATATGATGGCCAGCACAGTAGGGGTGTGCATGTCGTTTTCGTTATTACAATAACGATAACTAAGATTGTTGTTTTCATTATCGTTATTGCATTAACGAAAAGGACAAATAATAATAATGAAAATAAAAACAAAAATGACATTTTGTTTTTGAAATAAAGGGAAAAGCCTGAAAAATGTATTTCTGGCTTATGTTTCTTATTCAATTCTGATGAAACTTGGGGAGATTATACCCCCAATAGAGGGCACTATGTGTACCAATATTCAAAACGATTAGATAAAGGGAACCAATTTTAGAAGCAATTGAACGTTGTGATTTTAAGAAAAGCTCCATACACATTCACGGCTACAACTTTTAAAAATTCCATACAATTTTCATGAAACCTGTGAATATTATGTCGCTCCACAAGCTTAACACTCCTGCCAAGTTTCAGAAAGATTGGATAAAGGGTCCTGATGGTATAAGATTTTAACTTGAAAATATATTTCCAGCTGTAACATTTGTATATTCCATTCTGTTTACAAGACATGTGGCAGGAATGTATCACATACCTTCACTGTCATCTCTGCCACACTACAGGACAATTTGATAAAGGAACCCAATTTTATAAGCAATTGAAGTTGTCCCCTTGAAGACCATTATTCAGATAAATACCAGCACATGCAGTGCCAGTCAGAGGCAGGGGGAGAGAGGCTGTAAGAGGGAGGATGTGGAGCAACCCAAAAGACTGACAGACACATTCACTGGCCAATTACTGCATGCTTCTAGCTTTACAGGACCAATTGGTAGTGACTTTGAGGCGGGCATAGGGGGCAGCCCTAAAGGGGGCATAGAAGGGACATACTGGGACTTTGGGGATAGCATCCCGGCAATTAGGAGACATAGTTTACACCTCCAGGCTGGCCAATTATCGTCACAATCACATCCCGCAGCACTGTGACAGAGGACATAAGAGAATCTCTATTGGCTCTTTCCTAAACAGATCCTTCTGACTTCCCAGTCACAGCACAGAATGAGGAAATTTGGTTGACATTTCTGCTGGCCAATTGGCATCACAAACCGATCTTATACCACAGTGATATAAGAGAATCCCTGGCATAGGCTCCTTCTCTGCATATGCTGTGTAGGTATATAAAATTGGGACCCTTTATCACTTCTTTCTGATATTTTGCAAAGATCATTGTGAAAGTGTGATATAGATCCCAGCCAAATTTCATGTACCCTAGTTGGACTACAAAGATGTTAAAGTCAGACATACATTTATAAGTTAATTGCTTATATTACCAGGACCCTTTATCCAATCCTTCTGAAAGTTGTCAGAGATGGTAAATATAGGAAGAGGTGTAAACAAGCCAAGTTTCATCTACATTAAATGTGAGGCAAAGGAGTTACACCTAAGAATATATATGAAGGTTTTTGCAAAATAAAATAATTCAACTGCTTCTAAAATTGGATTCCTTTATCCAATCTTTTTGGAATTTGGTACACATAATGCCTTCCATTGTAGTTATAATCATTTCAGCCAAATATAGTGAAAAACAACAAAGTTACATCTGAAAATGTGTTTTCCATTGAAACCAATGGAAAACGAAAATGAAAGCAAAAACAAAAATGACAATTTGATATTTATGAAAACGTTTTGCCAAGGTTAACAAGAACATCTAGCTTAGCAATCCTATACATTTCATGAATCAAGACTGGGAAAGGGAGTCTCTTCAAAGCTCGCAGGGGCTCTTGGGTAACATTGATAGCAGCAATAGTACTCAAGGGGACCTCACTCACCATGGAGGTAACTAATACTACATGATCACTCTCCGGCCTAATGATCCAGTTTACCTGCCCAAAATGCGCTTGATGGCAAGCCTCTACCAAAATTAGATCAATAATACTCTTACCCTGGGGCCCATAAAGGTAGATCCTCTAGGGGGATCATCACACAACCCCTCCTGCAACACCCTGAGGCCAAAAAGCTGGATCAGGGTATTGAGATGGTGCTTGGGATGGGGACCTAGACACATCCCACCCAACCTAACTCCTGGGTCTGTACCCATNAGCTGTAGGCTCCCAATCTGGAATTCTGGTCTATATGAGTCCAGTATGGTGAAACTATGCCTTCTGGTGCATGGGATCAAAAAGGCCAGCCCCCCTGAAATACGGCCTCTAGTACCCTTCTTCGAACCCCCATGCAAAAAGATGTCGAACTCCTGGAGACTAAAATCCTCTTCCCCTCTTACCCACGTTTCCTGCAAGCATGCAAGATCAAAACTGGCAAGAAATTCAAGGCATTCAAGGTCGGTCGCACATGACCTAATGCCAGAAATATTCCATGTCATAAGGTGAAATTGGGCACCCAGGTGAAAGCCTGGCCTAGCTGAAGACAGGGGGGAGTCTACATAGAGATCAGCCTTAGACCCTATGTGGGGCAGATCCAATATGGCGGCCCCCCTCTCTGGTGGTCAGGCAGATGCAGCCTCCTCCATTACCAGGGGATCAGTATCATCAACAACTACATTGCTCCTATAACCCGGCAACAACTTTTGGGCTTCACACCCTTGCTGGGTTAATGCTGGTGTAAGAGCCCCCTCCCCGCCGACATTTAAAAGCGGCACTGGGTTTTGCTCCTAAGGCCACAGAATCTGTGCTGCCGTGACTATTACCACATTTTGCCACGCTGGGTGTAAAGCACCTGTGTTTGCCAGTTTGGGCCTTTCAAGATCTAATACAGGGCCCTGTAGATAGCCTTTGATATGGGCTAACCTAGACACAAAATTATCCTGGTCAATCGCAGGAAGTTGCCTAAATGATGCAGAACTCTAATGAGGCAGAAAGCCTATCTCAACTTATGACCAAATCCTGGCTATAGTACATGATCAGCTCATGGTCAAGGCCAAGAGAGGCCTAAAGCCAAACAAACCGGTCTGCAAGTGGTTTGATTCTGAGTGCTGAGAGCTCAAAAAGAAGGTGGTGCAGCTGAGGAGAGAGTGGGACAGGGATTGCTCTACTGGGTTGGGGGAGGACTTCAGGACACTCCGGGCCTCATATTCCAAGCTTCTAAAGGCGAAACGGTCCACCTTCTATTGTGAGAAATGGGCAAAGATGGTGGTGGATCTTTCCACTGGTAACCTAAATGGATTTTGGACAGCCCTGAAAGGGATAGTTAGGCCAAGAAGCTCAAGTGTGGGGTTCAGACTCCCTACTATGGCATGGGAGTCCTTTTTGAAGGACTCTGATTGAGCAGTAGGGACTGACGACTTGCCAGAAGTGTCCTTAGATGCCTCCACTTCACACTGGCATCTAGGAGGCTATTCTGAGGACAAAATTGTTGCACAGACAACAGTTGTGCCAGTGTTTTGCCAGTATTTTCTGTGTTTCCCCGTGTTTTGGGTTTATACATTATTTATTTTAAGCTTAATGTGCATGTAGACTGTGTTTTCTGATGTTAACCCTGGGAACTCGTTGCTGCTGTGTTTTGCCAGTGTGTTCTGTGTTTCCCTGTGTTTTGGGTTTATACATTATTTATTTTAAGCTTGATGTGCATGTAGACTGTGTTTTCTGATGTTAACCCTGGGAACTCGTTGCTGCTGTGTTTTGCCAGTGTGTTCTGTGTTTCCCTGTGTTTTGGGTTTATACATTATTTATTTTAAGCTTGATGTGCATGTAGACTGTGTTTTCTGATGTTAACCCTGGGAACTCGTTGCTGCTGTGTTTTGCCAGTGTGTTCTGTGTTTCCCTGTGTTTTGGGTTTATACATTATTTATTTTAAGCTTGATGTGCATGTAGACTGTGTTTTCTGATGTTAACCCTGGGAACTCGTTGCTGCTGTGTTTTGCCAGTGTGTTCTGTGTTTCCCTGTGTTTTGGGTTTATACATTATTTATTTTAAGCTTGATGTGCATGTAGACTGTGTTTTCTGATGTTAACCCTGGGAACTCGTTGCTGCTGTGTTTTGCCAGTGTGTTCTGTGTTTCCCTGTGTTTTGGGTTTATACATTATTTATTTTAAGCTTGATGTGCATGTAGACTGTGTTTTCTGATGTTAACCCTGGGAACTCGTTGCTGCTGTGTTTTGCCAGTGTGTTCTGTGTTTCCCTGTGTTTTGGGTTTATACATTATTTATTTTAAGCTTGATGTGCATGTAGACTGTGTTTTCTGATGTTAACCCTGGGAACTCGTTGCTGCTGTGTTTTGCCAGTGTGTTCTGTGTTTCCCTGTGTTTTGGGTTTATACATTATTTATTTTAAGCTTGATGTGCATGTAGACTGTGTTTTCTGATGTTAACCCTGGGAACTCGTTGCTGCTGTGTTTTGCCAGTGTGTTCTGTGTTTCCCTGTGTTTTGGGTTTATACATTATTTATTTTAAGCTTGATGTGCATGTAGACTGTGTTTTCTGATGTTAACCCTGGGAACTCGTTGCTGCTGTGTTTTGCCAGTGTGTTCTGTGTTTCCCTGTGTTTTGGGTTTATACATTATTTATTTTAAGCTTGATGTGCATGTAGACTGTGTTTTCTGATGTTAACCCTGGGAACTCGTTGCTGCTGTGTTTTGCCAGTGTGTTCTGTGTTTCCCTGTGTTTTGGGTTTATACATTATTTATTTTAAGCTTGATGTGCATGTAGACTGTGTTTTCTGATGTTAACCCTGGGAACTCGTTGCTGCTGTGTTTTGCCAGTGTGTTCTGTGTTTCCCTGTGTTTTGGGTTTATACATTATTTATTTTAAGCTTGATGTGCATGTAGACTGTGTTTTCTGATGTTAACCCTGGGAACTCGTTGCTGCTGTGTTTTGCCAGTGTGTTCTGTGTTTCCCTGTGTTTTGGGTTTATACATTATTTATTTTAAGCTTGATGTGCATGTAGACTGTGTTTTCTGATGTTAACCCTGGGAACTCGTTGCTGCTGTGTTTTGCCAGTGTGTTCTGTGTTTCCCTGTGTTTTGGGTTTATACATTATTTATTTTAAGCTTGATGTGCATGTAGATTGTGTTTTCTTCCATCCAATGTTAACCATGGGAACTCCTTGCTGCTGCGTTATGCCATGCCACTGGCCTACCATCTCCCTGGCTCTGCCTACCGTCCCCCTGGCTCCACCTACCATCTCCCTGGCTCCGCCTACCATCCCCCTGGCTCCGCCTACCATCCCCCTGGCTCTGCCCACCAGCTCGCCGGCCTTACTGCCCCTCCAAACTCAAAACCCACCAGCTGCCCCTGCTCCCCATTGTCCTCCCAAGTGCTTTTCCTGGGAGGCAATCATGAAAGAGGCTTAAATTGTGGTTTGTTTTTTGGTTTCTCTCTTCCAAAAGAGGAACTTTGATCCCTTGCAGGAGCGACAGTAGCATTCAGCACCCAAAGAAGCACTGTCCCTCCAGAACAGGCACTGTTGGGAGGTCAATACCAGATACTTCAGAGGAAGCAAACAGAGCAACTATAAAGTAATCCAAACCGTGTCATTCACTCCCAGTTTCTGACAGCCAGAGGGATAGATACACCCTGAGCATGAGACTGCATTCCCATGTCATCTTGATTAATAACCATTGGGAGAACAATCTTCCATTAATTTGTCTACCCCTGGTTTGAACTATTAGGATTGTTTTTCCATTACTTTGCACTACCTGTATTTATTTCTCACCATACACTCACCCACCCACCCACCCACCTAATTTCCTTCTGTAACTTTTCATAATCTGTTTTGGATTTTACTATCTTGAATAAATGTGCATTGTCTGCAATCCAATAACTGGATCACCTCACAAGAAGTAATGCCATACTGGGCCAGACCAATGGTCCATGAAGCCTACAATCCTGTCTCTGACAGTGGCCAATCTCTGTCTCTTGGGAGAAGTACCCAACAGGTCACAATGGGCAATCCATTCCCTCTTGTTCCAGACCCCAATAGTAAGAGGTTACGTCTGCCAAACCTGCTTGGCTAATAGCCATTAATGGACCTATCCAAAAACTTATCCAATCCCTTTTTAAAACTAACTACATCACTGGCCTTGACCACTTCCTTTGGCAGTAAATTCCACAAGTTAATTGTGCGCTGAGTTTTTCTTCATTTGTCAGTTAATTTCACTGAGTGTCTCCTTGTTCTAGTACTGTTAGAGAATGTAAATAACCGCTTCCTATTTACATGTTCCACATCACTCATGATTTTATAAAGTTCTGTCATATCCCCTCTTTGGGCCTTTTTAGATGAGCACTGTTTCTCGCAGACTGCAGAGCCTGCAAGAAACAAAGCCATGCATGGAAGGGGGGTAGACGTCCCCATCCCCCAAATCTGGAAGTCAATCAGTGCCATTGAAAATACCACACTTGTGCATGGACAGAGATCCAGACTTGTGAAACCTCAATATCGGGGTTTCATAAGTTCAGATCTCTGTCCGTGCATGAGTGCACTGTTTTCAGTGGTGCCAGCCAACTCCTGGAATCGGAAAACGACTAACCTCCCCCGTCCCGGCGTGGCTTTGTTAGCGCTTGTGTAAAACCACCCTCAGTCATCTCTTCTTCAAGTTGGAATGCCCCAGCCTTTCAAGCCTCTCTTCATATGGGAGCGGTTCCATACTCTCCATCATTTTTGTTGCCTGTCTCTGTACCTTTTCTAGTTCTACTATGTCTTTTTTTAAATGGGGTGACCAGAACAGCACACAATACTCCAGGTGCGATCATACCATAAATCTATATAGAGGCATTACAATATGTTTTATTCTCTATCCCTTTCTGAAGGATTCCTAACATTCTGTTTGCTTTTTTGACTGTTGCTACACACTGAGCTGAGGAAGATTTCAATGCATTGTCCACAGTGACTCCCAAGATCCTTTTCCTGAGTGGTAACCCCTAATTTAGAACCCAGCATTGTATACATATCGTTTGGGTTATTTTTCCCTATGTGCATCACTTTACACTTGTCCACAATAAAGTTCATCTGCTATTTGGATGCCCAGTCACCCAGTCTCACAAGATCCTCCTGCAATTCTTCACAGTCCACTCAGGTTTTAACTACCTTAAATAACTTTGTGTCATCTACAGATTTGATCACCTCATTCTTTACTCCCTTTTCCAGTTCATTTATGAATATGGCCCTTTTTATACGGACGCCGCCGCAGGCCAGGTGAGTGGAGATGGGTGGGTAAACACACACACCGTACACCCACTGGGGCCGGGCAGGGAAACGTTCACGCAGACACCACCATGGGGGGTTGTGGGAAGTTTGGGGAGGGCCCAGCACCCACCCACCCACCGGGCACCCACCCAGGGCCACACTGAGCACACACCCATACCGTTCACACAGACAGCCCGTACACAGAGCGGAGGTAAAACCACACCCAGCTGAGTGACAACATGGCAGAGTGAGGGCAAACGAAGCAGCAGCACCACCCCTACACTGCCAGACTCCAAGCGGGTGGGGAAGGAGGGAGCTGGAAGGTCAAGTGATACAAAACAGCAGCCCTGGTCAAGCCCTAAGAAACAGTCTAGACAGCTGGGCACCACACATCCCCAATACTCCAGACCCTGCCCGCAGACCACAGTCCACACAAGCACACAAGGGAAACCAGCAGGGGGGGTGGGGACCAGAACTGTGGAGGGGGTTGGGACAGAGCACAATGCCCAAAACAAACAAGCGAGTCCCATAATGGGTGGGGGTCACAACAGCCCCTCTGGCTAGGATCACCACCCATGTCACCTCCCAAACCCCAAAGCACCATGCATGGGAAAAGGCTGCAGAGGTGACAGTGGCAGCTGCCAAAGCGCAAGGAGGAGGTAGGGTCGGAGGGCACAGAGAGGAGAGCCAACCTGGCAGCTATGCTGCAGCAATGCACAAAGCAGGGGACAGGGATGCACAGGCAGAGCCCCACACAATGCCAGGGAAGGGGGAGGCCAGAAACACCAAGGTCCCTGAGGAAATGCAGGCCCCTCCCCCCCCCCCAGCACATCTGCCCAAACAACAGGGAAGAGGGGACAGGACACCAGGGCCCGCTGGGGGGTGGGGGGACACAGGACCCCACGCAAACAGTGGAGGGGGGCTAGACTGAGAGGACAGGGGAGAAGCCACAGAGAACACACAGATACAAAGGACACCCACGGGGAGGAATGGAACACACATCCACGGACCCATGCCCTGCCAGACAACCACCCCTCACCAACCAGACATGGCCCACACAGAAGGGAACACCAGAGGAAAGGAGAACAAAGAGACCAGGGGGTAACAATGCAGAAAATACTTTAATAAAGAACCAGCAAGAGCAACAGGCTCTAGGAAACTAACAGACAGAGAAACAGAGTGGTAACAGGATGTTGGAGCCGATCTGTACCCTCAGTATGGCTGGCAACCTCGGACCTGGCTCCACCAGTCTGCCTGAGCACGGTCCAACTGGTGAACCTGCTGCAGGACATGCAGGACCAGCTGAACCACCTCCTCCTGCTGCTCCTTGGTCCTCTCGTTAATCATCACCTGTACTAAAGGAGAGAGGGAGCACACCATAAGGTCAGACCACAGGCTGCAACATCCAGGGAGCCCACACAATAGGGGTGGGTGGACACTCTCACAGGGGTAACTCTCAGATCTCTTGGTACCCCCGTACCCCCGCATGAAGCTTAGACACTGCCCACTGGAGGTGCCCAGTCATCTCCCCCAGCTGCAGCACAGTCAGGAACACACAAGCACAGCAGCTAGAAGGGAAGAGGAGGTGGGGACGGGGATCGAGGCAGTAGGGAGGTCACCACCCAAAAGCACACAACATCTCACCCAGTCCCCCGAGCCCCCACCAGCCAGTGACAGGAGGGGAAAGTTGAATTAATTCAACTTCTCTGCAATGTCCTTATCCTCACTAAGCAAGCACCCCTTTCAACCCCTGGTCATTTAATGGCCCAACTGACTCTCTAGCTTCTTGCTTCTGAGTCTTCTTGCCTCAACACATACAATACACAGCAAGCCCCTCCACACTCATGTACACCCCTCAACACACATACACATGGGAGGTTTTTAAATGAGAGTGATGGAGGGGGCGGTTCGTGGTCGGTGCTTGAGGTGGCAGAGCAGCACTCATGGACTCAAAGTGCAGAGGGCTTGGGGAGGGTGCGTGGGGAAGGCTTCAAACAAGGAGCTCCCAGCATGGCTGCCCCGTCCACAGAGGTGGCCACCCTGGCCCACATAGGGCACTCTGGATTTTTTCAGAGTGCTCCGTGCGTGGCCACTGCATGGGCCACGGGAGCATACTGCTCCGGCGCACAAACTTCAAATGAGCGGTTGGACGCGTGGATGGTAGGGGTCCATGCGTGGACATGTCTCGTTTAAAAAGACCCACACACACACACCCCCTCCAGCATACACGGATGCATATTCCAATACTATGCTATCCTGCTGTCACATCCTGGGCCTGGACTTCAAGCCTCAGTAAGATAGCAGGCCTGAAGTCAGTGCCCTAAAAGCATGAGATTAGCTTAAATATCATGAAAGTTCAAAAATAAAAAAATTGGGTCATTTTCTCTTCTGGTTTCTGAGCCCATAGGATAACCTTTGTACATTTCTAAACCTCTTTAATCTCCTCCTAGAGACTGACTTTTTTGGAAAAATAAAAGCTGAGATTATTTTATCGTGAGTCTTGTGTTAGTAGGTTTAAGAAACTCCTAAAATTGCAAGACTTGCTATAATATTGTGAGTCAGCAAACCTGGAGAACACCAACACAGGGAAAAGTATAATTACATTTTCCTGTATCAGATCGCCTAGCAGCTTCACTGCATAATGCACTCAGTGTGACTGGCATCCCCCTGACAAAAAATCAGGGGGATGTGACAGAGGCAGTAAAATGCCCCAAATTCCTCCTTGGCTGCTCTCACCATTACCCTCGGAAATCCCAATGACTCTGCTTTCCTATTTGGGTGTTTGAAGAATTAAAGCCTTAGTCTCCATTTATTCCTCCATACAATAAGAGCTTGTCAAATCTCTAAGCTAAGCACTAAGCAGGTTTGGGCTTGGACTGCTTTGATTAGAAATCTCCAATGTAAACTCAGGTATTACAGGAAATCATATTGGTGACTCACTAAGTGGCAACTTCCCAACTGAGTCAATAGTGAAGCAAAGTTCCCATGAGATACTGTGCTGCTGGAGTGGTGTCTTTTGAATGAAAACCAATATGAAACCTTTTCCATTTCTAAACATTTTTAAAGGATACTATGGAACTTTTCATCACAACAAGTAGAGTTAGCCCAACATTGTCACCAAATTCTATCTTTGATATTTACATTTTGTCTGTCTGACAGGGTTTATGAAAACACATATGTAACACACATGTATCGTTTTCGTGTGAATGATAATACTTTTGAAACCATTATGTAAAACATGACATGTTTATTGTTGCTGGGGTTGTCTACAAATGCTGAGTCCAATGATGGGGAAATTTGTATGCAAGGGCAATATAAAGAAAAGTTAAGTTTGGCAAGTGGAAAATATTAAAATGTAAGCCCAAAACAAGTTGGGCAGGTTTGGGGATAGGTAGGGAAAGCAACTGTAATGTAGATGAAGTGTTACTGGAGGGGCGGGACGAGCTGTTTGTGGGAGGGGTGGGGTATAAATATATTAAATAAATAAATAAAATATTTGAGTTTACCAGTAGCTTTCAGAGACTGAGCGAATGGCTCAGAAACAGAAGGAAGAACCTTCTGGGAGCCATCTACAAAGTATTTAGGAAGACAAAGAGAAGCCAAAAGAGACATACCCATTCAACCAGACTCAGCTGAGACATGGACTGAGAAGCATCAAAAGACATTAAGAAAAAGATGACCTAAAATAACTTTTAACTCATTTTAAAATTGGCTAGATTTCACATTATTATAATTTCTATAACATTTTCATTGTTGAAAGTGCTTACAATCTAGTTCACCCTCACAACAGCTCTGTGAGGTAGGTCCATTATTATTCCCAGACATCTGCGTAACATGGTCTTTTGAGTAGGCTAAGATGTTACTTAGGGGATTTCATTGTGTTACTTTCCAAATCCTTTTCTTAGACTTGCACTCTTAAGTCAATTTTGTTTTGTAATTAATCTGAATTTATAAATACAAATTCTTTTAACCAGGCATTGGTGTGTCTGTATGATACAAACATTGGGTAAGATACTTGGGTGGACCTTAATACAATTTCTGTGACTGGGAACCTCCAGGGACATGGGTGGCAGGATAGTTACCCCTTTCTAGACTGGGATAGTTCTGGAGAGAGTTGTAGCCAATGGAGATTGTAAGTGGGGAAACTGAGGCCATTTTTAAATGAGCATGGCTGGGGGCGCTGTCTGTGTGCATCACGTGGAGCGCATGTGGACCTCCAGTGGGTGGGTGTTTAAATGTGCCAGGATAGGTGTGTGCCCCTAACCACGCACCACCTGCTCAAGCCCTCGCATGGAGCATTCCGGGGTTTTCCCTGATGCTTCATGCATGGGCATGAGTGGGTGGGTCACAGGAGTGTGTGCCCACCCATGCTGTCTTCAGACAGGCGCTCAGGTGGGTGGGTGCGTCCTTAAAAACAGCCTGAGTCATGGCTCGTCAGGAGGTGGGTCAGCGGAAAGACCCCCAACCCCATCACAGCCTAACTAAATCTAGTTTAGCTGGACAAGTTATTCCTCAGTTTCTTTCCTAGCATACTGTCTCAGTATGAATAATGCTTCTTAGCTAGTTTAGAATGAATATTGTGTTCTGCTTTACAAGCGGTTGTATTTAAGTGGTCAGTAAAGTGATCTGTGTACATATTCGGTCTGCCGGGGGCGCCCTTCTTGGAGGTCCCCCGCGTAAGGCGGGGAGCCACAATGGAGAGGGCGTTCTCGGTGGCTGGGCTGCAATTATGGAACTCCCTCCCAGAGGAAGCCCGTCTGGCCCCAAGTCTGTTGGCTTTCCGTCAAGCCTGTAAGACTTGGCTGTTCTCCCAGGCCTTTGGAGGGGGACNCAAGCCTGTAAGACTTGGCTGTTCTCCCAGGCCTTTGGAGGGGGACGGGGGGGGGGTTAATCATGGGGGAGGGGGGTGTTTTTTAGATGTTTTTAAATTGTGTTGATGTTTTAAATTGTTTTTATTAGTGTTGTAAGCCGCCCTGAGATGTCATGGGCATGAGGGGGCGGCAAATAAATGTAATAAAATAAATAAATAAATAAATATTATTCCAATGTTAGTTTTATAGCTAGGTGCTGTACAGACAGGTCTGACAAGAAAGTCTCTCACCCAAACAGCTTGCATGCTAAATAGGACAACAAGAAAAAATGGAATAGGCGACACGAATAGCACAAATGACCTCTGAGGTAATAACTTTTCAAACTACTGCATTTCTCACTGAAAATCCGTTCCAACTAAAACTTAAGATCTCTACAACAGAGAGACTAGACAGGGCAAAAGTGACAGCAATTTGTCTTTAGCCAGAGTGAGGCACTTTGGGCTGTGTCTGCTTTGAGCATTCTTACCTATTGTACCTCACCTACTACAGGGGCAACAAAGGTGGGAGGGCTAGTCTGTGCAAAGGCATACACTTTCACAAATTTTAAGGGGAGCCCAAACTGTAATGACTTCTTTAAAAAAAACCTCAGACTCGAGCCATTTAGTAACCTGGGTACTGGAATCTCCCGAGGTAGGGTGGGGGGCTTCCCCCTCCCCATTTATGAAGTTTATAATTAATTAATTATGCTAGTGTGCATGGAACAATAGCTTTTAAAAAAAAACACACAAAAAAAACACCTCATCATATAACATTCTGGTATGAAAATACTGGCAGCTGCCTGAATTATGTATTGTTGAGCTACATTTCTACATAAGTGGAGCTGCACTGAAATAGTACACCAGTGTGAGATACTCACACAAGTGGGACATTTTCAAAGGTAAAAAATAGCAGCTAGGTGTCTAACTCATATTGAAAGACAGTGAGATTCAAGTGCCTACATGTTTTTGTGCCTTAAAAAAATTCCTCTTAGGTCACAGAACTGCAAAACATTATGCCTGTGTGGAACAGCAGACATCATATGAAGTCAACGGAACTGTGTGCAGTGCATATGCATACTGTTGTCATTGCAGGACTGCAGCCCTGGTCTGTTTCCCAGGCACAGGGATTTGTGTTCACTCTGTTTTCCCCATTGTCACCAATGAGGAAAACACAGTGAACACGGATCCATGCCCAGGTGAATCAGCAGCAGGTGCAGCAACCAAAATAACTTTTAACTCATTTTAAAATTGACTAGATTTCAAGTTATCATCATTTCTATACAATTTTCACTGTTCCAAGTACTTTACATTCTAGTTTGCCCTCACAACAACTCTGTGAACTAGGTTAATATTATTCCCACTTTACAGATAGGGACAGGGGCAGCTGGTGGGTCTTGAGGTTGGAGGGGCAGTAAGGCCGGCGGGCCATTGTGGGCAGAGCAAGGGCAATGGTGGGTGGAGCCAGGACAACGGTAGGCGGAAAAACCCAGCAGCAAGGAGTTCCAAGGGTTAATGTTGAATGGACATTACATTACTTAATCAAGCAATTTCAGTTAGGTTAGGCAAGTTATAATCACCTCCTCTGCCAGGTTTAAAAGCAGGCAGACAACCTTAAACGTCACTTACAAGCAGTTTTAGCAAAGACACCCGCACACGCAGCAGAGGTTAAGAATACTGCTTCAGAAAGAAGGGACTTGCTGCATGTATGTTGGAGGAACCCCAATCCCTGCTTCAGAAGTCCCTTCTGAAGCAGTATTCTTG
>QEPC01010935.1:1651678-1678412 GCA_003113815.1 Sphenodon punctatus
GGGGGGGAACCCTCAGGGGGGTGGGAGCAGCGTGGGGGGACTCTTGAGGGTGGGGGAACCCTTGGAGGGGTGGGGGGAGGGTGGGAACAGGGTGGGAGGAGGGATCTTCACTTACCTGGCTGCTGCTCTGGCGGTCCCTGGTGGCCCGGACGGCAGGCAGAGGCGTGTGTGTGTATGGGGGAGGGGGGGGGAACTTTACTAGTTTTAAATTGCCCACATGTCCTGCAACCAGGACGTGTGGGCAATTTAAAGGCTAAAAAAAAAGTTCCCAATCCCTGCCTTGCCGCTCTCCCCACCCCCCGCCGCTCTGAACGGCAGATGGGGGGGCAGCAAGGCAGGGAAGCAAGCGTCTGAGGCTGGTGATCCGCTGTTGAGAGCGTGCCGCCAGCCATCTCCTGTCCTGGACCCTTCCACGTGCGGCTGAGGCAGGGAGCAGCGCGCATGCGCGCTGGTCCCTGTCTCACCCGCCTGGCCCAAAGCTTCTCGCCTGGCGAGAAGTTCAATTGCACCCATTAGGCACAATGGAAGAAAGCTAGCCCCTCCCTCCACAGCACGTCCTATGCATGTTGTGGACTGAGGGGCTCAGCCACCCAAATCGTGTTTTCAATAGAAAACACGGTTTGGGCGGCTGAGCAGCTCAGCCTTTTTGTCCCTTCCAGGACCCACTCTCAGAGTGGCTCTGAGAGTGGGTCCCAGAAGGGAGATAGATAGAGTCTGACAGCAGCAGCAGCCTCCGAAGCAGGTCAGAGGCTGCTGCTGCAGTCAGAAGCGGTGGCGCGGTGTGGTTTTGTTTTTTATGATGGCACGGCAGGGGTCCCCCACAGCGCTAGGGGGGCAGTGCCCCAAACTCCCTGTGGGGGGGGGAGCCGCCGTTGGATGGGGAACTGAAGCGGAGAGGTAGTGGCTCTTTTTAAACAGACAGCTAATTTTAAAACAGACAGCTGGAGGGAAGAGGTGGCCTAAGGGGCAGGTCCGTGGGGGATGAGTGGAGTAATCATGTACCACCACCCACCCATCTCAGGTGAGTGTGGAGGGATTCAAATGGATGCCGGTCTGGGAGGTCATGGGAGGTTGCAGCACCCACGCACCCAACCCCAACCACCTGGCCCTCCTCCCACCTCTGGCTAGCACCCCAATCATTTGATCATCCTAACATCTCAATATGGAATTGTAGTTCTCGTCATTTAATCCAACACAGGGAGCAGGGCAGGGAAGTCATTAATGAAGGCCAAATAAGCCATCCAGGGTTTACTTTCCAAACTTGAAATGACCTGCTGGGCTGAGCCCTGGCAACCTCCCCGCTCCCCCCGAAATTAAGCCCATGGCTTATTCCATTAGCCATGGGTGATGGCGTCGTTCCCTATGTGAGAGGTCCCCGTGCCCCTTCCTCCCCATTCCCATTGTTACCATGAAGCATGTCACCCCTGCCTACCTCCAGAGGCCGGGCTGGCTGTTGGGGTGGTTGTTCTGGCTGCTGTGGAGGCCAGGGGGCTGCTGCTGAGGAGGGACAGAGAGTGGGACTGGATGACCGGTGGCCCCCTGTAGTTGCTGAGCGGGGGCTGGAGAGGAGAGGTGGCCCAGGTGGTCTTGGGCAGGAAGGGGTTGCTGCTGTGGAAACTAGGGCTGGCAGATGAGTGTGACAGGGGCCACCTGCACGCTGCACCTGTGGGAGTGCATGTCCAGGATGTTGGAGGCCCTGCACCACCGCTGCAGTGCTTGTCACTGCGAAGTGATGGAGAAAGGAGCGCTCTACCTCCAGTGACTGCTTCATTACCTGGACCATGCGAGTGCCCACTGTCTCCATCAGTGTTGCTGCTCACAGACGTGGGCAGACGTGTGGTGCCTCTCCGTCCTTGCCTAAGGAGTAAGGGCCTGTAGGACAAGGATGTCCTCATTGTGGGCCCTTGCCAACTCCTTCCATGACCCTCAGACCTCATCCCTCAGCTCATCTGCCATGTGCCTGGTTTCCTCCAGAAGCTCCCTCCCTATGTCCACCCTTCTGCGCCGGTTCCTTGCCCTCAGCTCCCTATTTCTCCTCGCACTCCTCATGGGCTCCTGGAGGTATTCGGGCTGCCTGAGCTGTTGCTCAGAACCTATGGAAAGGGACAGGAGACATTGGTTGACATTACCTGTTCTGCTTCCTTGCATGTGCCGTGCGTGTGTGCGCACGCACATGCCTGCGTGCCCATAGCCATATGGGCACACCTGACTGACCTGACTCTTGTGAACAGCATGGGAAGGGTGTAGCTGTCCACCTGGTGTTGTGATTGTTTACATCTTATGGTTGTGTCCCTCAAGGGCCCATGCATGGGGTGTCTGTTGCAATGCTATCCCTGGCGATGTCTGCATGGATGTCCCATCACCGGATGTCTGTGGCCAGCTTCCCCCTTCAGGATTGCCTGGTGTCCCTTGTCCCTGTGCTGCTACACATCCTACCATGTCTGGTTTGTCCGCCATGGCACCCCTTTTGTACTGGACTTTTCCTGTCCTGTGATAATGATTTGCTTCCATCTGGACATGTGCCCCATTTCCTCCCCGCCCCCTTGTCATGCATGTCCCACCACACCACTTCTTGCTCGTTGTCCCGGTCCCATGTTCACCTACTGTCCCGCTCTGGGCTGAAGGGCTCCTGAGTGGCTTCCACCTCTTCTTCCTCCACCACCTCCTCCTCAACCTCCATGCCGGGTTGAACTGTGAACAGGGATTGGGGGTTTGTTGTTTCCTTTTGCCTTGCCTCCAGGGGGTGGGGGGGCTGTTCTAGTTGCCTCCCCCACTGTGTTTCCTCCTCTGGCCCTGCCACTTTCTGGGGCGCTATGTCCTACCTGGATCCAGGTAGGACATTGGTTCCTCCTCGGCATCGTCACCCTCCTCATGCACCTCTGTTCCCAGGCCAGTCTGTGCCTGGGGGTCCTGGAGGCACACTTGGAGGCACACATTGTTGTCATCTAGGTCCAGGTACGCCACCTCCAGCTGCAGTCCCGCCACGGGGCACCCTTGCCGGCGGAAGCAGCCTCCCCTTCCCCATCAGGGTTGATGAGTGGTGGAATCTCTCCCATCCGCTTTCTCCCCCTGGTGAAGGCACTGCCCTAGGTGTGGGAGGCCATGATCTCCCTCTCCACACAGAGGAACTAATCCAGCTCTTTGAAGAATGGGGATGTGTCAGATTTGGAGATGTAGTTGTGGATATTTTTATATCCAGCTCTCAAGTGCTTTGCCTGCTGCTAGCACTGGGACATGTGCCTGTTGTACCCCATCCACTGCATGTCTTGTGAGATGCATTCATATACCGACTCATTGAGGAAGCAACTCACAAAGTCATGCTGCATGGTCTTGTCACTCCACTGATGAATGAAAACCCTGGTCTCCTCTCGAGACCAGGGCATGCCCTTTGGGCCGGGGTCTGTGGGGGTGGCAGCTTTGGCACCTGGAAGATGTGGATGGGGTGGCCGTGAAGCTGGTGCTCACCCACGAAGGGAAAGCATACCTGTCAGTTGTCATTTTACTCTTTCTCTGCGGCTGCTCTCTAGGGCACCGTCGTTCTCTGTCCTCACGGGCTTACCTGGCTGATGGAGGGGACCATGTCAGTGGCCTGTCTGGTTCTGTGTGGGGTGCTGGTGAAGGAAGCTGTGCTGGTGCTCGCCTGTCAAGGGACATGGTACTTGTCCGTTGTCCTGTAGCTCCCCCTCCGCAGCTCCTTGGGGCAGCATCCCCTGCTCCTGTCTAGGGTTTCATGCACTTACCTGGCTGTCACAGCTTGTTTCCATGGCACTGGCTCTTGTATGGTTTTTGAGTCTGGGGTCATGGTGATGTGGGAGCCTTCACACGCACATTTTTTAAGGAGTCCTTCCCAGGCTGGGAATGTATTGTGAGGGGAGTGTCGGTTGGGGGTTGTGCCTTTCTAGCTCCCCCGTGGCCTTTTCTCCGTGATGGTGGTGGACCTGTCCCACAAGTAGGGATGGGTGAATGCGGTTTGGATGTTCAGAGTTCAGATCGAACTCGGTCTGTTCGGACGTCTGAACCGAACGTCTGAACCAAACTCTCAAATAGTTCAGTTGTGTTTGGATGAGTTCAGAGGCAGGAAAAATGTCTTTTCAGGGCCAAAAATTAAGTTTTGGTTTCGTTTCGGTTTTGGTTTCAATAGCACTATTTTTGACTGTTCGGCCAAGTTCAGCCAACCTGAACTCGGCTGAATCAAACCATCGAACCCGAACTCGGGTTTCGAACTGAACGACCAAACATCCGAACCGCATTCTGTTCGCCCATCCCTACCCACAAGTGGGTGTGCGCTGACCTGTGCTCACGGGTCAGTGAGGGGTGAACACCCATCCCTACCCATGCCCTGCATGGGGCAATCCGGCTGGTTTCTCCCTACGTGGGGATGGGGGGTGCGTGGGTTGTGGGAGCGTGTGCCCACCCACCACCACTTTTACATGGGTGTTTGCACAAGTGAGGGATGGATGGACCTAATGTCTCATTTAAAAATGGCCAGTGACTTACCCAAGGCTACATAGTAAGTTCACAGCTAAGACAAGATTTAAACCCTGGTCTCCTTTATCCACTAGGCTTCAATGTCCTTTTAGGTATATGGGATTCAGCCCTGATTTATGCAGGCACTGAAATTAATTCTGTAAAGCAAAATATATGCTTTAGACAAAATTTATCATACTTCTCAAACTGTGCTATTATTTGTTTCATTGGGACTATTAAGGGCACATTTTGAAGTAATGAATCCTTAAAAGCTGCTTTGAGATGCACCATTGATATCTCTGTACTAAAGAAATCCATGCATCATTGTCACAGTAATATGGTTTTTTTTAGATCCAATGAAATTCCATTCTTCTCTTCCTCTCCTAACCCATGCATTTCCATTCCTAAACACCTCTCCGCTACTTTATCTTAATGTAAATTAATACCAAAATTATAATTGTATTCTTTTAAATTGTATATCATTTTATGGGCCCACATTTCTCTGCATTTATGCTGGCTTGCCCTCTCCCTAAAATCATCTGTCTACACTGGGCTTCTTATTTTTAAAATCTCCCACCCTTGATGTTACTGATGGAAGCAGCTCTTCAGCAGTTGCTTTGAAATGCTAGCAGGCACACTAGTGGCACTGCAATAACAAAACAAAACATCTGCTGCAGGCACACAGGCAGCCTATGGAAAAATGTGGAAGACGGACGATTAGCAGACAGAGCAGGCTTGTGCCTTAGATCAAAACTGTAACTTTTAAACTGGAGCATATATTTTCACCGGATGGTGCCTGAGAACAATTGACATTTGCACCTGCTTTAAATTACAATCTGCTCATCCTATTTTTATTTTTTAAAACAGGGACAACTTAAAGCGTGTGCGCGTGGGCATCTTTTCTCCCAGCATGGTTGTTTCGGATGTTTCTAGTTTGGGAATAAGCTGAGCCCCTTTGCAAGTCTCCCAATATTATTGATTGGTTTAGGTGAGGGGATTGTCTTCTACTCCTGTATTCATGACCAATTACTAACCAGATTATGCTGATGTCCAGCCCATTGCCCAGCTCTCCTTAACATAAACTTTCTATTCATGTTACATCTGCTGTGCACCATTCCCAGGAAGTGAAACTGGCACTTTGGTATTTTCCTATCTGTGGCTACACGAACCCCCCCTACAACTCGGGTTACCACCCTTCCAACTTTTAACCTGTCATCTCTTGGCTCCAGGTGAAGCCCCAATTCCTCCACATTACCTAGGTGTCTTGATAACCTGGAGAAATTGGAGCTTCAGGTGGACAGCAGGGGCTGGGGCCTTGAGGCTCTTCCTGATTCCTTTCCTGACATGCCCAGCCCCTGTCGAGCATTGTGATATCATGATGCTCTAAAGGGGGCATGGCCACATCGGAAAGGGTGGGTGAGTGGCTTTGCCCTGCCTCCTTTAAGTCAAAGAATGTGGTGGCTCGCCTCCTAACGGGGACGGGCTGTTGCAAGCACATTACACCGGTGCTCCGGACTCTGCACTGGCTGCCTATTGTCTTCCAGGCCCAATTCAAAGTGTTAGTTATGACTTATAAAGCCCTAAATGGCTTGGGCCCTCTTTACCTGCGAGACCACCTCAAGCCTTGGGTCATTTTGCGGCCCTTGTGGTCGACTGGGGCGTTCAACCCGAAGTCCCCAGGGTATGCCGGGTGGCGACGGCGGGGAGGGCGTTCTCAGTGACCACACCTCGGCTGTGGAATTCTCTCCTGTTGGAGGCCCATTTGTCCCCTGACCGCCCCTCTTTCTGTAGATGCTGTAAGACCTGGTTGTTCTGCCGGGCCTTCGGGGAGGGGGTGGGGAGGGCTTTTAGTTGCTAGCTGTCATTTTATATGTCTATTTTATATGACCATTTTATATATTTTATATATTGTAGTCAGATGGTTTTATTGTTATGATTTTATGTTGTTCGCCGCCCCAAGCTGCCGAGGTGCAGGAGGGTGTGGGATAGAAGTATTTTGTAAATAAAAATAAAATAAAATAAAATAAAATAAAATAAATAAATAAAGGTGGCAACCCTATCCCCAACTCCCGGGCCACCCTATAGGACCCAGGAGAGAGAGATAGCCCCAGTTTGCTCTACAACAGTTGAGCAACTGAGCAAACTCAGCATCTCTTTTAAGTATCAAAGCCCTTCATCATTTAATTTATTTATTTATAATGAAGGATTACTTGAAGAGGATTTATAATGAAGGCATCTGTAGGCAAATTCCAGGCTAACCAAATGAGCTCTACACCTAAACACTCAGTAAGAACTACACTTTCATTTATGGGCTGGGCCGATTTCCTCTCTTTTCCCTCTGTACAAGCACAGGCAGGCCTGGGGGGGTCCTGACCTGAGAAATGTTAGCAAGTCTACACTATTCTGCACATCATCATTGTTCAACAGCAGTATTTCCTGAATACAAACAAAAAGGGGCTAACTACGACCATATTTGGTGCTTTCTGGCTTCCTATCTCCCCTGGAGTTGTCAAGTCACTTTTTTTCCAGACAGTTTTCTGGGTTTTGGCTATGTTGGACTGACTGCCAGTAATGAAGTGTTAACTGCAAGAAAGAGACTCTATTCGTTTCACTCCCATTTCATTGCAGTTACAGCTCTTTTTTGTTCAAAGTAACATATATTGTATTATATTTTAAGCTGCCTTGAGTCCTCGAAAAAAGGTGTGGTATAAATCTAGATAAACAATATACTTGATCACATCACTTTCTGTAATGGCGGCACCGGACAAGGGGCAGGGGAAGGGGCAGATACCTCTGGATCAGTGCTTCTCCAACTTTTTAGATCACACTCACTTCCTCCTGTCTGTCCATGTACATGTTACACATGTAACATAAAACAATAATATGTGGGTAAAAAAAATGGGACGACATAATCACTTAAAATGTGGATGAAAGATGTGTGGTGATTTTAAAAATATATATATTTCCCTTAGCCCTCTCCAGTATACATTCTGCATCACTCTTCTGGGGGTCCACCCTCCAGCATGAGACCCACTACTCTGGATGATGTAGGATTTATCTGTAATCCAACCTATTCAAGACTTTATTTTTAAGAGCTTTAGAATCCTAGACTTTCTACGTTCCTCCTCAGGGATTGCTACTCTGGTTGGCCAGAAGGGGAAGCTATTACTGTATCATTTTTTGTGTAGCTTGGGTGCACTCTGAATTTATTGGAATTTTTATAATTATATCATCACAATCATGTATCTGTGCTGCCTATGTAGACCACAGTTTAATCAAATGAAGGCTTGAAAGACACTGAAAGTTTATTCAGGGTGCATTTAGAAGAATCCTAGAACGTGTCATATTAATCCCACATCTCAACCTCTAAATGAAGTCTTTTAAAAATCCCTGTTTGATTTTAACATTTAATCAAACATTATCAATTAGAATGACCTTAGTTCTATTCAGAAGAAGCCCTGTATCAGGCAACAAACTGACTTTCCAGATCCTGGCAGAATTGTGTTGTCACCTTCTCTGTAGTCAGACAGAGACTGAAAGCAGACGTGACAGTAGCCCTGCATTAGTCTGTGTTAGCCTGGGACTCGCCTGCTTCTTTGTTTCATCATCACCAGCTGTTCACCCGCATCCACCTCGGGGCAAGGGGCTGGCTGCTATGGGATGCGTTGGCTGGAGAAGCGTGGTGACGCAGCCTGGGCTAAGGCCCGCCCACCCAGGCTAAAATGCACCCTCCCGTGTGTTTGACCTGCCCAGTCCCGCTGCAAGACGAGGTCTATGGATTGGGCCTGGAGGAGTGCTGTCACCCAGCCTGCTAAACAGCTGATTGGGTGGCCTGGAAGAGCAGGGGTCCTGACAGCTGATGGGGGCCCTGAGGAGTGCCCTCATCAGCTGTTTGGTGGGCCAGGTGCGTGCACCAAACAGCTGGTGCGGAGGCCCACAAGGAGTGCTCCATCCGCTGTTTGGCAGCCATGTGAGCACACCAAGCAGCTACAGGGGGGCCTCGGGAGCCCCCCTCCCCAAACTGTTTGGCAGCAGCTCTTCCTGGGGGTCTAATAATGCTGAGGAGCAGGGGTCTGGGAGTCCTGTCCCACCTGGACAGCACCTCAGGCTGATCCTTGGCATGAAGAAACCTGTGACAGCAGTCCCCGTGCCCAGGTTATCAGAGGGAAGGTTGCTTGTGTGATCAGCCTTCCTCGCCGACCCGAGTAGTGGTGGTTGCAGTGGCCCACCCCAGGCTGGACTGGGGCGGTGCCTCACCGCCATCACGTTTGTTTTCACCAACTGCTTATGCATGAGTGGGGAGTTCAAGCGAAATGCAAAATGTCATTTTAACTGGTAATTGTGTTTTTTGTGTGACAGGGCATTTACTCCATGAGTGGCTGTGAGGAAGAAACAGATTGTATTAAAGGTATGAAGAGTTGCCCTGAAGCATAATTCAATATTTATCAGATTCTTTATGCTTTGTTGCTGAGAGGCTGGAAAGGAAGAAACTGCAGCTTTTTCCTTAGATGACTCATGCCTGGCTGTATATGATAAACACCCTTCACCCTTTCTAAACCAACTTCAACTGTGCTTATTTTGATGCTTTTCAAATTTAGTAGAGAAGGAGACAGGCTGAACTGCTGAGTGTTTCTTTTTTGATCAAATATCCTATTTCATCTTGTCAGCATTAAGCAGAAATGTCTGTTTATTTGATTAAAAATAATCCATTGGCAATGTTAGCTTGTCTTTCTCCTGATACTGTGGGTTGTAACACTAGCAGAGTCAGACATCAAAAGCTGAGTCCAGTTCTTTTTAAGTTTCTTAGCTTTATATCTGTCCCTGTGTGCACTGCAGTTTGGCAAGATCTCAGCAGACTTTTGCCGTTTCGGAAAGACCCCCAGCTACTCCATTTAACAGGCTTGCCTCATGTACACCAGCCAGGGGGCAGGCTGCTGCTGGCAATCATCATATCTTCAATGGACAAAGCATTCAAAGAGGAGCAGAAAGACTGCCAGAAAAATGGGTTACATTACACATTCATACCATTTCCTGTTCTCTGGTTATTGGATGCAGGAGAATGGATTCCTGTTGTGCTATTTTCTGTTCTTATTACAACACTTCACCACAAGAATGTGGCATTGGAATACTAATACCAATACCAGAGTTAGGGTGAATTAGATGTTATGTCCCTATGAACTACTAATGAAGACTTGTAAAACAGTGGGAAATAGTAGAGAGAGAAATTGGGGTGTTGCCTTTATTGCTTTCTAATGATGCACAAAGGAGGTTTCTTGGGTTTGGTTGTAAAGGTTCTTCATATTAGGAATTCAAGCCTCCTGTATCCTGAAAGACTGTATGGATGAATGGAAAGCAGGTAGGATTAGAACATCAAAAGTACCAACTAAGTGAAATCTGATTAAGGGATTTCAAATGAGTCCTCTATAACCCTTGTGAGATTTTTAAAAAAAGGGGGGGGGATATGTAACCAATCATAAGCAGAAAAGTTCACAACTTCAAGTTCCCCCCTTCCCTGCTTTTTTTAGTTATTTTAAAGAGTTACACGGCTAGGTGTATTTCATAGACTGGAAATTCTATATCATTCCCCTTCAATGACAGAATAGGGGGTGAAGAGGCCAGTGAAGCAATAGGCAAGAGGATAGCTGAACTGCCTAGTCTCTCCTGAGGCGTACGCACCCCAGTCATCTAAATTTCATTTAGTCAAGCTATAAGCCACTCAGCACTGCCCTGCCCAGACGTTGTTTTGGGGTTATGTGCTTCAGTTTCTCCAACAGAGGGTCATTGAACTTTCCCAGTAATCATTTCTCAGAGCACAGTACAATCTCTCAAGTTCCCCATAGCCTGAAGGCCCAACATAGCTTACTTCCAGTACGTTGTTCTAGGGGATCTCCTTCCATCCTTGGCTAGAGAATTGATTCTTCAACTTCTCAGTCCTGTGTTTCAGAGATTTCCTCCCAGGCCCTTCTTTGATCTAGAGACAGCTCCTCAACAAGGGTGGCCACTGACACCCCTCCCCCCCCCTCGAATACAGGACATGGGGGGTGGAGAGCATAGCTGGTTCAGGGATCCTTCGCCCAGCCAGGGCTGAGCAACAAGCTCTAGGCAAGGAGTGGAAAAGGGGATGCAATGGTACTGGCAAAATCCCAGCCATGGGTGCATATTTTAAAAATCCACCCGAATGGGTTTGGGCAGATCAGAAAAGTGGTCATGTCCTGATATGGAAACTCTAGCACCCCTCTCCTCCCCAGCGCTGGGCCCCACGCATGCTGCCAACATCACTGTTCCTGCCTGGATGTCATGAGATTAGGACTTCCAGAGAGGTGGGATGTGTGTGTGAAAGTAGCAGTGCCGGCAGCATGTGGAAAATTCAGAACAAAAATGCGTAAATAAGAGACATAGGACAAACCCTTCAAAAACCAGGACCATCCTGTATAAAACAGGACCAGTGGCTACTAGGGATGGGCGAACAGATCGCGGTTTGGGTTTGGCCGTTCGGTTCAACTGCGTTCGGTTCGTTCGTTCAGTTCAGCCGTTTGGTTCGACTGCATTCGGTTTGGCCGTTCGGTTAGTTCGCCGGGTTTGGGTTCGTCCATTCAGTTCGGTCATTCGGTTCGGCTGCGTTTGGTTCATCCGTTCGGTTCGGCAGTTCAGTTAGTTCACCGGATTTGGGTTCGGCCGTTCCATTCAGCCGTTCAGCCGTTCGGTTGGGAAATGTTGTTATGGGTGGTTTTTTTTGTTTTTTATATGGTTTTTTATTGCGTTTTATATGGTTTTCTTCGGTTTTTTTGTTTTTATATGGGGTTTTTAAAAAAAAAAATTAATCTAATATTATATCTATCTATCTACACTAAATCTAACTGCTATTAACTATTCTAAATGCTATGAACTAAATGAATTATCGAATAAGTACACAGGCCTACTCCTACAAACACTAAAACTAAATCACTAGCGCTATCTCTATCACTAAGCTAACTCCTACAACTACTATCCCTAACCTCTCTCTCTATCTCTCTATATCTATATCTCTGGGGGGAATCACAAACACAAGGTTTCAGTTTAAGGTTTAAGTTTCATTTCAGTACAAAACTGAAATGAAACTTAAAGCAATCTAATAATCCTACTCAACGCCTGCTGTTCAGGAACAGCGACTAGCTCAGAAGGTGTTGGGAAGGGGGGAGGCAGATAGTTTCATTTCTTGCAACCCTCTCTACCCCTGGTGCCTGGAAGTCTGCTCCTCAGTGACTAGTACTACCCCTCCCTGTCACGTTTGACCTTACAGTGAACCTTTTTTTGCCACCTGAACTCACCCGAACGTGATCCGAACTGTTCAGTCATTTTGCCATTCGGATTGTGTTTGGTTCGGCCAGTTCGTGTTCGGAAGTTCGGTTCGGTCGTCCAGACAGGCCGAGTTCGGGTCGAACTCCGAACTTCCAAACCGTGTTTGCCCATCCCTAGTGGTTACCCTATCTTCAACACATGCCCTCTTCAGGCTTCCCTAGTAGTCTTTACATGTAGGCTCCTAGTCCAGCTTTATACATCCAGAGCTTCATGCATAGGTGACTGGTAACTGTCAATAGTGGGGGGAGAGGGGAGCACAGAAGTGGGGACAACTGGGGGCCTGGGCAGGGGTTGTATAGGGTTTATAGGGCTTCTGAAAATCTGGGGGGCACATGCCCCCCCCTTGCCATTACCTATGGCTTCATATTCACCTAACCAGGGTTGTAACTACCATGTAGCGAGGAGGCCGAGGTGAGCCAAGGCCCTGGACTCTGGGGTAGGGGAGGAGCCCTTTGCAAATGGTCCGAATGCCAGAAGGAAATTTTCCGAGTGGGTAGGGTGGAGCGCTGGCTGTGCTCCTTTCTTTACCCACTTCGTACCTTCAGATCCCTCCTCAAGACCCACCTCTTCCACTCTGCCCTCCCCAACTCTTCACTCACCTAACTTCTGCTGATACCTTCTATCCAGTACAATCTGTTACCTGAAGTCTATGTACTCACCACATGGACCAGTCAGCCATCATTCTCAGTGTAACCAAGCCAAGCACGTGCAATCTTTGTGAATGTTACACCCCTTGTCTCTCCCTCTGTTCCCCTTCCTTCATCTCTCCCCCCTCCCCCCCCCATCTCTCAGATTGCTGGCGCTATATAAATGCTTGCTAATAATAATAATAATAATAATAATAATAAAAACAAACAACAACAACAACAACACTCTGAACATTTCCTAGCACAGCTCAGGCTGTTTTCAGTGGGACTTCCAGCTGGGGTCCCTCCCCTCCAGAGTGGTGACAACCTTAAATGGGGGCTCTTGCCCCACCAAAGTAAGCCCTACCCCATCCTAGGGACCCTATTATCTTGCCCTTATTTAACTATTTTGGTTTATAGCCTGTCTTTTCCCAAAGACTCAGAGTGGCTAACAACATATATAAAAAACACAGATAAAACCCATCGAACAGAACACCCATAAAATACATCCTAAGCCCCGATCCTGCAGTCTCTTAAATGCCTGGTCAAAGAAGAAAGTCTTACATCGCCTCTGGAAGAAGATGCTCAGACTAGGTAGGCAGGCTTTGGTGAACTTCGTAGGTCCTAGGGGAAGGAATTCCAAAGCTGTGGCGCAGCCCTTGAGAATGCTTTTCTTCGCATCCTTACTGTATGGCTGTTTTGCAGGATAAAACCTGCAAGAGGGTGCTCCCAGCTGACCTTCGAAACCACCAGGAGACATAAGGGGGGAGGCGGTCCTTTACACATGTAGGGCCCATCCCTTAGAGGGTCCCATCATTGCAACATGAGCTCAGGCCCACCCCAGCCTTGCTACGCCACTGCACCTTACCTACATTCTCCTAGTCTAAATGGATCTTCCAATTAATTACAATCATCATCCCAGGCAGCAGGTTCCTGGAGCACTCCAAACTCACCTTGATTCTGGTGTGTATGAGGAATGGCATTTACGCCTGGCCAGACCCCTCGCTCTGCTCTGATGAAGGCAGAGTCCTTACCTGCACAAAAGCAACGTTGTATTCACCACCTCAAGCACTGGCCATAGCTGGCACTCAGTAGGACCCAGTTCTGGGTCAGATTGCCAGCTGCAGCAATCGGTAACCTAGCCTTGGCAGGTACAGGAGCCCTATTATGGAAAAAGACCAGAATTTTTAGGGCTAAACATTTGCAATCCTGTCTGAATTGTACAGGACATAATTTTATGGCATCTTGACATCTATCCATTTTTATAACAAAGTCGATGAAAAGTATACCAACAATCTTCTGGTGCAACACTAAACTGACTACATAAAGATAGTAAGATACGCAGCTAAGTCTCAGTATGTAATCGTAATGACAAAGCAATTTCCCCCTCAGTTCCAGAGACAAGGAGATAGGAGTGTTGGCAAGTTTATTTTTTTAAAATACCGCACATAATAGTACAGGGGCCACAGTACAAACAATACAGCAGTCTGATTCAGGTTTCAGACCAGCCTCGCTAGGAATACAATCTTCTTATTCTTATACATTTAAGAAATAATAGACTGTGTTTACCTAAATCCTCCACGATATAAAGAGATATAATATTCAGATTTATGTTTTACCCATTAAAATGATTACTAGTCTGGTTTACAGTCACCCATAAAAATGTCACACCCAGGGTGACTCCCTGGGACAATGGTAGCTCCTTACCAGGTTTTAGAATCTGCAGTTTGATTAAGGGAAGGTGAGGAGTATAATTATCTTAGGAGGAGAAGTCAATGGCCTTAGAAAGAGAGAGAGAGTAGTTGCTGAGATGGAAACAAAGTAGTTCAAGTGATATCTTTAATTGGATCATCAACTGTAGTTGGTGAGAATATGCAAGATTTGGGACCAACTAATCTCCCCAACTACAGTCGATGATCCAATAAAAGATACCACCTGAACTACTTCGTCTCCATTCCTTAATGGCCCTAGGCCCAGCAACTTTGTTAAAGGAACACATGGTTAGACTTCTAGCAACTGAAGAATATTACAACATAAAATTTGTATACATAAAATTTGTATTTGCTTCCTGGTGTATACAACATTATTTTTCACAGGTGAATTTGGCTGTTAAGTTTGAACTCTCCAACTTCCCAAGTGAACATTTCATGTAGTGAATTTGCCTCAGATCTTCCAGTTTAGAACACCACCAGCAGCTGCACTCCCCATCTCTTCTCCCCTATTGTCCCCCTCATTCCCACCCATCCTGCATGTCGCAGGGCTGCGTAGGGCACCACTGCAACCCTGCAACATGCAGGATGGGTGGGGAGGTGCTTGTCTAAAAACACCCTTTGTGAGAGCATGATAGGAAATCATTATTTTTAAAAGAAAGCAAGAAGATAGGAGAATCTCTACTTCTTATTTTTATTAGAAATTCAGATGCTGTCCCTTGTTGCTTTAGAGGCCTTAGGGGCAAAGAAATATAATAGAAAACATTGAAGGTAATCTGATTTTAAATACCTCTCCACCCCACCTGCAAATACATACACACTTCATTTTGTACATGGGAATAGCTCAAATGATGCTAATGAGATTTTGTGCAAGAGTAAAATCACTCACATCTGGGAACATTTGCAGGATCTGGACCTATGTGGACAAATGGTTTTACTCAGGTAAACCTGTTCTGATTTGTTTTTGCAAACACTTATTACATTCAAATACCTGTACAGTTGAAATAAATTTTTTTTAAATATTCAGTTTCTTAACCTCTCGATTAATAATGAGAAATGAGCCCATAACTAGGCCATCCACTTAGGAAGCTTAGCTAAACAGGGGGAGACCAGATTTGATGTTACCGTTAGTAGCAGCTGGGGAGGAGGAGGAACCCTTTCTTTTGTCGGCGCATCCCCCAATGAGACGCAGAGACAGTATCTGGATTTAAAACAGGCCGCACTCCTTAATAAACAACGATCAGACTGGTGGGTAATTGCACTAAGCAATCTGGGTACAGCATGCTAGCTAAGTATCAACTATATTAACTCAGACACTGTCCTGGATGTGCCTTCCAGTGGCAGTGCCAATCAACTTCAAAAACTTCTCCCCTTCGACCGGTCACTAGCCATGGCCGAAGGGGGCAAGCCCACTCTGGGCAAGAGAAAGGAGTTACCATGCCCGCAAGGTTGAGGACTGTGCGTGTCCTTGCTAACCCTGCTAGGACACCCCTGCCAGGGACACGACCCCAGTGCATGCTGTGCCCGGCATTGCCTGGGTATCACCTCCCCATCTCTTAAGGAGATGACTCAAAATTTCCTATAGCCTTACCTAGTGATCCTACTATCGCATGCTGGACCCCTGCAGAGCACGACAATTGACCTTAACCCTTCAGTACTCTGACATGAATTCAAATAGTTCCAAATTATTGCCAAATGATACCAAATATAAGATGTTGTAATAAATGACCCTATTTATTATGCTGAATCCCATATTAAAATTACTTATTTCAGATTACAATTATGATCCCTATCAATAATTCCCCTACCATTCAAAATTGGTCCAAATCAGTGTCCTATTTAACCTACTCAGCACTGTGAAGGAGGCAAAACAAATGATCCTTACAAACAGGCTACTCGCCAAAATTCCTCCTTGGTTCCCTGGTGGCAACCGGTATCAACCCACAGTGCTAGAGGGGGTGGGGGTGGGGCTGACTGTTCGGCCTCCAACCCTGGAATGCTGAGCTCACGCAGCATACAGGAAGTCGGCCCCTCCTAAAAGGGGCGTACCTCCCAGCCTACGTGACTGCGCGTTTTCACGCTACCGGGGAGGGTTACCGTGCAACCCTTGCAAAAAAGCCACGGGAAGCCTTCTAGCAGGCTTCCACCTGCTGTGGCAAGCGCCCTGCTCCAGGAGGGGCACAACAAATCCCCCATCGCCACCATTCAGCGGCGGCGAGGACTTGGAAGAAAAAACAATCACAGTGCTAAAAAGGCCAGCAGTCTATTTATTTCCCCTTTGCAGTGACCTTTAAAGTCTCAGCCTTACCAACAGTTACTTTGTAGGACAAGGTTTTCACCAACTGCATCAGTAATATAATAGCAGACACTGAGAACACTGATCTGCAGTTTCTCAGCTGATTCTCCCCCCCCCCCCCCCCAACCCTTTGATTATTTAAAGACTATGACAGTTTATCACAAGTTGAGACACTGGGGCTGTAAGCATTTTAGTAAAGGTTATTTTTGAAAAGTTTATGATGCATCTTTTTGGAACCATATTGGTAGGGAGATGATGCTGATATCTTAGTCACGTGTCTGTGAATCATACAGTAATTATAAATTTGAAAGACTGCATTAAAAGGAGAACTGTCTCTTAGATTGTAAGCCCTTGGGGTAGGGACCTGTCTATAACTACTGACGGTAAAGTGCCATGTACACTGATGGTGCTATATTATATTATTATTATTAATAAAATATAATAATAATAATAATAATAATAAACTGCAAGAAGACATTAAGGGTTGAAGAATGGCTTTTCTTGTGTATGTAACAAAGGTTTGGAAGACACTGCATGTGTTTCCCCCTCCCTTTCCCCCCCTTTTTTTTTAAATATAAAAAAAACTTACTTTCTTCTCCTTCAATTCCTATCAGTTCAGGTATGGACTTATGAATATCACTGTTTGAATTCTCACAGCTTTTCTTCCAAGATTTATTTTTAAAGTGGTGTTCAGAAACCTAACAAAAAAATTCTTAAGTAGTCTGAGTAAAATTCACTTTGCCTTAAAAATTTCATTAGCCATTATCCTCCAGAAAACAATTCTGCCTACAACAGCAATCAAATAAAATATGACACCTGCTTAAGTCCCTTCCACACATTATGTTTTACATGTTATCAGCCCAATCCTGCATTTTTCTGCCTACGTGAATACATCCACACAGGTTTAGCTAGGTGGAAACTGTAAAAACCAAAGCAACCAGCTCATATTTGGCTCAAGTGCAGTCAAGGGGTGAACTCACCAACTAGCCCATTTTCTGCTTTTGGTCAGCCCAACCTTGAGAGAGCACCTAAGAAACAGGCAGGGCACTTGCAGGGCCCTTCGATGCTGCCTTCCTCTGTCTATGGTATCTGATCAGAAGCCCCTGCCAGAATTGGAAACGACACACCAGGTTTTTAAACTTATTTTCCAACTCAGTAGACTTGGTAGGAACAACCAGCAGTTACTAACCACAATCACTAGTTATCAGAATGTCACAGCAAATTGCTGTTGGAAAACCATGGAACACCCTGCATGAGGAGTCGGACAGTAAGGCGATTGCTAGACTACAGGAGGGCAGTAGAAGCCATGGCCTGTCTGCAGTCAAGAGTCCTGGTAGTCTTAGGTCCAGCGCTCCTGATGCTGGGATATTTCTGCAGGGCCCTCTCCCTCTCAGTCCATAGGGTGGCTGCTTCCTGCAGGGCCCTGACCACACCCCTCACTTTGAGTAACTCATCAGTCCCTGAATTCTCCCTGCCAAGGGGGGTGGGGGGAGGGTGAGAAAGGGAGAGAGCGCACTTGTGCACGTGCGTAAAAACCTATGACAGTTCTTTGTTTTTGTAAGCAAATGTCTAACTGCCAATGTTAAAGGGGTGGGGATATAGAGGGCAGGACCATGGGGCCCCCACATTTTATTTTCACTCTGGGCCCTACAAATTCTAAAGCCAGCCCTGATCAGAAGCCATTTGGGCCAATCCCAAGCCTTGTGGATGAGTGCACACAGCATGCACGCAACCCGCGTGCACCCTCCTTTCCTTGATAAGGACATTCCAAGAGGTATGGGAATATTGAAAAAGCATAATACAGTTTAAGAGATTAAAAGGCTAAAGGAGTGGAAATCAATGAGTGAAGATGAAGGACTAGAAGGTGTGGCCCTAGTGGAAACAGAGTAACAAGCCCCTGGGGAAGGATTAAGGGTTAAACTCCCTCGAAAAGGACTGTGGGGTTAGAGTCCCTTAATCAAGAGGCTAAGGGATTAAAGTCCCCTAGGATTAGCAAAGATTGTGCAAGGCTAGAGTTCTCTAGGAACTGTATAAACACTGTCTGGGTGAAGGTGGCTCCCCAGATCTTATAAAGGAAGTTGGAAGGTCCTTTATGTGGGGTTAAAATTCCCTAGACTAAAGAAAATTCTATGCCTAGGTAGGGGAGAACCGCCAGGCTAGTTAAAGGTAAAGACTCTAGAAAGCTGGGTAGAGGAGTACTCCCAAACTCAATGGCTCTAAGAGCTGTTCAAGTCCCCTGAAGGGAGTTGGAGCCCCCTAGAATGCTAGGTGGAAGAGTGCTCCCCAGCTAAATTGATCTAGAGAAGTCAACGCGAGGAAACTTAGAGAGGGAGAAGTGAGATGAAAGTCCTGGGAGAAGTATTGACAGTGAAAAATTGAGAAAGTATTTGGTGAGTTAAAGTTCGACACACAGGGTCCCAAAATGGGGGTGACTTGGGAGGACCTGAACCCAACTCCTTCAGGAGAATCTGATTAATGTGTGCTGCAGACTTAGACTTGGAGTTTCCCATAACGGGCTTGGAGTCCACTAGATGTGAGAGGTTAAAGTCCCCTGAAGCTAAGATTTTACAGGGTTCAAGTCCCCAAGGAAAGCATGAAATCCTGGGTGGAGTTGGCTCCCGGGACTAAGGAATTCTAGAGTGGTTATCTGGGTAGAGATGGCTCTCTGATTCTCCCCTAAGACACACCTGGGCAGAGGAGGCCAGCCAGACTTATTTATTTATTTAATTAATTAATTGAATTTATTACATTTTTACCCCACATCCTCCCACACAATGGTGGCTCAGAGTGGCAACAACATATAAAAATACAATAAAATGCATAAAATAAAGTATTATAATATTAAAATTACTAAAAAGGCTAAATACTAAAGGCAATAAAAATAACCTCCCAACCCCCCCCCCCCAACCTACCCCCTTCCCCGAAGGCCCAGTGGAACAACCAGGTCTTACATGATCTTCGGAAAGAGGGGAGGTCCAGGGATAAACAGGCCTCCATTGGGAGGGAGTTCCACAGCCTAGGTGTGGCCACCGAGAATACCCTCCCCACCGTTGCCACCTGGAATACCCAGGGGACCTCGAGTTGGGCATGTTATTCAGACATGCTTGGGCAGAGGAGGCCCGCCAGGCTACTGAAAATTGTAATGATATGCCTGGAGGCCCGCCAAACTATTCATAAGATAAGATTAAGCGACTGTGGGGTTAGAGTCCCCATACTATCTAAGACTCTGGGGTTAGAATACCTGAGACAAGTCTGGGCAGGGGAGGCCCACCAGACTGTAAGAGTGATGCCTGGACTGGGGAGGCCCACAAGGCTAAACAGAAACTGAAGTAATACCTGGTGGAACAGGATGGCTGAAAGGGGTGATGTGGAGGCCAGAGTGGGGGGGTCTAGAACCCAGAGGATAACAGAGAGATACTGGGACTAAACTATGGTGATTGTGATGATGTAAAATATGCGGAATGTGAACTGTATACATGGGGAAAGGAAAATGTGACTTCTGCCCTGTTTTGGAGTTGGGTATACAGGACTACCTGTGGTATTCCTATCTCCACAAAAGGGGAGGATTGTAACAGGGCAGAGTCCCTGAGGGCTGCTCCCCCTTTACAAGAGTAGCACCAGTCTGAAGACTGTTCTAGTAAGACTGAAGGAGCTGATTAGTAGAAGGGACAGCACCTGACTGGAAGTAGCTGGGGCTGGACGTGTCCAAGCCAACCCAGCCAGACTATAATGCTAAACTAGAGCTCAGAGGCTGCAGTTGGGTTGTGACTGTGAAAGAAGTAGGCGCTGGAGAAAAAGACTCTACCTCCAACACAAACCCGCCTGCCCAGAGGAGCTACCTGGGTGAAGGGTTGATGGATTGAAGGGAAGACTGAGCCTGGCCCACAGTGACTGAGAGTATAGCCAGAGGATTGCTGCTTGGCTGGGAGATAGAGACTATGGATATGTAGCGACTATGAATGTGTATGGGATTATATGCTGAATAAATCCAGATAAAGATAAACCCCAAAGGAGTGACTGTATGGTGGACCGCTGGAGCTCATTTCCCAGAGTAAGTAGTTGTGTGGACCCTAATCTTGCAGACACTTATGCCTGGCAAACCTGTCCCTGTGACATTGGGGTTTCAGGGAAATTAAGAGCAGCAATAAGCACTCCAGTTGTTTTTGCTATATCGTACTGGATGACTACAGAACCAGTTCTATGCCATCCCGTAAGACATTCCCATGGGGCTGGGGATAAATTATACAAACAGGGCCACAAAGGGGGTGGAAAGGCATCGTGAAGCAAAATAGATCTGCAGTAGATAGTGACCCTCACTCAGGAGAACTTTCCTCCCAAGTAGTCAGCCCCTGTTCCCAAATTCAGATCATCCAGGATTCTCAGATCCTCTTTCAAATTCCATCCCACAGGATTCCATTGTTGCTAAGTCAGCAGAAGTAATAATTCTACTCTAGTCAGACATTAGCGACATCAGATTCAGAGCGACTTTGATGCTAGATTCGGGGCAGTAGGTGGAGACAGCGAGGTGATGGAGGCCCCGTCTGGTCCATCTTTGTGGGGGGAGTTTCAGGAAGTGACGACAGCTGATGCAGTGGATGTCCTGGGGTCTGTGAGAGCCACCTATTGTGAACTTGATCCGTGCCCATCCTGGTTGGTGAAAGCCTCCAGGGAGATGTTGGGGACGGTGCTGGCGTGGGTGGTTAACGCGTCCCTGCAGCAGGGGAGGTTGTCGCCCAGTCTCAAGGAGGCTGTGGTGCGCCCCCTGCTGAAGAAACCATCTCTGGACATGGACGCGCTCACCAGCTACTGACCTGTCTCTAACCTTCCCTTTTTAGGGAAGGTTATTGAGCGGGCGGTGGCGATCCAGCTCCAGGTGCATCTAGATGGCATCAGTTTCCTGGACCTGTTTCAATCTGGGTTCCGCCCCGGCTATGGCACCGAGACGGCGTTGGTGGCCTTGGTCGACGATCTCCACCGGGAGATCGATGCAGGATGTTCAACATTTCTCATCCTGCTAGATCTCTCGGTCGCTTTTGACACCATGGGCTGCTGTTGAGACGGCTGCATGACCTGGGGGGTCTAGACAAGACTGTTCTTGAATGGTTCCGGTCATTCCTCTTGGGGAGAAGCCAACGGGTGGTGTTGGGGGCTGAAACATCTTACCCCCACGCCTTATCCTGCGGCGTTCCGCAGGGTTCCATTCTGTCTCCATTGTCATTCAATGTATATATGCAGCCCTTGGGGGAGGTTGTGAGGGGGTTCGGGGTGCGGTGTCACCAATATGCTGATGACACTCAACTGTACCTCACTTTTTAAACGGACCCAGACCTGCTGTCTTGGTGCTATCCCAGTGTTTGGACGCCGTGGCAGACTGGATGTGGCAGAGCAGACTGAAGCTCAACCCCGATATGATGGAGGTGATGGTGGTGGGGAGAGCGAGGGAGGTGTCAGCCCCCCTGATTTTGGGGGGGGTCACCCTCCTATAGCTCAGCAGATTCAGAGTCTGGGGGTGGTATTGGACGCAGACTTCCACCTGGAGCAGCAGGTGGAGGTAGTTGCAAGGGTTGCCTTTTGCCAGCTGTGTCTGGTGCGGAGGCTGCGCCCGTACGTCTCCGGCCCGGACCTGGCCTCCCTCATCCATGCCTTCGTCACCTCAAGGCTGGACTACTGCAATGTGCTCTACGTGGGGCTGCCCTTGTTCGTTGGAGGCTGCAGCTAGTGCAGAATGCGGCGGCCCGGCACCTTTCGGGGATGGGCCATCGGGAGCACATACCACCAGTGCTCCGGACTCTGTACTGGTTGCCAGTAGCATGCTGAGCCCAGTTCAAGGTTTTAGTATTGATCTATAAGGCCCTTCACGGTCTGGGGACCTTGTATCTCAGGGACCGCCTTGCCCTTTGCACCCCAGAGCGGCTCCTTCGGTCTGCCGGGGGTGCCTTCTTGGAGGTCCCCCATGTTAAGCGGGGGGCCACAATGGAGAAGGCATTCTCGGTAGCCATGCTGTGCCTTTGGAACTCCCTCCCGGAGGAAGCTCACCTGGCCCCAAGCCTTTTAACATTCCGGCAAAATTGTAAAACCTGGCTGTTCGCCCAGGCCTTTGGGGAGGGGGGGGAAGGGATAGGGGTTTTATTCCGCTTCATCCTTATATATTGTTTTATTTTGTTGTTGTTCCCAAGTCCTGTTTTAATGGTTGGTACTTTTAAAGTGTTTTAATGTATTTTATAGATTGGTTTTATATTTGTATTTTATTTTTATTGTAAACCGCCCCGAGCTGTTTTAGGAGGGGCGGGGTAAAAATCCAATAAATAAATAAATAAATAAATAAATAAATTACCCGTAGTGTCCAGTTATGCGTACCTCATTTTAAGAAGAACATTGACAAATTTGGATGAAGAAAACAAAGACGATAAAGGGTTTGGAAAGCAAGTCTTGTGAGGAAAAGTTGAAAGAACTGGGTATGTTTGGACTCGTAAAAAGGAGACTAAAGGGAAGCATGATAGCAGCCTTCAAATATCTAACTGGCTGCCACCGAGACGTTGGCACGGATGTGCTCTGCATTGCTACAGAGGGCAGGACTAGAAATAATGGGCTCAAGGCACAGGAAGGTCGACTTTGCTTAAATATCAGGAGAAATTCCTAATAGTAATAATAATAATAGAAGTAATTGTATTTTTATAGCACTGTGCAGCAATGGAACGATTTGTCTAGGAAGGCAGGGAGGCTCTCCATCTCTGGAGGTTTTCAAAAAGAGGCTGGACAGTCACTTGTCAGGAATGTTGTACTTGTAATCCTCCATCCTGCATTAGAGCAGCAGGGTTGAGTATATGACCCTCAAGGTCCCTTCTAACTCTATGATTGTATGAAAGATGCAAAATGAGCTGAGGGTGCTTAGCCTAGCAAAGAGAAGGTTGAGAGGAGACATTAAAGCAGTCATCAAATACCTAAAGGGCTGCCACATAGAAGACGGCAAGGAACCGTTCTCTGTTGCAGGGACTAGAGATAATTGGCTCAAATTGCAAGGTGGCAGATTTTAGTTAAATATTAGGGGAAACCTCCTAACAATAACAGCTCTGTGGCATGTTGATTAGGAGGTTGTTGGTTCTCTGTTGCTGGAGGTTTTCAAAAAGAGGGTGGACAGCCATCTGTCTTGGATATTGTAACTGTACTCATCCTGCATCCAAGCAAGGGGTTGGACGAGGTGATCCTTTAGGTCCCTTCCAACTCAATGATTCCACCAAATCACCTAACTAGACCCCGAATCCAGAAGAAACACAACTGTAGAAGACTCCTCCCCTTTATCTCCCTCCCTCCACCCCTTGCTGGCAGACTAAGAAATCCTGACAAGGCCACAGCCATCAGTGCTGTGACAGGTAGTACACAACATACAGCTGTTACCATGGCCTCATTTTTTTCTCAGCTACATCATCTTGCTTGAGTAAAGCATGCTGCCCTGATTTCGGTCTCCCAAAAGCATATTCCACAGCTGACACATGCTAAAGGTGTAACTGAAAGGTCCTCTGTCTCCTTACTGGCACTGGGGTAGGCCTTCAGAAGCCATGGCCTTAGAGGGTGAAGTGGGATATTTCTGCATGATGGGCCTCATGAAAGTTCCTTTGATCTCCTTGGTGGTTTAAGGGCCAAAAAGTCCTTTCCCCATATGTTCAAAGACTGGGGACATCCAAAGCACTCCAACAACACGGACTTTCCCAGGCCAGTTTCAATATACCTCTCTGACTCTTCAAGTGTTGTCTGTCATCACCAGTAGAGTCATGGTCATAGAGAACAACTCTCCTTGTTAATGTACAAGTAACCTTTATGGAAAGGGTTAAGTATGGGAATGAGGGTTCCATCAGTTGCCACTCTGTATTTGGAAATGCCCCTTTTCTCAAAGCCAGCCACCCCCACGACTGCATTCCCCAGCTGTATGGCCTAGCATATCTCCATCACACAGTAGACAGGTCCATGCCAAACTTATTCCTCCCAGACCTATAGCTGTCAGCAGTAGCAAACTTTCAGAGCATGGAAGCGTGACTCCTTTCGCCGCAGCAGGGTAGCAGGACGTGCGTGTTTCTTCCTGGTTCAGTACAGAATATAGCTGTTCAGTCAAATCTACTGCACAGACCCCAAACATGCTAAAGTGATGGATCCTCCATGTCATTCCACCTTTTCTAGGAAAGGTTATTTCTCAACAGTCCATGTTCTTTGCATAGTCCTCTGGTGCAATGCAATCAGCTGCTCCACCCCAGCATACATGAGACTAGCCCCATCTGGAATCCCTTGAATCAGCACAGCACCTCGTCTGGTGTCCAACACTGAATTTAAAACATGGAGCTGAGAGCAAAGTATATTATCTATCTAGTTACTGCTTGCTGCAACTCCAACTACTGTGTCTCATTCAGTCCCAGATTGTCAGAAACTTGAAATCCTTATGTGCTTTGAAAAGGAACATCATCTGCTCCGGTACGGCAAGCTCAGGCAAACTATCATGGGAATGATGAAGTCGAGGCTCAGTGGGTTCAGCCACATGAAACTCCTATTGCACCTTAGGCAGCCTTACCATATGATGTGCTGCATCGTGCATCATGTGGCTAGTGGCTGCCAGATGTCTTTCCTTCCCCTCTCCCCCTCCCATGCTGTGGGGCAGGGAGAACAGCTGGCTGCTATGTGCAGTGCCTTGGAAAAAGACTGAGGACACAGCATGTAAGTAGCCTTACCCAAAATGGGGTAAGGCTGCCGAAGGCGCAGCAGCTCGTGTGCCTGGTTGCTCTGTGCCCTAGCAAGGTCCACTGCAGGGCTTTGAGCGGTGGCTGCTCACTCCAGTCCCATGCAGTCATGTCACAGCTGGGGTGGGATAGTGGTCAGGCCGGGGAAGGGAGTCAGGTGCCCCCTTGTGTGGTCAACACCTCTGTCTGACCCATTCCATGACAGGAGGTCTGACAGCAGCACGCCCGGCTTCCACAAAAGGGTGTGTATGTGACTGTCTGCTCTGCTCCCCGTACTGTCCCCGCAGTGTGGCGGCTGCCATGGGGCCACAGAGGAATTCGGCCCTCCGCAGCTCATGTGCCTGCACCCATACTGTCAGGTACTGGAACTATAGGAGGGCAAACTGCTGAAATAGTTATACTGTAGAAAAATGGAGATGAAACCAAGCCATGTCTAGGTCCACAATCTGCTGCACCAAAATCCAGCAAAATGCACTCTGGGATTCCATACAACCATGAACAGGGCTACAAGAATTGCTGCTCAACACATTAGCCACACAATCAAATGCGTATGTAAGACCCTAGCTAAGGGACTGCTGGTGATGTTACATGTCACTCTGTGTTTTGTCACGTGCAAAATGTGACGTATGAAAAACTCCTTATTTAACGTATCTGATGACCACATGACTCCCCCACTGACTCTGTCACCCCTGCCACTCTGTCCTACGGAGGTCTCTCCTTCTCCCACCAGCCCCGCGCTGAAGACCGAGGTGGTGGCGTTAGACCTTCTCCTTGCCTCTTCCTGCCAGTTCCAACCCCTCTCCCCTCCCCCTCCTTTGAGGCTCACTCCGTCCGCCTCTACTCCCGTCTCCACCTTCGTATTGCTGTTATCTACACCACCACCCCCGACTCCCTCGCCTCCTTGCTCTCCGACTTCGAGTCCTGGCTCACCTTATTCCTGTCTGATGACATCCCCACACTCATCCTTGGTGACTTCAATATTCATGTTAATGCACCCTCTTAGCCTTGCATCACCCGCTTCCTCTCCTTAGCCTCCTCCTTTAATCTCCACCTCTGGACTAGCTCCCCCACCCACAATGATGGTCACTCTCTTGATCTCGTGTTCTCTAGGAACTGGTCTGTCTCCGATCTCTCCTTCGAGCCCCATCCCATATCTGACCACTTCCTTGCCTCCTTCAACCTCTCCCAATGCTCCCTCCCCCTCTTCCCCATCTCCCCGTCCCTTCCGTGATCTGCAGGTCATTGTGCCCCAGGACTTTGCCTCCACCCTCTTTCCTCTTCTCCCCTCAGTCTTCTACTCCTCCCCTGATTCTGCCATCTCCACCTTCAACTCCTCTCTCACCTCCACCCGTGACTCCCTTGCCCCCCCTCTCCTCCCGCCCAGCTTGCTCCTGTAACCCTCGTCCTTGGCTCACCCCCATCATTCGCCATCTCCACTCCTGCACCTGGGCTGCTGAATGCCTCTGGCGCAAATCCCACTACCGCGCTGACTTCCTCCACTTCAGATTCTGCCTCTCATCGCTCAACTCTGCTATCTCCCTCACTAGACAGCAGTACTATGCCTCACACATTGAG
>QEPC01010935.1:1689941-1724622 GCA_003113815.1 Sphenodon punctatus
AATTCTCCCCTTAGTCTTCTCTTTGCTAAGCTAAACACAGGGCATGTGGAATACTAGTGCAGCTGGTGTAGGAATGAAGAAGCCTTACTGTAGGATGCATAGCAAGGGACAGAGTGATTTTCGGTTGGGGGCCACTGAGCACTGAACAAAGTGATTTGGGGAGCCAGAGCACTGAAATGAGGGCCAGTACCCCCACCAGTGGCAGTCTTCCCCCCCTGCTAGCCCCTCATAACCTCCCACTCACCCCTGCCAGGCTGCTGAGGCTCTGAGTCTGGGGACTCAGCTCTGAGAGGCCCCAAATCTGGTGCACTCTGCCTGCCCCAAGCCATGCCCCCTTGGCCCGCCGGCACAGGGCCACTAAGACTATATTTTCCCAGGCCACTTTGATTTCCCAATCTGCCTCTGCCGCCCAGGTTGCCATTGCCAGCTCAAACTTGCCTCAGCCCGCCTGCCTGCCTGCCTCTCATGCCAAGCTGCTGTGACTGCCTGCCTACCTGCCCAGGTTGCCAAGCTCAAAGCCTGCCTGAATGCCGCTCATGCCACGCTGCCTGCCTGCCCCGTCAACCCATGTTTGCTGCTGCTGCCAAAGGCCCCCACCCCCACGCCTATATGCTGTCTATGCAAAGAGTTCTGTACCTTACCTACACTACATGTGGTGCCAGTTGCTTCTGGTAGGGATCGACAAGCTGTATGAGATTCTGCCACCTGCCAGCCAGAACTTCAGCGCAGAGGGATAAAAGATTGGAGGTCAAACAAAGCTTGTAACTAACAACAACAACAACAAATTTTATTTAACAACAACAAAATTATAAAACAAAAACAAAACATTTATATATATAAAAAATAAAGGAAACTTAACATAGTTCTATGTGGGCCTGTCCCCTGGAACATGGGGGAAAGGCAAAATGAGTTCGTGGGCCCTAGAGGTGGGCACGTCTTGTGGCATTTGGTAGCCGTTTTCTTTTGCATAGCCCCCTGCCACTTTGACATCGACTGCCGGTGGAGGTCGACGCTGTCTATCACCATCTGGAGGTACTGGGAATATGCCTTAACCTGGCGTTCCCGTACCTCCAGCTCCTTAAAATGTTCCACCAGCTGGTCCGCCATTTTATTAATGCTGGCCATGCAATCCCTGCTGGGCCTCTGCACTTGGGCTCTAAAAGCCCTTACTGCTGCTGACTCCTCTTCCACTATGGTTTCATCACCGTAGCTGGTTGAGGGGGAGGGGAAGGCCTTTGACGGCGTCTCCTCTGGCGCTTCTGGGGCTAATGTTGTTCCACCTGGTCCACCTTAGAGTCAGGCTGCCGTCTCACCGTCATGTGATGCCTTCTCTCAATGCGGGCAATGAGCCCTGAGGTGGTCCCCTCACACTGCTGCCTGAATTGTTTGCAGCAGGCCTAAAGAGCATAAAAAGATAGGAACATAAGAAGTGCCATACTGTGTCAGACCAATGGTCTGTCAAACCCTGCCTGCATTCTGTCTCCACAAGTGGGTGGGTGGGTGGCCAATCTCTCTCTGCAGGGGACTTCCATTCCTAACAGGTGATAAGGCAATCCATTCCCTGTTGTTCCAGCCCCCGTGCCTTACCTTGCAGATAGCGATTCCGTCACCCTTCTCATAAAACCTCGAGACATCCGACCTTCTCCGCCGAATGTCTGGAGATGTCACTGGCGACCTCTGCCTAGGGGTCCTCCTTGGCCTGGCACCAGTGCTGGGGCCGGCATCCAATTCCTCTCTGAAATGGGAACGTATCAAGAACACCAAAGTAATATCATGCATTTATGATGATATCTCTAGTCCTCTTTCCATGGGGTGCTAGGGATGGCAATGGGAGATGTGACCCTGGTTGGCATGTGTAAATCCTGCCCTCCTTAGGGTACTAGGGGATGCTAGGGAAAGGGATGGCAAATGGAGACCCCCTTGCTGGCACGTGCAAATCCTGCCCTCCTTGGGGTACTAGGGGATGCTAGGGATGGCAAACGGAGGGACCCTGGCTGGCACATGCAAATTCTGCCCTCCTTGGGGTGCTGCTAGGGAGGGATGGCAAATGGAGAGACCCTGGTTGGCACGTGCAAATCCTGCCCTCTTTGGGGTGTGCTGGATGGCAAATGGAGAGACCCTGGCTGGCACGTGCAAATCCTGCCCTTATTTGGGGGTGCGTAGGGATAGCAACTGAAGAGTGGAGACCCTTGCTAGCCTGGTCCATGTTTGGGTGGGGGTGATGCTCGTGCCTAGAACGCTGGAGGAGCCCCCCACTCTCTCTCTGTGGCAGACATCCACTGCTACCCGCTGATGCCCACCACCCACGCACCCACCCGCACGCCAGTGAGCTCACTGTAACGGATAGAGTCTTTCTTGTCCTCAAAGTAAAAAAAAGTTTACAAACCTGGCAGCACCTTCTGTGCCCGCCGCTTGCTCCTCATTTGAGGAGCCGGTCACCACCACCGACGGTCCAGGGGCTGGGCCAGCAATCACTTCCTTCTCCTCCTCCTCCACCACCACTATTATTTCCGGGAGCACCAAGTCGACCCCCAGCCGGGGAATCAAGACAACAGTCTTCTTCATTTTTTTTTTTTTAAAAAAAAGCTCACACACAGACCAACAACAACAGTTACCCACCAACACTCACCAACCAAAACAACACAGCCAAACCAAACACGAACAGCTCAGACACACGAAACCGAACAGCCAGCCAGCCAAACACACTCTCTCTCGCCACACAGCTCTGCACGCACTCGAATTTCCGGTTTCCGGTGTGATCACGGCATCTCATGATACCTTTTACTGAACGCCCGAACCGAACACGTCCGAACCAAACGGCGAACGCCCGAACTAAATGCCCGAACCAAACTGGACTGAACGCCCAAACCCGAACTGCGATCTGTTCGCCCATCCCTACTCCTGTGTCTATCTCCTGTGGAGGCAGAATCCGATCTGGGAGTCAGGCTAGGGTTAGCTCCTCCTCCCCAACGTCTCAGCAACCAATAAAAAAACCCTGATCCTCTCAATCCGAGATAGAGGAGCTAAACTAGCGTGAGCTGCCTGCCTCCACAGGAGAGAAAATAATTTAATGGCCAGCTGAAGGATGTGCCCCACGACACTTTATCTACACATCACAAACATAGAATTGCTCTCTGCTTTATGTTCTGTTTGATTTTTCTCTATGTGTATGTGTGTGTGGCATGCATATTTGTTTATACCCCCCTCCCCACAGTTTACCATGCTACTTCCATATTTCTACAATACAGGGATATTTATTCATAGATATCTTATCTATAGCCTGTTGGTATAGGTGTACAAGGCCAGATAGTGCAGACTGTGGAACTGCACAGGTCCCTGTATGTTGGGGGACCCCACAGAACTCCAATACATGGGTCCATGAATAAACTTGAAATGGCAGCAGACATGAGAAGCACTGGTACAAAGAGTCTTAACCATGGGAACAGTTAGGATGGTCCACCCCCGAAGGCTGTTGGACCCAGTGTGGTTTCTAGGCGCTCTGGGGGGGTTATCCTCTGACCTTGACGACCATCTCATCGATGACCTCGTCAAGCTATGGAACAGCTGGCTGATGGAGGCCATCGATCAAATGGCTCCCAGGCGTCCGTTGCCCAGGCGGAGGATCCGCAGAACTCCTTGGTGTCCTGAGGAGCTGAGGATGCTGAAGCAAGATGGGCGACGCTTGGAGCGACGGTGACATTGTTCTTGTGCTGAAGCCGACAGATTGCGGCATAGAGCTAGTTCACGAGCCTATGCTACGGCTATGTGGGCAGCAAAGAGGGAGTTCTTTGCTGTTCTCATAGTGTCTGCAAAATCCCATCCGGTGGAGCTGTTCTGGGTTGAGCGGGGGCTGGTCAGTCTGGTCGCCCTCAACCCTGGAGTTGAGTCATCGTCAGCCCGCTGTGATCTTTTTGCGGATTATTTCACGAAGAAAATTGCTCGTATTCACCAAGACCTCGATGCCGCACTTAATACAGTGGAGGATGTAGAGGTTGTAGAAATCCCGGCTTGTCCAATTTTGTGGGATCAATTTCAGTCTGTGATACCCACTGACATGGTGGGTTTGCTTGGGGCGGTTCGAGCCACCTCTTGTGAATTAGATCCGTGCCCGTCCTGACTGGTTAAGAGCTGCTGGGAGACAATGGGGCCGTTGCTGGCCGGGGTGGTCAACGCCTCCGTTTGGGAGGGCAGAGTGCTGGGCAGTGGTGCGGCCTCTGCTCCAGAAACCATCGCTTGATGTTGACTCCCTTGCAAGCTATCGGCCTCTGTCTAACCTTCCCTATCTAGGGAAGGTTACTGAACGGGTAGTGGCTCAGCAGCTCCAGGGGCATCTTGACTGCGTCGGTTATCTTGATCAAGTTGATCCTCCTCAGTCTGGCTTTCGTCCGGGTCATGGCACTCAGACAGCACTTGTGGCTTTGGTGGATGATTTCCGCCGTGAAAAGGATTGGGGTCGATCGACCCTACTGGTCCTGTTAGATCTTTCGGCAGCATTCAACACCGCTGACCATGAGATGTTGGTGATGCACCTGCGGGACAGTGTGGGGGTGGACGGGATCATTCTTGAATGGTTCCGCTCATTCCTGACCAGGAGAACTCAGCGGGTGGTACTCGGTGATTGTTTTTCATCCTACCAAGACCTCTCATGTGGGGTTCCAGAGTGTTCTGTTTTGTCCCCTCTCCTGTTCAACGTGTACATGCAGCTGCTCAGCGACATCATCAGAGGGTACGGGGTGAGGTGTCATCAGTATGCGGATGACACCCAACTGTATCTCTCATTTTCGATTGACCCAGGCCCAGCTGTCTCCGTACTTACCTAGTGTTTGGCATCTGTGGAGGACTGGATGAGGGCTAACCGACTGTGACTGAATCCTGACAAGACGGAGCTGATGTTAATGGGTAAGTCGGTAGAAGTGACAGCTCCTTCGGTTAATGGGATCTGTCCACTGACTTTCCCAGTATGGAACCTGGGGGTGCTCCTCGATGCGCAGCTCCGCCTGGATCTCCAGGTGGAGACTGTGGTGAGGAGTGCCTTCCACCAGTTACATCTGGTGTGGTGGCTTCGGCTGTCTGACCTGGCCACGATCATCCATGCTTTTATTACCTTTCGGCTAGACTACTTAACACACTCTATGTGGAGCTACCTATGGTGATGGCTCGGAAGCTCCAGATGGTACAGAATGCGACGGCCCAGCTCTTGGTGGGACTGGGCCGTCAGGAGCACATTACACCAGTGCTCCGATCTCTGCACTGGCTGCCAATAGTCTTCCAGACTTGATTCAAAGTGTTGGTTCTGACCTATAAAGCCTTATATGGCATGGGCCCTGCCTATTTGCAAGATCGCCTCACTCCCCGGGTTCTAGACTGGCCACTGCAGTCGTCCGGGGGCACCGTGTTAGAGATCTCCCGGGTTTTCCGGGGGATTCCACGCAGAATAGGGCATTCTCGGTGGCCGCACCGTGCCTTCGGAACTCCCTCGCCGTGGGGGCCGTCTGGCCCCGGGCCTACCAGCCTTTCGCAGCAACTGTAAGATCTGGCTGTTCCGTCAGGTGTTTGGCGAGGGGGAGGGGTAAGGGTAGGTAGGGGGTGGGGAGATTGGTGAGGGTAGGTCTGTTCCTCTTTTTACTGTTATTATTATTACTATTTTATGATGATGCTTTAATCGGTTTTATAATATTTTATATTTGTATTTATTGGTGGTGTTAGTCGCTCTGGGCTGCCTGTGGCAGGAGGAGCGGGGTACAAAATTCTTTAAATAAAATAAATAAAATAAACAAACCCACAGCAATTCAGGAGCAGGTTCCTCCCCCTCAATACATGGGGCCTATGAATAAACTACAGCCACCGTATATGTACCATGCAGGCCAGCAACACAGAGAGCCCCAGCCCCTGCAAGGGATGTTATATTTAGCTGACCATTACATTTAAAAAAAACTTACAGTAACATTTCCGTTTTTCTAATGGTCGTGTGTCCCTATCAAACATTCCTGTGCTAGCAGGGGGTCCTCAATCATTTTGCCAGCAATGCAGGGGGTCCCCAAACTTTTCTGGGTCCAACAATATATGCACATGAGCGGAACAAACTTCATCCCTCTCATCCTGTCTCATTTTCCTGGTGGAAAAAAAGAGAGTTTGAATAGGTTAATCACAGAGTAAAACCAGATGTGCCTTCAGTGAGACGGCTCCTCGCCAATCCCAGGTTGGAAAAGCATGGCTGCCACTCCCCGGTCAGCAAGTGGCATGGATGTGCCTGTGACCCCTGGTGGCCGGAGAGTTGTCCTATGGCCCCCACATGATGGGGGGAAACAACAAATGTGTGGGTAGCTGCCCCTGCCCCCAGCATCCCCCACCATGACAGGCAGCGCTGAACTGATGCGGGCCCATGCATAAGTTCAGCGCTGCCTGTCATGGTGGGGGATGCTGGGGGCAGGGGCAGCTACCCACACATTTGTTGTTTCCCCCCATCATGTGGGGGCCATAGGACAACTCTCTAGGATGCAGCACATTTGTGCTGCATCCTAGGCCAGATACCTCCCCATCCTGGGGCATCTGCAGCCCAACTTCTGGCAGTGGGAGAACAGATGAGCAGGTGATTCCAACATCTGGCGGGGGGGGGGGGAACAAACAAGTGTGTGATTCCTAGGCACAGGCAGGCCACTGTCCTCTATTTTCATTCATAATTTCAGATTTACTTTGGTTTATTGCTTCTTTCTGCTTCATTCTCACTTCACTTTGCATCAAAGCGTCTCTCCATTTCTCTGACTTCTTATGGAAATTATTTCATTCTTAGCATTGCATGACCTCTATTGCATGACTTCTAGGGGATACATCATGCTCCTCTACCTGAGATGTATTCAGTCCCCACTTTCTGCTGTTCTATTACAAAAAATATTTTTTGTTGCTGTATACATGTTATACCTCCCTTGCATGTGCATACATTAGATTGCCTATTTTAGTTCCTTTGTCCACATGCAATTTCATATCTGAGCATATGTAGCGCGCTGAGATGTCCGATTACTCCTGGAAGAAAGTTTTATCTTAAAGATTTTACTACTTATGTTTCTTCATATGTAGTTTAGGTTATCCAATCTCCCTGTAAGAAATTATATGTAGGCAAAATGACAATGAAGCTCAGATTAGCGAACATAGGAGTAATATTAAGAATCAGAGAACTACTGCACCTTTGGCTATTAAGGACTGAACCGAATAGCACTTTCAGGTATTCGGATCAATTTTCAAAGTTCTGAATAGTTGGTCCGAGTACGCGGAAGCAATTCAGTGTTCTTGCCGAAGCTTCAGACTTTGGAGACCAAAGCACAGAATGTCAGGAAACTTTGGAAAACTTCAGCGCCACTGTGGCACCTCAGCAGGTATTGCTACGTGCAGCAGTTGCAGCTGTTTCATTGCCTAACCATTCAGGGTATGCACAATGTGCACAAACACATCTAGCCCCATCCTCCCTTCCCCTTAATTGCCTAGCCAATCAGGGTGCACACCACCACTCTGTAGCCCTCCCCCCCCCCATACAATATATAAGGGGCTGCAATGCAGCAGTCTCTGTGGTATGGGAAGGAAAGAGAGGGAAGGAGCGGAGGAGGGACAGTTAAAAAATAAATAAAAATAAAAACATATGTAGCGCACACAAACACTTGGGGAGGGAATATATAGGGTGGGCGTATGTAGGTAGAGAAGATACTATAGTAGTACTTAGTTTTATAAATTAGATAGGAATTAGGATAGGATTTGTTATTAGGACATATAGTTAAGTTACAGGATATTATATATAGTTTTAATTTAGGAATAGGATAATATTTAGTTTAGGATATAGGAGTAGGGTCTCTATTTTATTATATATAGTCAGGGGTAGGTTTAGACTAGGCAGCACGTCACAGACGAGAACTGGGGCAGTGGAAAAGTCTGAGGTAGAGGTCCAGGTGGTGGAGGCAGGGCCTGCGCCTGTCAGGCAATGGCAGTGGCACCAGCAGGCACTGAGGTCTGCAGTGTGCGACCACTTCTCCCAGCCCCAGGGAGTGGCTCACGATTTAGCTCTATGTTCCCACTGCAAAAGGGAGATGCGGCGTGGGCGATAGAGCAGCATCTCCATCCTCCGTGGCCACCTTCCCAGGTCCCATTAGATAGTGCTGGAAAAGGGGAGACAGCGAGCAAGGGGCAGGCAGCAGAGCCAGAGGGGAGCAAGCTGCGCCTGTCAGGTGAAGGAGGCCCTTGTCCTCATCGGCAGCAGAGGTCGGCCAGGCACAGGCTGAGTTGCCCCCGTCCCAGAGTTGTATGGTGTGACTCATGCCATCAAGTCTGGGCAGCAGCTCTGGACCAACTGTCCCAGGCACATGACTCCTTGGTGGAGCTGCATCGTGACCTGGGATGTCATCAGGCAAAGAACGTGGCCTACTGTGCCTACATGAGGCAAACGCAGCAGGCCAACGTCATGTGCCACCGGGCCCTGATGGGAGTATAGCGGGGGGTGGTGTGGTGAGGGTAACCCAGTGGCTGGATGTTGCTCAGGCTTCTGGCATGCAGGTGCCCCCCCCATCTCCCAACAGCACTGCCACCTAGGATTCTCCCCCTATCCCAGGTTTCCCCAAGGGATACCTGCCCCTGCCAGGGACCCTGGGGAGGGGGTCTTCTGCTGCTCCTGTGATGGATGTCAGTGCCTCCTCCTCTGTCAGACAAAATCAACAAGGACAGAGGGTTCCTTCAGTCTTTGACCTCAGATACCGTCTCCTCTGACTTTGAGTTAGGTTAGGTCATGTAGGTAGTTCTTAATATTACTTTATTAAAGTAACAGTAGTTAGAATTAGATGTAGATGTTTGTTATAGTTGGATAGGATAATTTATATAAAAAAAACCTCCTCATGTACTGGTACCTTGTCATGGTTATGGGAGCTTATTTCCCTCTGTCCTGTAGTGTCTCCAAAAACTCTTCATGGCATCATTATTAACAAGGGGAAAACCAAAGCCAGTCCCAACTGGGTCCCCCTGTCCTCCCCACAGCCCAGGCCAGAGGTCCATCATCTGCAATACATTAGTCATTCTGGCGCAACCGTGCAATGTACGCGATCTCATTTGATGCACCACATGCAGCAGCTAGAGAGCGCCCCACTCTGGGCAGGGAGGGGCACTGTGTGATCTGATGAAAGATATGCTACTTAAAATTCCTCTCCCCTCTGTAATGGGGCACCCACCCAGAAGCAGCATGCCGCAGAGAAATGCATGCAAGTTAAGTACTACTGTCTACTGTCATGCCAGGGAGGGGGTGATCTTTTTGAAAGTACCCACTGAGGCTGCGTTCTCACCTGCAGCGGCAGTGGCGACAGTGGGAGAGGCGAGGGAAGATGCAGCAGCATGGAGGAGCCGGCCGATGGGAAAGGAGCCGGTGCGAACAGGGATCTGCCGCGGCTTCTCTCACGCATGTCAGGAGCAAAATCCTGCCCTAACATGCGCGAGAGAAGCCGCGGCAGATCCTCGTTCACACCAACTTTTTTCCCGTCGGCCGGCTCCTCCGCACTGCCGCAACTTCCCTCGTGCCGCTGCAGGTGAGAATGCAGCCTTATTCCTCCCCCCTCCATCAGTCACGTTTCTCTCCCCCCCTCCTCTAAAATGGGGCATTAGAGCTAGAGTGACACTTTTGAAATAAGCACTACAGAAAACAAGTGAATTTTAAATTTAATTTCCAATTTTATTAATTTGGTTCTTAGAAAACAGCACACTAGGCTGTTTTCATCATACCTCAGAGGAAGGTGAAAAATGACAGGAAACTCCCCTAAAACCTACATTACTTTGGAGTCAGGAAGGAATTTTTTAACAGCAAAATCCACTTTTTCCCCTAAGAATGGCAATCGGACAAACATCCCTGAGGAAAAATCCAGTGCTTTCTACTTTTGATTTATTAGGCCAATTATTCTATTCTTGGTAAAAGAAGAGAGTTTGAATCAACCACACAGACTGCAAGCAACTGCGATCCGGCACGCCAAAAGCCAGCCAGCCCAGCAGACACCAGGTTGGTGGCGCACGGACACACACACACACACACGGGGCACCCTGCCATGGAGGGAACTTAACTCCTGGACCCAGGCAGAGAGCGCCGTCTGGGCAGCTCGTGGTGCTGCTGTCTGACTGCCAAGCCAATGGAACCCAATTTTTTTTAGTTATTTTTTTAAAAGCATGGCATGCAAACCCCCACCCCCATGTTGAGGGACAGGGAGTCCTTTCCCTTTTGAAGATACTCAGTGGATTTTTAAATACTATTGCTCCCTTTGGTTTCAATGATTGGATTAGAGTTCCTTTCTGTAATTCATTAGTTGTCCGTCTCTCTCTTAGGCCGTTTTTAAATGGGTACAGCTGTGGGGGCAGGTCCATGGCTCTTTTCAAACGGAAGCCGGGATGGGCGGGCATTGAGTGGGCACCCCTTGCCACGCCACGCCCACTCCTGCCCTGCATGGAGCATCGTGGATTGTCCCCTGAAGCTCTGTGCGTCAGCATGAGTGGGAGGTGTCTGAGTCATGGGAGTGCACCCCCCCTTTCAGACAGGCACTCAGGTGGGTGGGGAATGGGTAGACCTACATGGGCTTGTCCCCTTTAAAAATGGCCTTTTGTTACTTGGGATTGATTGCACCTGACATTAGCTGCATCATGGAGTTATACGAGACACCTGGCTTCTAGGATTTCTGGCTTGGTTACTCTGGTTTGAATCCTCCTTGTGTTGGGATCAGAGACTTGAGAGGCTTCTATTTGTATTTTCCCCTCTACTTTACTGTTTTAAGGTTGGTTGTCATCTTTTGGAATATTTAAGCATTTATATACGTAGTTGAGTTTTTTCTGTGTTGAACTTTATAGCATGCAAGTTACTGACAGTTTATTTTATGGCCAAATTATTGGGCTTGCAACTTTGAGAATTTTATGAGATGGTTTATTTGATATTGCTTTTATTTGTAGTGTACTGAATATAGAATTATATATTTTCTTGTCTCTATTATAGATTAATTTTGTTATACCCCAGAAGAAAGGTGTTGTGCTCCTGAAACGCATTGGGTTTTACAGTTCCATTTGTATCAATGTTCATTATGATTTTTGATATTTTTCCTTCTTGTATGTACTGTATAACTAGTAAAGATTTATTCTATATTCTGTATTTTGGTTCAGTTTATAACATTTTTCTGCTTTTATAGTAGTTAGCTGGATTGTATTAGTTGATTACTCCCGAGCAACACAGTACTCCTGCACTAGAGTTCTGTTTCTATTTTTGGAAATTCTTCTGTATTTGTGAATTCTACGTTCCCTCTCTCCCCTCATAACAAGTACTGCTTTGTAATCACTCCAAGGTACGGCTCCAGAGAGAGAACAGTTCTCAAAGTACATCAGCTACTGGTAACTTTTTTTTACCATGACATTAAATTTTTTGAGTTTTTTTTTTTTTTTGGTCTAGCCTAATCTTATCTGGCGAGGAAAGTAGTCTCCCCACAAAAACTAGTCAGCACTCCATGCTACCTAGCAGCATTACCTGTTAAAATCCACAATCAAATAGAAAAATGGGCTGTAAATGTTTCTTCTTTTCCAAATAAAATAAATATGCAGGTGTTAATCTACATCTACCAGGTAAGAAGCAGACAAGACAAGATTCTAATCAAAGTAAGCAACAACAATTTTATTGAAAACTTCCAGTAAAGATGAAGACCACCCACTAGTTTTGGAATAGAAAGTACTGAAAGTACTACAGCTTAATATAAAAGTTTAGCAGAAAGAAAAAAAATAAACCAAAACAGTAAAAAATATTTTTTTAAAAAAATTAGGAGAGATTCAAATAGGTTTTTAAAACCCTCCAACATTTAACAGTTACTCGATTTGGCAAAACAATTCTCTTATAAAATAAAAAAAACCTACTTCTGTTATGTAAACTGCGTAAAACTGCTCAATAATTCAAGAAAATGCTGTACAATTTGTCTTGAAATATACATAGCTGCAGCCTCAGGACTGCAGAATTATTTTGCCCTTTTCTCTGCTAGATTTACTCAGCTGCATTTGTGGGGAGGGAAGAGGGCAAAAAAATCTAAGTTAACAAGATGAAGCCAATATAGAAAATAATAAATGATATGCACACAGCAAAACTCAGACTTCACTTTTGTTCCTTTAAACTAACAAACTATGTTTCTGTATTATTTCCATTTCCCCTTCCCACCCGCCTCCCTCCAATATCCCAAGTCTTCTAGTCTAATTGATTCTAAACTTCCAAGTACACTGTACATACACTTAGAAAAGAGCAGGCCTAACATTCTTACAGCAGTATGGTCAGTACACAATTTCAGAAAGTTTTCTACACATTTGCAAGATTAAGCCTTTTTTTTTTTTTTTTTAAATGAACAGCAACTATTGCAAGACAGATGGTTTTAAAATAGTGTGGCAAGCTTCTAAAAAGCAGATTTCATTAACATAGGCCTTCAGCTCCAGAAAACAGCGACAAAAAATGAATGCTCAATGTACGAAAGAAAGGTGACCTTAGAGTTCCAAACAGGAAGATCCCTTGGGAATACTGTCCAACAGATTTCATTATTAGCGTGGCCACCCCTTACTATTACATAAAGTCCTGCTCAAAGATCTGCATGTCTTAGTTTTACAACAGAATGTTACAATGTAAACTAAAATTCTTGATACCAACAGTAAATTAAAGGGTTTTTTTCTTTCTGAATCCAACAGTTGGTCACAGAAGTCAAGTATAATCAAGGCTCTTATTCAGCTACTGCCAGTTCATAAATGTGTCTGACACATACATCCTTCAAGTACATGCAAGGCTCAATAGTTTCCAAAACATAGTAGCTTGGGTCCCTTTAAGACACAGAAGAAATGGGATTATGAGGCGAGCCCATCTGTGTAAGAACTTTATCCAGCCACTGAAGAGGACCATGCAGGTGAATCTCAATCCAGCATGGAGTGCTTGTTACATCCTGGCGATGATATTCTGCTCCCCAACCCTGGAAAAAGAGGCAGATCAAAGTTATTGCTTTTGCCTTGTCCAACAAGGGGACAGTGTTTCTATAATCTCCTTTTGCAAATCAACTAGTTTTACTGATGGAGGTTACAACCTATCAACAATATTTCTGCATCAACTATGTTACCTCACTCCCTGTCACTTACCTTTGTGCATCTGAAGTAGACTTACATTCTGTGGAAGATGCCAGACTGACAGCCCTGGAAATGGAAACCTCCAGTTTGCTAACAGAATGTGCAGTAGGAATTTAAGCTTCCTCACACTGCCCAACCCATAAGCCTCAAGGCTGCCCTAGAGACAGAGCGTTCCCACCCCTATGCAATGAAATGATGTGACTACTAGTAACCACACCATATCATCCTCACCATATCATCCACTTCTACCAAGACACAGGGTTTCTCCTATACCAGCTGAGAATGTTGGGGCAGCTCTTGGGACTTAGTAAAACATAGGTCATTTTCTGAAAGCATGGGGTGAGTGATAGTTTCAGCCTTTAGGCTCATGCACTGCTTACATTTTCTTTTAGGAACTGCTAAAAGGGGGCTATACTGGTGCAATATGCAAGGCTGGATTTAGGGGGACACACAATTCAGGGGCCCTGGGTTGAGGATGTTAAGTAACATTCTATTCATGCTGTGTGTTGGGTTTGCTTATAATATTTGATGTAGGGTCTAGGTGGTGCGTAGGGATGAGTTGGGGAGCCCAGAGGGAATCTTTGTCCCGGGGCCCGGGGTGGCTCTTGGCAGCCCTGGGCCAAAGAACTCCTTTGACTTTCATTCAATACTGACCTGTGCTGTATACAAAATGGCAACCAAGAGAAGGAAAGCTCCACATCCTTTCATTAACTCTCTGAATAAATTGACTTTCTGTAAGTGAATTCCACCTTGTGTATCTGTTTATGCCAACTTAAAAGGGAGGACAGCATATTCAGACTATTTGCAGTGGGTTTTGCAGAGCTAATACAAATGCAAATAAACTCTTAGGATATGAGAACTTTAGCACTCACAGCACAGTTTCCATTCCTTCTGGGAACTGTCCCAAATAGCCTGGAGGATGTGGAGGCAGGCATTACTTTGGTGACAAAGGAACTATGCTAAACACTTAAAGGACAAAATGGATTAAATACAAATAGTATTGAAACTATTAGATGATAGCATTTGCGCACCTGTGGCCTCTAGAGAGATACATATAAAAAGGGGGGGGGGGTTAATTTCTAGCTGTTTAAGTTGCTGAGAATAAAGAAAGTGGAATGTAGTCAAATAGATTCTATTGGGTTTCAGAACAAAGTGTCATACATCAGCATTAAAGTGGGAGTTCGACTTCAAGCAACTAGGGCAGAAGCTCTTACCAAAAGAATGGGACGACTAATAGAAACTTCCCACAGCATTAAGGACACTGTCAGAGTTGTTAATTTAGTCAACAGAAGCAAGTATTATATTTGAAATAGAACTAACTCCAACTACACAATTTTTGGAGGGAAAAAGGTCTCAATTTTATCATAACCTTGGTTCCTTGCATTTCCTGAAATAAAAGGGAATGATATGGATGGGTTCTGCACTACACATTTTCTCCCTTACTTCCCCTTTAAGAAATCATTGGCATGGTCTTTACGTAAGTATGAAAGACTATGTATGTTTGAGGCTCCTGAGTACCTACTAGATGGACATGCGGGAGGTATTGTTCTGTTGAGTCTGTCTCCCAAACATCTAGTAGGAGATGCCAGACTCATTTTCATGATATTCCTTTAACAGAATATCTAAGACTGTCAGAAGAGCCATCATCTGAACCCCTTTTTTTGAGGAGAGGGTGGTGGTGCTTATTAGATGGTCACACCATGGAACATAATATGGTCAAATAGACAAAATCTGAAAGGATTCTTGTATGTTACCTGACATCAAACTTAGGCCAATTTCAGACATGGCCCACCCACGCGTATTTGGGCTGCGCATTCAGACTGGCCGATTCTCGCGCATATTCAGGCTGCACATTCCCCCCTGCAGCCCAAATATATGCGGGGTGGGGTGGTAATGTCTGAAAGTGGCCTTCATAGGTTAACTGTGGCAAACATTAAAGCTTATTTCATTAACTTTCCTTAATGCATAAAAGTTCAGAGCAGAATCTCCAAATTTGGTTAATAGTGCATAATTGCTTATGCAAATCCTAATATTCAGGATAGCTATCTTGGACAAGTAGGTGAAGTCTGGGTAAGTTTAACTTAAGAATCCACCAAAGGAATACAAATAGTTACCAGCCTCCTGAGACCACCTACCTGCATGATTTTCAAGTCTACAAAACAAAATACTTAAATAGAATCTGAAGCAAGAAAGTGCAAAATGAGGGAACACACACTTACTGCTTCTGAGCAAGCTCACGGTGACAACTCTTGCCTACCTTTACGAAGCTCATACGAATAGTGCACATCTTGGTAAGCTCATAGACTGTTTCAAAGCTATGGTTCACCGACTGAGCCAGAAGTTGAGCAAACTCCTGATTATTGAAAATTTTCAGACTGCAGCCACTGGGAATTTTGCACACTGTGGTTGGGTGGAACCCATGGTGGTAGTTGCAGTTGCGACTTTGCACAAAAATGCTACTGTCACTCAGACATTCAGCATAGACTTCTCCACCGACATAATAGAGGTGCACTCCTACAGGAAAGAATATTGGTCAGAGTGAGGCCAGAAGAATATTCTGAACACATACCTTACTTTGTGCAGTGCATGCACTCCCATTTTCCCAGTTTAGGTAGCAGCAACCATCCTACTTCTCTGGTCAGATTACATTAAAACTTGGTTGTTACCTCCAAAATCCACATTAAAATAAATAAATAAATAAACAAATAAATAAATAAATAAATAGCTTATTAGGAACAATTTTGACTTATTTAAAATAACTCCAGAGAAAATAAAAGCTGAGTAGGCACATGGATGGATCAGGGAATGAAGCCAGGCAAGGAGACGTACTACCCACCACACTCTGGCCCAGGCAAAATCTTCCGCAGTAGCTGTTAACGTTTTGGTGAGGGGGACAGATAGAGGGTGGAAGTTTCTCTCTTTCTTTGAGGAAGTTTTTTTTTAAAAAAAATTCTCAGGCCTTTGTTGTTCTCTGGTTTTAATGGAGTTTTATATTGATATTGATATTTTTGTATTACGTTTTATTATGAATTGTACACTGCCCCAAGCTGCCATTCGGCAGGAGGGGGCGGTATATAAATATTGCTATAAATAAATACGTTATACTTTCTCCATTAAAAAATATAAGAGGCATTCTGTAAGTAGATGAATACTTCTTTTACGGTGTGGTGTAGGAGTAGAGAACTCAGTGGTACAGCCCAGGTGTATGGAGCATCACTGAAAGCTACAGAGACCTGAGCCTGGAAAAGCTGTTTCCATGCTAAGGTTTGCTTTCAAAATAACAGTCTGTCTCAAAGCAAATATCTTTGAGGCACCACCTCTGTTTCAGCACATCTTCCTTTGAGATCCAGAGCCATGCCACCCTCAGAACCTGATCTAGGGAGATTAAACAAGGCAGAAACACATTCAAGACAGCTTCCCCTACAAACTCATTTCATAGCAAGTCAATGTAAAGATTGTACTGCTCTTGCCTTGAAATGTGTTTTCTGAATTACATGGCCCAAGGGAACTAGCCTCTAAAAATACTTCCAGAACTTCTGCTGCTGAAAAATACATCCCTTTTCAAAACACCACATTTTAAAATTTTCCTATTTGGTTTAAAAAAAAAGAAAAAAGTCTTGCATTGTGTAATTTTTCAGCACCTTCAGCAATCAACATTTAATAATTTAATTAAACTTGTATCCTGTTCCTCCATAAATTGAAAATAAACTGTTTACATTCTTCTCAAGGGGGGCGGGGGGAAGAGAAGAAATATGCAGAAAAAAGGATGATTGGCACCAGACTCCCACCAACTTTCAATAGCTCACTCTTGCAACTGTCCGTTGCCCCTCCAAAAATCTCATCCTTACTTTGTATGCAATATCACTTACTGTCCCCATAAAAGAATTTAAGACCCAGACAACAAAGTTATTTTTAAACCTCAAAATTAAATCTTCAAGAAGCTATCAGCAGTGATATAGGTCACTTCCCATAAATGTTTGACCACCACCACTTGATGCACGAAAGAAAATACTTTAACGCTAATGCTCTAATTAATATTAGAAATGCATGTCTGCAGACAATGAAAAGTTTGATCATTTTTAAATGGATGGGTGGATGGGTGTGCGGCCACGGTGGGTAGAGGTGGGTGTGCGTCCATTCCCATGGGCGCACAATCATCTTCACCCATGGAGCATCGGGCACTGGAGCCCATTGCCCTATGGGTGGATGATGGGTAGAGATGGGTGTAGCGCGGGAGCGTGCACCCCCCCCACCCTTCCCCCACAACATTCACACGGGCACCTCCACCCAGTGAAACTGTGAAAGGGGCCTTAGACATAGAAAGCGTCTCGCAATTATACAATAGGCGAGAACAGTACTTTGCTTACAAAAGTATGTCAAGGAAGTGGTATATTTGCCAATGTACATTAAAACACTTGACTTCACAATGACACTAGAGTCTGTCCTTGAAGCAATTAACTCAGCGTGCAAAGTTTGTTTTCGGTTTGTTTTTTTGCTAAACAGAAAAAACAAAAATGTACCTTTGCCAATGTGTCGCCGGGTGTTCTCAATGGTAGAATTTCGATTAACATTAGAGAGCAGCCCAAGGCAAAACCTGTTCTTGTTATTTGAAGGATCAGTGAAGCCATCCACCAACACACTTGTGGAAGAGGCATGAAAAGCCTCCCCGACACGATTGTTGAGTTCATAGTAGACAATAGAGCACCAGTGTTTTGGTTCTTCATAAGCAACTGCCTGAACATCTGCAAAAGAAAAAAGAATAGCTAAACAAATGACACTGGAATTAATGACTGCCTGAGATTTAAAGATTTGCTACTTGTAGTTTTTGGCTTAAGATGAGTGGAGAAGAATTGGCTAACCAATTGCTAATTAAGGGTAGCTCTCCTACAGTGCCCATCCATCCTTAATTCTTCAACTCAAATTTTTCAAAGCTATAGAAGCTCTCTGTTTAACGCAATTAAGATACCAACTCAAGTCTCACAACCAGGGGGCAAACAACAAATAAGGTGGCAATGGCTACTAGCACACAGCACGTGGCAGGTTCTCAGTTACGACCATCAAGCACAAATAAAACAATGTTCCCAGCCTCACATCTTGCCCACATGTTCAAATCACCAATGGGGGCAAAATGTTCACATGCTAGTTGATCAAAATTCTCTCCAATATGAAAATGAAAGGTTTACTTTAAAATAATTTAAGATTAAGAACTTAGGACCAGAGACCAGTCATTCCCTAAACTTGTCCCCACTATTATGATTTTCAAATATATTTCTCTCAGTTATTTGGCTAGCCACTTCCTCACCATTTGGAGAGAAAAACACATGTCAATAATTCCAGTTACAATTTATCATGTCCTGTCTGCCTTTTGACTGCTAGAAGCATATCAATGGGTTAATGCAAATACTACTAATACACTGGTTTTTCCATGGGATGCAAGAGGTTTTCTTTTTTAAAAGAAGTTTCACTCTGGGTATACAGTAACACTGTGTGTTACTTTGAATGCCTCAACCCATTATGCATCTTCTCAAACATTTACTATGGCCCACGTTTACTGGGTCTTAAAAAGAAGCCGCCTATCTCCCTGCTCAGTACACAGAACTGGGAATCCAACCTGTCTGCAGTTAGCAGTTCTGTTAATCAGAGCCTAAGTGTTAAAATGGAAGCAAAAATGACATTTCTAGAACTTGTTTCTGAAGTCAGCAGATTCCTACCACAGCTCCAAATCTTCATGAAAACCTGCCCATTAAGCATTTACAGCGTAACATTTTCTTTTAGAGAGCACATTTTCAAACTGTAATCTAACTACTGACTGTACAGTACCAGGTACACTGCTTGCACTATATAAATAGTAAGTAGCGCACACAGTGCCAAGTGAAGAAAAATATACCCGACAAAATCTTAGTTCCGGTGTCAGGATTATTCTGATGTAAAGTCCACTGATCCACCGGTAAATGGTGATGAAAACAAAACTGCAGTCCTCAGAACATTTGATACTAGTTTTTAACACTAAGGTAACCCCCACTCACTCCAACAAGTCTTGTGCTGGCACAAAATGCACCATGAATCCTGTTGCAAATTCAGCAAAACCACAATATTTTTTAATCCTTTTCAAGTCCATGTAAAAAACAGCCTTTAATTATTAGTAAGAGGCTACACTGTACTTTCACAGTGAGATGCCAGTAACTATCAAAGCTAAAGTGTTGCCCAAGTTCTCAAACTCCAGAAGAAATCCTGCCAGCTGGCCATTCTTACAGAATGAATCATATCTCTCTCACACAGATTTCATACTAACTTCCTTACATTTGCTTTAAGTCATGCAGAGCAGGTGCATTTTGTCTCTCCATTCCCAGCATGGGCCAACAATGGAAATTACCCAACTTCATTGACAGGATGCAGCTTGTTAAGTCAAATCTCTTAAGACTAACAAATCTCCATAAAGAACAGGCTTCTAAACATTTGGAACTAAAATGATTAACGTATGTTTACTGTAAGAACCATTCCTCTACAACTGCAGCAGACCTTTCAGGAGAACAATTATAGACACTAGATGCGCCACCACTTATCAAGCAGAGGGACCAAATACAGAGATGAGCTCACCAATGAGAAAAACAGATGCAGACAATACGAACATAAGCTGTAAAATAAGCTTTTTTCCCCACAAAAAAACCTGCTTTCTGACAAAATAAATAATACTTTTAATACATTTATGCATGTAAGAATGGTGAAAAAGCAAATCATTTCATTTGGATATTAATGAGTGTATGCACCATGTAAAAAATTCCACAACAAAGATATAGTGTATTAACAAGAATAAAAACGTACAGAAGTCTGCAGAGTCATGCATAAACACTGATAAATGTACTCTGGCCCTTCATCAGCTGCAAGGACTGTAAGCAAAAGCCTATAAATCAACAAAACAACCCAAAATGATGAGGACAGTGATTATCTAACGAAAACTCTGAAAAGAAAAAATAGGTTAACATAACTGAAAAGTTATTTCAAAATAAAAACAGATGCATTTACTGAATTTGGACACCCAAGGCCTAACAACAAAACAGTCATGAAATCGATACCATAGCTAAATTGTCCAGGCCTGTAATCTCTAATCATTCTGGCAGTGTTCAACCTGCATTCCCAACTGGCTTCGTGTGCGGCTTTGTATGTGTGTGTTTGCAGTAAGGGCTATTTCTCACAATGTGTTGAATGCACTATTCAAACTATTCAGCAGCTCTTGCTTGCAATTAGTATAAAATAGAACATGAAATAAAGCAAATAAATAAATAAAAATGAAAATAATTTAATACATTTTTCCTGCAGCACTATCACTTCAGGCAGTGATCTCATCTCTCACAAGCTAACAGGACACACAAGGTCAGTACTAAATTGTCTAAATACAGATTTGCATCAGAAATTGATTCAGACCCTTCTGTGTATCCTTATTACAGTTTAACTTAAAAGAACTGTTCCTATTTGACTTAACTAAGCAAAGTAACTGTTCACACAGCCTTCTGCATTAGTTTATCTAAACCTGTTTTAAGCAAAAATCACACAAATTCAACCAGTTGAACTTTGCACTGCTCAATATTCATGTCCTTGGTGCTACAGAAAAGAGTACTGGCAATTCTGGAGTCATTTTTTACTCTATAATTTGAAGTGAAGTCCAATAGCATTATGTTAGAGGCTCTTTGGACTGTCTTTCAAAACAAATGACAAAGATCAACGTCTTCATGTATGCAAGTATTCGAGGCATTTTTTGCAAATGGAAGGGTGTTGATTATTGTCCTGCCCAAATCTCAGTGTCAATACCCTTCAGTGCCTGCACTTAAGGGATGTGATAAGAACCATTGTATGCTGTTACCATGCCCAAAGAAACTGTATCACTTCAGTGACTGTTAAAGAAAATTCTGTACGAACCCAACAAAAAACTCTTGAATTCTAGTTGGAAGTCACAGTTTAAAGTTGAAATATATTGTTAAGTTAAACAACCATGTGTGGCCACTTAGAAAGTTTTATATTTAGTTGCTCATAAATAGCATAGAATTTCAACTGCACAAAAGGGAAAAAACCTTTTGTAACTTTCCTTATTGTCTGTAATTACACATACCCATAAATAGCATGCATCCAGATCAGTTCTCAGCCTTTAAAAGTTATAAAATCTTTTAAAACAAAAATGTGAAAGTAGATTTTACCTCCTCTATTTATTTCTTGAGGAATTGAGGGTGCCATCATATTGGTGTCCATTGGCTGGGAGCCATCCTGGGTCATCTGATCTTCTGGAGGCAGGTAAGCAGGAGGGGGAGTATCAGCTAAGTATAGAAAGAGCACAATTCAAATCTTGTCCCCTCTTTAAAACATACATATATTTATATATTAACAGTAATAGCCTTAAGAAAATCCTTAAATCAGAGTTGTTCTGGAATTTCTACTCCCTCAGAACATCTGAGAGAGCTCTAGATTTAAGAAAGCAACTAATTACTCTGCATATTACAACAGCAGTAGTTTTATTGCTGTTCTAACTACCAACCAGCAAATAAAAGCTTGCTCTGCTGCCAGTCAGCAGTTCTTTCCATGTTCAGGTTACCTTACATTCTACTCTAGAGGAGAGTATTGTCACCTTCCTACAGATGGTTTTACAGCCCCCCAAGAAACTGTCTTGCTCAAAGTCGTATACAGATTTCATATACGATAGAGACTCCGAGCTTCTCCTAACTGGATTGGTGCAAAAGTACCTCCAATCGATTTATTTAATAATAATACAAAAAAATCGATAGACCAAGATGCTCTGGCTATCTGAAAACTGAGTTAATCAAAATGAATGAATTTCAGAATTTTAAGATTGCTATTACAGTAGTAGTATGTCTTGCGAATATGATTTTTTAGGAAGTTTGTATTGTGTATATTGTGAAGGCCATGTGGCCAACAATAAATAAATACATACCTCCAATGTACTGGTGTAAAAGTACCTGCAATGCAGTATCACCATGCTAACTACAAGGGCCAGCCCAAGGTGTTCTTTACCCTGGGCAAGACACCATGGGCGTCTGCCTCTACTCAACGGTGCTACTAGCCTGCCCACACAGGGTATTGCAGTGTGTGTGTGTGTGTGTGTGTGTGTGTGTATGCCCGCGCGTGCGTGCGCGTGCTGTTCCTCATTGAGCAGCAAGGGTGCTGCACCCAAACCACAATACAATCCTTGAAAGCTTGCAATGAAGGCAGGGGAAGGTCATGCTCTTACTTCCTGCTGAAATTGGCAGGGAACTGAAGTCCTGGGGTGGGGTGGGGAGGTTGGTGAATCCTTCAGGAGGTTAGCACGAAGGGTATGGAAAACTCCTGGGGACAACTCCTAGACTGCCATTGCCCACCCTATTCACTTGATGTTCTGGCCCTAAGTAGATGATGTGCAGGCCAGTATTATAGCCTTCATCTACAATGGTGAAGCGAAAGTAGAACTCATTACAGCCATCCAAACTTGCTCATGGGAAGTTTCAAAAGCATGCTAGAAACAGCACAATTGTACAAGATGTCAAACTCAACTTCCTCAGGATGAGAATTTTGGTTTCGGGTAGAACCAAAATTGGTCGAAAATGGTTGTTTTGGATTAATCTGCAATTTCTAATTTTTTTCACTGGTTCTGGCATTTCAGTACTTTTACATTAATTTTATTTATGGGGGTTTTTGTGCATTGTGCCATTCTTAGTTTTTTTCATTGCGGGTTGTTCCCATGGACTTCAATGGTAGAAAAAGACCCAGAACGAGATCAAAAATTCATTAAGAACTGAAACCGAAAAATCTGAAGCTTAAATTCCTCCTGGAGTCCCATCCCTAACTTCCTGATCACAGGAAATTCAAGTGAACCCCCAAAATCTCAACAACTGTACGAAACTTTTTACATTAGAAAAAAAATCCCTTCCTGAGTCCAACAGGCTTGTGCCTTAAAGCACAAAATTTGCTTACTGATGTTTTACCATTTGAAAACAAGCAACACAGCTACCTCCAATCGGGATACCATAGCAAATAACCAAAAAGGCAGAGATCCATTTCAACTGATTCTCAGCTCCCCAGCATAATTAAAAAAGCTGAGCAGTGACACAAAGATCCAAATTATATATGCTCAATTCTACTAGTGTTTTCCCAATTTCTCTACTTGCCCCTGTGTTAATGATGTCCTTACTGGGGAGCAGGCAGGTATGTGTCATGGCATAGTGTCAAGATCCCTGAGCAACAGAAGCTTGATCGTTTATAGGCTCCTAATACACTACGCACTGCTGCTTTTTTAATTACAGTCGACACTATCAGCAGCCTCATATGAGAAAGCATGGCTTTAGAGTTCCTTGGTAAAGCCAGAGGTGAGGTTAGCTAGCATCTGTACAAGCTTCAACTGCTAGCCACTGCGCTTTTTCCTTTTTATATTTCCACTATGGGATTCTTTCCGCTGCCACTCTCTCGGTGCAGGTGCTCCGCCAGGAGACCTGTCTCAAGGCAAGGACTCAAAACACTGACTGGGACTAAAGAGGCACAGTACATATGCCTTTTCAGCTCTCACCTCACAACCTCCCTTAATTCAGTTTCTCCCCTGCAGCTGCTGACTCTGCTTTAGCTCTAGTCAGGACTACAGTCAAAACAGACTCTTTTAGAGAGCAGCTTCTAAGAAAGTAGCTGGAGAAGGATCTCTCGATTCAAAGAAACTTTCCCCCTAGGAATCAAGCACAGGATCTCTGTAGGCTTCCTTGTTTCCACTAGTAGTGCAGAACACAAAACCCCAAGGGCTCTTTTCACACATTTCCCATGCCTGTAGCATGGGTGCAGAGTAGCGTATGAATGGCTGGCCCACAGCACCTTTAAATTCTTCCCAGCCAGAGGCTACTTATCAGCAACAAGAGCAGCTTGCTTCTGAATAGGGATACCATTCCTCCCATTTGAACAAGGACAGTTAGGAAAAATACATGTCGCAGGGTTACATTGGTTCCAGAGCAGCCCTGCAACATATATTTTTCATAAACCTCCTCTTTTAAAGGGGAGAGAGAGTAACCCTACTACTGAATAGCTGCTCTCTGGAACAGCAGCACCTTCCTAAACTCCTGGGAGCAGCGGGCAGTTCCAGTCAATACATGGGGGCTGTCATGGGGGGACTAGTCACAAGTGACACCGACTATGTGATTGTCATAAATACAGACAACTTCAATATTGTTGAGGAAAAATGTGTGTCCAAACATGTAGCCAGATCTAGTTTTGGGGAGTGTGCTCATACACACAGGTCTATAGTACAGCTATATGGCCAGCATAATATGCAAGAGAACTGCAAATCACACATACATCTCTCTTTAAAGTTGTTTTGGTGACCCCACAAAAGTCAAGATGTCATGTTTTGCCAGAAGCTTATTTTTTCAAGTAACAATATACCCCAAAAGAGAGAAGTTTGTATCAACTGCTTGTGCATATTAAGTTTTGAAAATGAAGTATCAGTTAATTAACGGATGCCCACTTTGTTGAATAAATTGTTTGGATATATCCTTTTAGCTATTTTCACCACCCTTTCCCTCCCCTGTCATACAGTAAAAGTATCAAACATTTTTTTGAAAGATCAGCATCAAACTTGTAGACACTAGTTTCTCCGTGATGCTTTTCTAGTCACTAATGTGTAGATCAAACAAACAAAAAGGCAATTGTTCCATTATCAGTGAGCAAAGCTAGTTGAAGATTTCCAGAGTCTCTACTGGGATACTGATTTTCAGCTGAAGTATGTGTTGCTTAGGATTACATCATGATTTGTATAAATTTAACCAAGCAGTGGCAGTGTGATCCCCTTGGGAAGCATCTTTCTTTTGTAGAGCCATAACCTAGAGCTGAACTTATGATTGGGTCTCCTTTCTGAACCAAAATGATCTGGAACAATATTCCATTTCTGAATATTGCAAAATGTGCTTCTAACAGGACCAAACACTGAAACAGTCATGTGATTGCCAAAAGTATGCAGCTGTTTTAACAGCTTTTTATTTATTTATTTTTTTAAAAAGAGAGCATCCTCACATTTTACCAGTATTAGAACGAGGATTAAGCCCAATTGTTGCTAGTTTAACCCAGCAGTTTGCAAACTGTGGGTCAGGACCCCACATGGGGCTACACCAGATGCAGATATCATAATTCCAGCTGATAATTCATAAGCTTTGCACATTTTTGCTTCTGTCTGGGATCATGGGATTACATTTAAACCTCAAATTAGGGTGACAAAGGCAACATACCTGGCATTTGGAAAGGACTTCCTGGGTCTGAGCTGGCAGGCGAGTGAGGATAGGTGCCACTGCTGCTTCCTGGGGAGTTAGGGTAACTGCTGTTGGGCGAGTGAGGGAATGGGTGAGTGTTGGGTTGCTGGAAAGAGTCCGGGAAAGTGGCATTGTGAGGCATATGAGGCTCATTTTGTCCCAAATTGCGAAACTGAGCCAAGAGACTGTGTTGAGGGTTGTATTCACTGTGTCTTGGAACTAGCACCGGAGGAAGAACTAGAAAGGGGAAAAACACAACACAGCAACAACACTGAATATGCAGTTCCCAAGATCTACACATACAGAGAAAATTACCTTTGAATAAGGGAGAGAAAAAAGGCTATATAGATTCATCTGTGTCAGTGATGAGGTTCACATTCTAGGAACAAATGTCTAAGCAACAATCCTTCCTTCATATCCAGTTACTACAAACTTAAATTCATTAAAATTTAAAATGATTACATTAGCTATCTAGAGCCTCAGATTTCACTTTTTTAAATGGAGGGCTGGGGGAGAACAGTAAGGGTCATTCCATAATTATACCTTCCCATTTTGTTCACAAATGATCACAGAGATGCAATTTAACAGTTTTCCCCAATTTCATGCAACACTTGTACTTCGTTTTACTGTACTTGGTCCCCTGCTAATCATTTAATGGTGTGTAACCCAAAACCTTGCTAATGACGACAGATTTCTCTGAAGACAATACTAAATACTATGTGGGTCTTGAACTGAGCCTGGATCCAGCAGCTGTAATTTTATTTTTAGCTTAGACTGTTTAAGAGTTAATATGAAGAAAACTATTAACTTAACCCCTTCTACCAATCTGCCATCCAATGTCAAACAGTAAGTACAATTCTATAGCGTTCTAGCAAAAAAGAAACCACCACAACCAAAAGACATAAGGCAATTTGGCACCAAGTTCTGACCTATGTCACTTTGGGACTACAGATGTGCAGATCAGAACTTGAGAGTTACATCACACTCCCTAGTTCCATACACCCTTGACAGTTTCATTTCCATTCAGTTTCCCCTCAAACACATTTTAATTGAAGAAAGGAACAGGATACCAGATGTCTTAGAATAAAGAACCTCAATGTCCATTATTTCAGCTTTTTAAAAATCATCTCTGCCTCTTCAGACCTCAGAGCATAAGATGAGCAATTCAAAAGCTTAACTAATTCTTTTGAAAGAAAATCTGTAGATTTTTCTTTTGGGAATGGGTGAGTGATACAACTTGCAGGCCTAATAAATCACAAGTGCTAAGGCTAATTATGAGATGTTTTTCCCCTTTCCTGCCTGTGTAGTTCTTCCTTAGTTTTTTTGTCTATTTCCTGTGGATGAAGGTCAAACCATTAACTTTTCTGTACTTAATTTCTGAAAGAAAAAGTACATCATTTACCTTTCCCACCCCTACCTCATCTTAAACAATGACATACATGGACATCAGAGGAAGCTATGAGATATAAAGCAGTTTTAAATAGCTGGAGGAAGAGGATATGTTCAGTATGCTTTTGGTAATTTAGAAAAGATGACAGATTTTTCCAATGGCACAGACAGACAGACAGACACGCTTAGGAACCAAGTCTTTCTAAAAACCAATTAGTAAAGCAGGAGAAATTTAGGTGTAACCTCTTTCCTCCCACATCATGTACATGGTACAGAAGGAAAAATAGACAGATTTGCAGTGTGCTTCAAATATGTAATCATGTATATAAATGTCAATTCTCTCTTCAAAGTGTCCTTTAAAACCCCCTTTGCCACAGATGAGAGAGAGAATTTGGTAAGCACCCAGAGTATTCAGAAGCATGGAAGACAAGACTTCCAAGAGGCTAGAGGAAACTGAAAGCATTCTTATTCCCCAATTTAGCGTTGTGAGGCTTTATTCAGGTTGTATGCCTCAACCATATGGAATAACAAATTACTGAGGTCCAGTACAGCAGAGGAAGAGGACAATTTCTGAAACAGCTGCTAGCTCTAAGAGGTGTAACTGACGGAGAGAAAACATGTGAGGGTTGTTTCGTGTTAAGGAAGCACACCTGTTGCTACAAAATAATCAGGTAGTACATAACTATGCAGCACACCACAGGGGGAAGATAGCTTGCAGAAAAGTTTATCCTTTACTGGTCTCAAATAGAAAACAGATTTAGTAGAAAGCATTACTCACTTTAGTGAGAGAATTTTTAACACACATACTTATTATGAAGAATAAAACCGGTACCATTTGAGCTCAACGGACATGTTCTTTACTGTACATTTGGAGCTATGAGACCAAGCTGGATTCTATACCTTCGGACAAACATATCAAATTTCAACTACAGATTTACGTTTTGCTTATCCAACCTCTAGCCCCATTTAAGGATAAATGACAGCAGATTCTCAAGCCTCTGGAAGTACGTAGGGATAAAAAGGGCCATAATCTAGGCTCTACAATTTTTCTTACTAATGGGAATATATGAGAACAACAAACCCAGCTTTACTTTCAGGTTCTCAAGATATATTTGCAATGCTGCAGGTAGGAAAAACATCTCTTCATAAGTTAAAACAATTTTTCACAGAAACTGAATAGAGAAACCTATCAATTCCTACTGCATTTGTTTTCTAGAAAGTCCCTCCACTATCTCCTTTCCGAATTTTGTTCTCCAAATTGCTTACTACCGCATTTTTCAGCCAGTAGGGGAGTATGTGGCATTACCACCATTTCCCCCAGTGGCTACAAAATTCATCTGTCAGCAGCGAACAGCCCTGGCCACTTTCCCTTGCAGTTGCAGCAGGTCCCCAGACAGTCAGCAATGGCAACAGCAGCAGAGAGACGGCTGTTGCATTTCAAGAGGAGGGCAAGTCCGGGCAACATGAAGGGGAGCGTCTCTGGGAACAAGTCTGCCTGGAGGACATTCAATTTAATGCTGTCATGTGATGGTATGCAATTTAACTTGGGGATTTGATAGCATTTAACTTCAGCATGTGTGGCCCTATCATGACAGCATGCATCTGATTTTGCGTCACTGAATTTAAATGGAGCAAAATTAAAAATTAGNGGGGGGGGGAGAAGAGAACGACAACTAATAACTGCAGTTTATTCAATGGGTGTTCTCTAGCAAGCAAGGCGATGGGGATGGAGGGGTTGGGGAGTCTGTGGCTACCGAGTGGCACTGCCAAGGGGCACCCACGCGAATGGAGTGCATGGGGAGTCCTTCCAAAACAAACTGTTCCCAGCATGACTACCCCCAGCCACTCAGGTGGCCACCATACATTTGGCTGGCCCCACACAGAGCATTCTGGATTTCCCGACAGCGACGCGAGCGCGGCCATCATGGCTCATGGGAGCGTGCATCTAGCCATTCCACCTTCAGATAGGTGGTCGGATCCGTGGCTCCTGGGTGGCCATGCGGGGGAGGAGCATCTATTCCATCCAATAATTCTGGTTGAGTACCCCAGATCTACCACTAGGGGTGAAAGTCCTTTTGACAGATCCCGTCGGTTCAATCAGTCTGAGCAAAAAATCGGAATGATCGTTTCAATTTTCATTTAAAAAACTTTCAACCAGTACAGTCCAGCCCAGGGCCATGCCGTGCAATCAGTATTTCAACAACCATTCCATTTTCATGGAACAATGTGAGCATGGTTCTTTTGGCACCACTCTAAAATAAATCCTTGCTAAAAAATCAAACAGTTAGCTGGCTGTAGTTGTGTCAAGCCTATTTGTCTGCCTTTCCTGGTTTGCTTGAGAACTTCAGTCAGGAACAGAGACTCCAGGCTTGGGGGCAATCCAACAGTCCATGTACGCCGCCTGCAGGCGCTGCGCTCAGGCGAGAACACACATGCACAGATATGCACACGCGTCATGCACACAGCACAGCCCCGGGAGGCTGTGGTGCATGCGCCACACACAAGCACCTGAGCATGCACGTTTGCACCTGGGTGCAGCACCTGCAGGCAGCCTACATGGGCCATTGGACTGCCCCATTAGTCTTTCAACAGTAAATAGACATAGCTACAGCCATGAAAAAATGCAGCAGAAATGTAACGCTTGATCACAGGATACAAAGTGGAAGAGGCAAAAGAATAAAATCGAGAGAGAAAGGAATCTAAAGAGCATCAATTTGAACCTATAAAGGTCTAGAAGTAATATAGGGCCAAGCTACATCAAGAATTCTCTCTTCAGCTACAGTGACTAGGAGGCAGCCTGTTCCAGCTGCAACTCTCCAGTTTTAAAAGTGCTGGGGTTAACACTTGGGAAACAAGGGCCCTCTTCTTGCAGTTTTTAATTTCTCCAGAATGTTTAGCATAAAGCTATGACCTGCGTTTACTGGCTGATACATTTTGCTGAGGAACAGCTTTTATCCTTTACAAATAAAAGCAGGAGATAAAAAACCTTGAATGAAAAGTTCTGATACAATTATGTTAGCAGGCAGAACAAAACTCCCTTGAAGCACTAAAGTACTCTTTAGCCACATGGCATATTCCCAGACACAATGAAAATTGAGATTTCTACACACTCTGAATTCACAACAACTAATATTGCTATGTTGAAAACAAACCTCACAAGGGTCTTGCTACAGGAAGTTATTCCAAAACCACCTGCTGTACACTAGGTTTCCCCCATTGTCTGTGGTGCAATTTCACTTTTGTTTAGGCACACTGCTACAGCTTTCCAGAACCAAAAGCTCCAAGATTTTAGCCTTTGCTTCAACAGAACTTAAGTTACAGTAATTGTAAATGGAAAGACTCAACAATAGCCATCTGGAAATCTGTTTTGGGTGAATCTATGATCAGGCAGGCAAACATTCCAGAGTAGCCATTCAAGGAGACAGCTGAGGGATGTCTAGTTTTCCTAACTATTTCTCAGTTACAGTAGACTGCAGATCATGATGTCATAGTTGCAATGCAAGTTTGGGGGTGAGAGTTGTGGTGTGTTTTTTTTAAACTTTTTAAATAATGTGTTGCTTCATTTCCCATAGTTTTAATCAGACACCTAGCACATCATATTCAGAAAGTTGTCAGCAGTTATTGTTAATTCCCTGCATTACAATTCTCCATTACACATAAGCTTTATTCCAATGTTCAGATAGACTAAGAGATTCACAATACGGATACATATATTGGTTAAGTGGCTCTTCCAAATAAAGTATGAGCTAAATTTAGAATTAAGCATGATTACAGCAACATTGGCATAATCATTTTGAGTTGGTTGTACAGTGAAGCTGCCCTCACTGCCCACACTTTAAAGCTCAAGGGCAAAAAAACGAATCCAGTTTCTTGCCTTCCTTGTTTGCAGAGCCACCCAGTTTGCCATGTGTGAGAGAAGATTACAGAGAAGAATCATGTTTCACAAGTATGTGGTTCACTTTTAAGATAATTTATTCCCATTGATAAATCCTGCCAATACTAGGCATCCCTCTCGGTGGTAAACATTGAAGGGAAGGGAAAAAAAATAAATCTTTGGACTTCATTAAATGAGGAATTTTAGAATTAAATTCTGCAATACTGGAGAAGGCAAGCTCAATACTACTTGTCAAACTGACAGTTGCCTGCTATTTTGGTGAGCCAGCCTATAATTGCACACACCTGTTGTAGCACACTATTTATAAAGATCAGTCCAACTAACATTATGAAGCAATAAGACAAACCACCACAGCTACAACATTCTGCCGTTGTTGCAAGATGGCTGCTTGCTTCCAAAATAAAATCATTATCCTAGAACTTTCGACTATTCCTGTCCCTGCACACTCTCCTTATCCTTGCTTACATCAGTCTCGCTCCCTCCTTCAATCTCTAGTTTACCCCCGCCCATCTTAATTCTCTCTTCTCTCGTTCACTCCACTTCTCTTTTTTTTGTGCGGCACAAGCTATTATTTGCATTGTTTTTTGTGATCTCTTCCCAGTCTCTCTTCTCCCCCTCCTCAAAATCTTACTACTATAATTCAGCATTCCCCAACAAAAATGCTGGCAATGTGGGAGTATGGCACACACAGCTGGTCCACTTTGCTCCCTCAAGTTTTCTTGATCAAAGCTTTGCCATCTGGCCAGAACTGATCAGAGTTCTCCCAGGTGCTGGGGAAGGGCCCATGAGGCCTGTACTCCCTGTAATAGCTATGCAAGTCATAAGATAACTGAGCTTTAAAGTGAAGTGTCTGATTAATATAATTTAATCTGCTTTCATCCCAGCTTGAATATCCTGCTGTGATTTTGGCAGCTGCTGCCTCAAAAATCATTTTAAAAAACATCCCAGTAGCTGCATGCAGAGTTTGGAAATCATGGTTCAAATGACAGAGAAACTAGTTTAGTGGCTTTGTTGATACTGGTTGCTAAACTTTGTCAGATGAGATGGGGAGGGAGGACAAGAGTAAAGTGGACATTTTTATTTTTATTTTTTTTAATGTTCAGAATCTCTTTTACCAAAGTTAGTTTCATATCACTGAAATTTTCTAAAAGCTGAGAACACATTTCGAACCACTGTATGGTTGATAAGGAGAGCAATGCCAGTCTACGTACAAATTTCTAAGGCACAAACTTCCATTGTTTTTCTTTTAAATGATGCACACGTATTATATATAAATCACAACAGGAAATACAGATCAGAAAGTGTTGCCGGGTGCAACAGCTAAAAGGAAAAGAAGTTACTGTAAATGAAGATTTACTTCCCTCCTCAATTCCTTTGCAAACATCACTGAGCAGCAGTTAGGGATGCTACTGGTATTCCGTGCACCTTCCTGTCCAGCAGCGTTCCTCTATGTTCTAGTTGAACTAGTATTGGGAATGGTGTTGCGGTCCCCGAGGGCCTTGGTCCTGGAGGGCTTCAATATCCATGCTGGTGCTGGCTTTGCAGGGGTGAAGCGTAAGTTCATGGCCACCATGGGCCTGTCTCAAATGATCATCGGTCCAACACACAGTGAGGGGCATACTCTCGACCTGGTATTCTGCACTGGCCTTGAGGCGGGGGTCCGTTGGTTGGGGAGGTGTTAACAGTGCCCTTGTCATGGACGAATCATTACCTCCTCCAAGCCAGACTACTGGCGCATGTCTACCCCCAGAGACTGATGGAGCCGGATTGGTTCCGGACAGCTCTGGGGGAAATCGTCCTCTGATCTCGATGGCCGTTCAGTCGAGGACCTTGTTCTGGCTTGGAGTACCTTGCTGACGAGGACCATCAACTGGACAAGCTCAGAGGCATCTGCTTCTTCAGTTTCAGCACCGCAGGTTACCTTAGTTTACTGAGGGACTGTGGCGTTTGAAGCGGAAAGGACGGTGGTTAGAGGGACGGTGGCGCTGTTTTCAGGCTGAATCAGATAGGTTGCGGCATAGAGCCAGTTTATGGGCCTATACCGTGGTTGTGAGTGCATCAAAGGAGGAATTCTTCACTGCCCTCACAGCAGCTGCAAAGTCCCATCCAGCGGAGCTGTTCTGGGTGGTGTGGGGGCTGGTCAGTCTGGCCTCCCTCCACCTGGACGTGCAATTTCCAGGGCCCACTATGACATGTTTATCAACTACGTTGCGGATAAGATCACTCTGATTCACCGCGATTTCGGTGCTGCATTCTGTGAAGAGGGAGGCGAGCCAGAGGCTGCATAAGCCCCGTCTGGTCTGGCTTTCGTGGGATCTGTTTCAGGAGGTGACGCCAGCTGAGGCAGAGGATGTTCTGGGGTCTGTTAGAGCCAGCTGTTGTGAACTGGATCCATGCCCATCCTGATTGGTGAAAACCTGCCGGGAGATGTTAGGGTCGCTGCTGGCGGGGGTGATCAACGGCTCCCTTCGGGAGGGCAGAGTGCTAGAATGTTTGAAGGAGACAGTGGTGCGGCCTCTGCTCAAGAAACCATCACTTGACGTTGACTTGCTCGCTAGTTATCTGTCAGTCTCTAACCTTCCCTTTTTAGGGAAGGTTATTGAGCGGGTGGTAGCCCAGCAGCTCCAGGTGCATCTTGATAGCCGCAAGTTTCTAGATCCCTCCTAGTCTGGCTTTCGCCCAGGGTATGGTACAGAGACTGTGCTTGTGGCCTTAGTTGATGACTTGCGCCAGGAGAGGGACCAGGGACATTCAACTCTACTGGTTCTATTAGCTCTCTTGGCAGCTTTTGACATGGTTGATCACGATTTGCTGGTGACTCGCTTATGGGACCGGGCAGGATTAGGTGGAACGGTTCTATAATGGTTCCATTCCTACCTAGCCAACACGACCCGACGGGTAGCGTTAGACGAGTCATCCTCTCCTCGTGACCTCTTGTGTGATGTCCTGCAAGGTTCCATTTTGTCCCCGCTCCTGTTCAACATGTACATGCAGCCACTGGGTGAGGTTGTGAGATGGTGCAGAGTGAGTTGCCATCAATATGCTGATGACACTCAGCTGTGCCTCATTTTCTTCAGACCCAGGCCCAGCAGTCTCAGTGCTTTCCCAGTGTTTGGCAGCTGTGGGGGACTGACTGAGGCAGAGCCACCTGAAGCTGAATCCTGACAAGATGGAGGTAATGCCGGTGGGGAGAGCGGTGGGTGTGGCATCTCCCATCATTGACAGGGTTTGTCCTTCACTGGTCTCCCAGATGCGGAGTCTGGGGGTGCTTCTTAATACCTGGCTCCGCTCGGAAGTCCAGGTGGAGGCGGTAGCAAGGGGGGCCTTCCAACAGTTACATCTGGTTCGGTGACTTAAGCCTTACCTCTCAGACTCTGACCTGGCCACCATCACTCACGCTTTTCCATTCCATTCCAGTTTTATTTATATCCCGCACTCTCTCAATAATGACTTGAGGCGGCTCACAACAACAAAAATACATTCCTGGGTTTGTTATCATCCCACACAGGGGACCCAGCTCAAAAACAAATATCCATAATATATCATCATATACATATTATACAAAATTTATCACAATCCCCACCCCCCATAGCCCAACTGATGTCCCACTCCACCAACTCCCCCATAGCAGAGAGGTTGGTCCCAAAATCAGTCATTCTATCCCCTGCTGCCACCAGGGAATATTTGGCCAACTCCACCCTTCTCTCACCAGAGGGAGCCAGCCCCATCACCCTCCACATCAGTAAACCCCACAGACTCTCCCACCTCCGCCTCATCGCCCGCCGAAGGGCACGCGCCCCTTGGGCACGCGCCCCTTCGACACGGCCTCTGCCCGCTCCCATTGTTATGGGAAGCGTCCCCGAAGCAGCTGTAGTCAAACCCCGCCCCTGCAAGGGTGAGGGGGGAGGAGAAAGAACCCCGCAGCCCCCAGCGTATAACAACGGGGCCCCCCGTCCCTGCAACCACATACTGTCACAGTTCTGGTTGACGGGGGGGGGGGGGGGGG
>QEPC01010935.1:1733528-1772511 GCA_003113815.1 Sphenodon punctatus
GGGAGCTGGGGGAAAACAACAGGGAATGAATCCCCCATTGTGACCTGTTGGGTGCTTCTCCCAAGCCACCGTGATTGGCCACTGTCGGAGACAGGATGCTGGGCTAGATGGACCATTGGTCTGACCCAGTATGACACTTCTTATGTTAACTTGCTAGTGTAAATAAATAGCTAAACACTTCTTATATAATGAAAGCTATTTTGGTTAAACACATAAGGCATTTTAACAGGATAGGTATGCTGCTCCTACAGTTTTACATGCAGACAGAGGTCTTTCACCGAATTTAAGTTCTCCATCCTGAGCGGGATGGTAGTTATAATAAAACATGATTTTATGACCACATGTTATACAAAATGACTAGCTACAGGAACCATCTGGGCTAAATGAATACTAGTCAATAGTCTCGGTATCAAGCATAACATTGCACAAATTTCCTAAAGCACTTAATAAAGGAGATCAGTGATTTGTCGGTTATGAATCTTGGGTCGCCTTTTCCAAATGAAAATCAATATGTCCTGCAATCTTCAGATGTTCAGCTTTATAAAACTTCAGACCCCAAAAGCTGATGAAGTAGCAGTTCTGCAATTATTTATTCTAGATAAAGTCAAGGCAAGGGAGATTTTACATGAGCCTGGGGAAAAGTTAAGTTAGCTGCCTGGCTAATTGTATTACTTATCAAAAACTCAATTGCAACTACTCAATGGGTTCTGTATACGTATTTATTCTTATATGTACTGCAAAGCACTTTAATAAAGTGGCGGTCTGATTTAAGAAACTCATTCACCCCTACTTTGGTCAATATAAATACCAGCACTAGCTAGCTCTTATGTAGTGCTTTCCATTTGTAAGCCACCAAAGCTCTGTAAAAGGCGTTAAGTATCACCGTCTCTTTTTCACTACTGAGGGAACTAGGGCACAGAGTAGTGAGGTGACTTCCTCAAGGTCAACTGGTGGCAGAGCTCAGAGTACCAGTACAATGCACTATCACAAGGCTGCTCTACCCACGTCCCACACAAGCAATGGAAGCTAATCCAGACTTGTAGAATATGCTCTAGCCTCTTAAAGCACATTACCTCTTGGATTTATACAAGTGCAAAGTGAATATCTGGATAAGTATATTCCTCCTTCCCTAAATACAACGAAGAAACTATAAAGCAGCCAGTTTGAGTTTCAAAACTGCAGAGAGAAAAGCCTCTCAAATGAATCCCCCCCCCCCCCCCCCAATGATTTATAACCCACCCCCTCCTGCCTGATGGCAGCTTGGGGCAGCAGCAAACAATAAAAGCATAATACAAAAACATAAAATACAATGCTATATAAAATATCAAATATAAAAACCGCAAAGACAAGTGAGGCTCGAACAAATACCCCCGACACACACTACCCCTCCCCGAAAGCCCGTCGAAACAGCTAGGTTTTACATTGTCTACAGAAGGAGGGGAGGTCCGTAGAGAGGCAAATCTCTGCCCGGAGAGAGTTCCACAGCCTTAGCTCGGCAACCGAGAACGCCCTCTCAAACGTTACCAGCCGGGAAATCCAGGGGATCTCCAAGAGGGTGCTCCCAGTCAACTGCAGGGGCTGATCCAGGACATGAGGGATGAGGTGGTCCTGCAGGTAAGCAGGGCCCAGGTCGTATAGGGCTTTAAAAGGTAATAACTAACACTTTGAAACAGGCTCAGACGACTATAGACAGCCAGTGCAGAGAACGGAGCACTGGTGTTATGTGCACGTGGTGGCTTGTCCCCACCAGGAGGTGGGCTGCCACATTCTGCCACAGTCTCCAGGTCGTCCCATGTAGAGCACGTTGCAGTCATCCAATTTTGAGGTGATGGATGTATGGATGATGGTGGCAAAACTGGAGCCTGAGATATAAGGCCGAAGACAATGAAGGCGATGAACCAGATGTAATTTACAAAACACACTCCTCGCGACAGCTGCCACCTGGGCATCCAGGAGGAGCTGAGAATTGAGGAGTATACTCAGACTCCAAACCTGAGGAACCAAGGAGGGACGCACCCCAACAGTGATGGGGGCCTCCACCTTCTTGTACCTTCCCATCATCTCTGTCTTATTGGGATTCAGTTTCAGATGGCTCGCCCACATCCAGTCCCCCACTGCAGCCAGACACCGGATAAACACCAAGAATGCAGAGTCTGGGTCAGACAAAAATGAGGGATAGAGCTGGGTGTCACCTCAAACCCTCTCACAATCTCACCCAAAGGCTGCATGTACAAGTTGAACAAGAGGAGGGAGCAGAATGGATCCCTGCACAACTCCACGTCAGACCCTGGGGAGACAACGAAAAGTCCCCCAGTATCACACACTGAGTTCTTCCAGACAGGAAGGAGTGGAACCATCCAAGAACAATTCCACCCACTCTGGCAGAGTCCCACAGGCGGGTCACCAGCATCTCACGGTCAACCGTGTCAAAAGCAGCTGATAGATCTAATAAAATCAGAAGAATGCATCGACCTTGATACAACTCTCGGTGCAGATCATTGACCAAGGCCACAAGCACAGTCTCAGTGCCATGACTTGGACAGAAGCCGGACTGTGAGGGAATCGAGGAAGCCAATGCAGTCCAGATGCTCTTGGAGCTGCTGTGCCACCACCCGTTAAATAACCTTCCCTAAAAAGGGAAGGTTAGAGACTGGCCAGTAACTGGCAAGGAAGTCAATGTCAAGATGGCTTCTTGAGCAAAGGTCAAACCACAGCCTCCTTCAGGTACCCCGTAACCCTGCCCCTTCCCATGGGAGACATTGACAACCCCCACCAGCAATGGACCCAACATCTCCTGGTTGGTTTTAACCAGCCAGGACAGGCATGGATTGAGTTTTCAAGTTATGGCCCTCGCAGCCCCCCAGCACCTCAACCGCATCAGCGGAGGATACCTGCTGAAACCGATTCCACGAAACTGGACAAGACGGGGAATCCCTAACCTCAGGTACACCTACTGCATCAAGCACTGCATCGAAATCATGGTGGATATGAGTGATTTTATCTGAAAAATAGTCAATAAACATATCACAGCGAGCACTGGAAGATTCCAGTTCTAGGTGAAGAGAGGCTGGACTGACCAGCCTCTTCACCACCCGGAGAAGCTCAGCTGGACAAGACTTTGCAGATGATATGATGGTAGCAAAGAAACTCCTCTGTGCTGCCCGCATAGCCATGGCATAGGCTTTTAAAAATCAGCTCTATGTCACAATCGGTTGACTTCAGTATAAGTACAGTGCCAACATCACTCTAACCGTCTCTCCTCCCGCTTCAGTTGACACAGGTCTTTCGTGAACCACAGGGCCCTGCGTCATCTATGCTCAGGGAGCGGATGCCTGGGAGCCGTCCGGTCAATGGCCTCGGCTAACAAGGTGTTCCAAAAAGCAACTAGGTCATTGAGCGATTGGCCGTTGAGGTCAGAAGGCACATTCCCCAGAGCATTCCGGAACTGCTGAGGTTTCATAAGTCTCTGGGGGTGAACCAAACAAACAGGTTTCCATACCCTGCCAGGGGCAGACATACACCAGGAGAGTGGCCCGTAGGAGATAATGGTTTGTCCACAACAAGGGCAACAAGAAATACAGACTAAAAATCTCAACTGAAAAACCTTTGACTTTATATGCCTCCAGGAGACATGGGTTAACCCAGACAATAGTCTGGCTATTGAGGGGTTCCAGACACTCCTACATGGTGGGAGGAAAAGGGGGAGAGGTAGGGTTTCGGGGGGCCTTGCTTTTTGTGTTGCAGATAGTTGTTTGCGTAACTTTACCCTGCTTTGTTCTGAGAGACCAGAATACCAGGTAGGGCTGCTGCAAGTGGGCCAACCTATAGCCCCAATCATTGTTTTCAATGTATACATCCCCCTATTGCATCACCCTACTATGAGGAGGATGTTTGGGTGGCTTTAGAGATAGAGATCCTGCGACTCGAGGACCAAGTCCCCCAGGCAACATTTGTTTTAATGGGGGACTGGAACACCTGCTTGAGTGCTAGCCAGGGACCCTTTTTGATTTCAAGGGGGGAATTGGAGGGTTCCTCGGAGGCCGCCCGGCAGAGGAGGTCACTGGAGGGACTGGTTTCCAGATTTGATCTAACTGTATTAGAAGTAGTTCCCTCGACCGACTTAGAAGGGGGATACACCTTCTTTGGGCTGCAGGGCAGAAGCAGAGTGGATTTAATCATGATGGATTCACGATCTTGTGGAACCTTTAGCCAACCCGAGCGGGTCGTGAGGCCCGAAAGTGATCACGTAGCACTGAGTTTCCTTATTAAGGTACAGGGGCCCTTGGGATCTAGGGCCATGATGGTCGGCGGGGGATGTTTTCCCCCCAGCTAAAAGTTCTGACCTCTGTGGAGCTAGCCAAGTCACTGCAGACTTTCTTCCATTCTTCCACCTTTGTCCAACTATCCACTCAACTTGTCAAGTGCAAGGATCCACATTGGCAAATGTGGTACTATGATGGTATTCTGAGGTCCCTTGTAGATACCTTGGGAGCCAGACCTAAAGTTGCCCCACGTGAAGCATATGGCAAATGGTTCGACAGGGAGCGTAGAGCAATGAAGGGGCATCTAGTGAGGCTGAAGAGGCTATGCACCAGGGAGCACAACGCGAGCCGATGGGAAGAGTTTAGAAATACTACGTTAGCCTATTTCAAACTAGTGAAGGCCAAGCGAACCAACTACTACAATAGAATGTGGGCAACTATGGCAACAGACATAGCAACGGGGAACTCAAGTAGGTTCTGGGCTACTCTAAACGTTATCACCAATCCGAAAAGTAGAGTGGGCAGACAAGGAATTTCTCCCCATCAGTGGGAGTCTTTCTTTGCCGATTTATATGAGGATTGGGAGTTGACCTTGGACGATCTAGCTACTATGGGAAGAGGTGAGGGAGTTTGCCAACGGTGGAGTGACGAGTTCTCCGAGGCCACTGTCATTAGAACCATCTTGGCCCACAAGGGGGGCAAGGCGGCGGGGCCAGATGGGATTACAGCTGAGGTACTCCAAGCCGCCCCTGGGAGGTGGGCGCAGCTCTTGTCCATATTATTTACCACGGCAGCCAATACGGGAACTATTCCCTCATCTTGGCTAGCTAGTTATATAGTGCCCATATTCAAGAAGGGACAGCCCCAGGATCCCTCTTGCTATAGGCCTATTAGCCTGCTGTCCATTGTAGGAAAACTATACGCTAAACTTCTTCTCGAACAGCTGACTATATGGGTAGAGGAGAGGGCCTTAATCCCTGTCGAACAGTTTAGGTTCAGGAAGCCCAGGTCGACTCTAGATTGCTGCTTTATATTGCAACATCTCATCTTTAAATACCATAAAATCAAGAAATGCAAGCTATATATGGTCTTCCTGGACCTGACCAAGGCTTTCGACACTGTTCCTAGGAACAGACTGCGGGCTAAATTAAAAAGGTTAGGGCTTAGCGATAAGCTATTGCTCCCTATAGTCCATCTTTACACCAATAATAGTGCCCGGGTGAGGTTGGGTGGACGCGGGGGTAGTGTTACTGGGTTTCCAATTGGGGGGGGGGNAAAGATGGCTAGATATATTGGTAGCCAGTGACATAAAGGATTCTAGGAAATTCTGGCACCTAATTAATGGTCCAATCAGGGAGCCAAGTAGTTCTTGGTTCTGTCCGATTCCCTCTTGTTCCTGGGAAGACTTCTTTAGTGGACTTCATTCTGATGTATCCCCGGTAGTTTACACCAGTCCAGGTCTTGATTCTCTCCCCTCCTGGTCCCCTGTCACTGAAACCGAGGTTGTCACTCTTATAGAATCTTTTAAGAACAGTAAAGCCCCAGGCCCAGACCTAATCCAAATTGAATTTATTCAAGCACAAATGGACTGGTGGGTCCCTGTTCTGACGGCTCTGTTTACTGCAAGCAACTCCTCCTGAGTTATTCCGGTAAGTTGGGGTAAGGCGGTTATAATCCCCATTTATAAGAAAGGGCCACGTACTGACCCTTCCAATTACAGATCCATAAGTTTATTAAGTATCGTTAGCAAGATTTATGTAAAATTGCTTTTAACTAAACTAACGGTATGGTTAGAGCAGAGTAAAATTATCTTCCCAGAGCAGGCAGGATTTCAAAAAAGCAGGGCCACAGTAGAGCAGTATCTTATACTATCCCATCTTATTGAAAAGTATAGGTCACTGAATGGAAAACTTTTTGTGGCTTTTTTAGATCTCAGATCTGCTGTTGATTTGGTCAATAGGGAGCTTTTGTGGGACAAATTAAGTAAAGCCTCAGTGGATCAAAGATTATTGTTTCTTCTACAAAGAGTCCATGCCCAGTCGTCGCTGGTTGTTAAGTTAGATGATGTCGGCCATTTTCCATCGATAGGGTCTGGAGGCATGCAGGGGAAGCCCCCGGGCCCAGTATTGGTGCCCCTGTCGGGGGGGCTCCCCTCCCATCACCTAATGTGATCCCTGTAGATCCGACTAAATGGGGCTTATTGGGAAATTCCCAATTGGTAGAGACCAACGTAGCAGTAAGATCTTGCCCGGGGGTCTCCATTCTGGGATGGGTAAGGGTGGTGCCTTAATTGATCTGGGACCGATTGACCAACTCCAGCCACAGCCGATGGAAATACAGTCCCAGGCCCCATCCCTTGCTCTCCCAGATTTGCCTTTTCCAAATCCGGATGTGTCCGTTCAGAGCACTGGAGGGCCAATGCCCAAGGCTGTGGCTTTGGCCCAAATTGGAGTTGCAATAGAAGGCGCCTCCCAGAAGGAGGGGCCTTCCTTGATGGGAAGTGTTGATACGGAGAGATTGTACCCCACTTGGGACATGTTTAGACAACTGCCTGTATTTGAACAGGATGTTTGCCTGTCATGACTGGGGCATATTGACAATCGTGCCCAGGGCCCTGAGGAGGGTCCTAAGATTTCTAATCCTCTTCAAGCTGCTGGTTTACCTCCCTGCAAGGTTGGGGCAGGGGTCACCTTGGCAAATGATGGGTTGAAGGGGTCAGAGGTGCAGGGAAGGCTATCACCGGGGGGTAGACCAATGCAGGGGGAGCCCCCTTTGGGGGAATATAGCACTTCCGGTGGTGGGATGGCACCTCCCCTACCATTGGACACCAATGGAAGAACTTTAGCCTCTCCCGGGGGTGGGCAGCACCTGGTGCCTGGGGTAACCTATTGCTTTTATGAACAAGACAAGGGTAATGTAGGTCTTGGGAGTTTAGGGAAGCATGCGGCCGTCAAGAGGTTAAGCCCCTCCCCAAATAGTGTTAATCTTAGTGTCCCCGAGAACCATGGGGGGGTCTTGTTGGGTGACCGAGGATGTAGGGCTTCCCCCCCTCCCGCAGCTAAGAGTTCCGACCTCTGCGGAGCTAGCCAAGTCACTGCAGGCTTTCTTCCATTCTTCCACCTTTGTCCAACTATCCACTCAGCTTACCAAGTGCAAGGATCCATGTTGGCAAATCTGGTACTATGATGGTATTCTGAGATCCCTTGTAGATACCTTGGGACCCAGACCTAAAGTTGCCCCACGTGAAGCATATGGCAAATGGTTTGACAGGGAGTGTAGAGCAATGAAGGGGCATCTAGTGAGGCTGAAGAGGCTATGCGCCAGGGAGCACGATGCGAGTCGATGGGAAGAGTTTAGAAATACTAGGTTAGCCTATGTCAAACTAATGAAGGCCAAGCGAACCAATTACTACAATAGAATGTGGGCAACTATGGCAACAGACATAGCAACGGGCAACTCAAGTAGGTTCTGGTCTACTCTAAACGTTATTATCAATCTGAAAAGCAGAGTGGGCAGACAAGAAATTTCTCCCCATCAGTGGGAGTCTTTCTTTGCTGATTTATATGAGGATCGGGAGTTGACCTTGGATGATCTAGCCACTATGGGAGGAGGTGGGGGAGTTTGCCAATGGTGGATTGACGAATCCTCTGAGGCCACTGTCATTAGAACCATCTTGGCCCTCATGGGGGGCAAGGCAGTGGGGCCAGATGGGGTTACAGCTGAGGTACTCCAAGCCGCCCCTGGGAGGTGGGCCAAGCTCTTGTTCATATTATTTACCATGGCAGCCAATACGGTAACTATTCCGTCATCTTGGCTAGCTAGCTATATAGTGCCCATATTCAAGAAGGGACAGCCCCAGGATCCCTCTTGCTATAGGCCTATTAGGCTGCTGTCCATTGTAGGAAAACTATACGCTAAACTTTTTCTCGAACAGCTGACTATATGGGTAGAGGAGAGGGCCTTCATCCCTGTCGAATGGTTTGGGTTCAGGAAGGTCAGGTCGACTGTAGATTGCTGCTTTATATTGCAACATCTCATCTTTAAATACCATAAAATCAAGAAATGCAAGCCATATATGGTCTTCCTGGACCTGATCAAGGCTTTCGACACTGTTCCTAGGAACAGACTGTGGGCTAAATTAAAAAGGTTAGGGCTTAGCCATAAGCTATTGCTCCCTATAGTCCATCTTTACACCAATAATAGTGCCCAGGTGAGGTTGGGTGGATGCGGGGGTAGTGCTACTGGGCTTCCAATTAGGAGGGGGGTCCAGCAAGGCTGTGTCCTGGCCCCCCTCCTATTTAACCTTTATTTATCTGACTTACCAGACTTTATTAAGTCTGAGGCTTTCCATGCCCCCAAGATTGGAGATACCCAGTTGGGGTTCCTGAAGTTCGCCGACGACTTGGTCCTGATGGCCCAGTCAGAGGTTGGATTGCGCCGGGCTATCCGAGCTTTCCACGATTATTGTGCAGCAAACGGCTTAACAATTAACCCAGAGAAATCTAAGGTCATGATAATTGGCCAGAGGAAACCCCCTCCTGTATGGAGAACTGCAGCAGGCGAGTTCCAGGTGGTCAAACCTTTCAACTATCTGGGCGTAGTTTATTCCGCTGGGGGATCTTGGGCCGCTCATCTCCAGGCAAGAGCCAATAGGGCAGCCCAAAGGGCAGCTAGGGCTATTGCCAGGGCAGCCAGTATGTGTTCCCGTTAACTTTCTTGGGGGTTTACCACGCAAAGGTCCCTCCAATGGCAATCTTCGTGATGGAGCTTATTCCAAAGCCAGATGAACGGGCCCTGGAAAGGACCCAGAACTCTTTCCTCCGACGCCTTCTCAGGGTGGCCCCAGGGGTTCCAGGGGCAATCCTGAGAGCAGAGATGGGAGTAGTTTCTCTGGGGGCAAGAGCCAAGCAGGCTTATGTGAGATTCTGGCTGCGGATATTGGCCAAGCAGGAGACAGCCCTCCCGCTTAAATGCCTGAGGGAGGAATTAACAGTTACGGGGATTCGCTCATATCCCTGGGTGCTCTACCTTTGAAGGATAATTAGGGAGCTAGGATTCTCTTTTGAGTCCTTCTGCGGGAAGGGTCTCCAGGCTATTGAGTCCGAGGTTATGCAGAGAATTCAGGATATTGCTTTGGCAGGACGATCTAGGGAGGATCTCCCAGTGGAAAGTGGCGCCGGGGCTGAAACAAGAAATTATCATTTGGGTTCGAGAAATATTTAGATCTCCTCGAAAACCCAGAGCTGCGCCAGTGCTACACAAATTTACGCTTCCACTTGGTCAGTTCTGCAATTGTTGAGGGCAGGCATAAGTATATCCCCTTTGACCAACGCCTTTGCCCATGCAGTCTCCAGGAGGTTGACACTATCGAGCACTTTTTGTTGCGCTGCCCACAGCTCACTGCATTAAGGATAACTTGGTTGGTCCCGCTGTCACTTGACAATGGTGGTGCCAACCGGGAATATGGCTATAAGGCACTACTAAAGATGGCGGGCAGGGATGCAATTCTGGCTGTTGCAATCTTTGTTAGATTGGCAATTAAAAGTAGGGACTTAATTAAAATTAGGCAGGGCGAATTCACAGGCACCTAATAAGCATGTTAGATTAGGACTGTTGAGTGTCTGTCGAGAGTTATTATGTATTTTATTATTAACTTTGGGTAGGTTGGCAAGCGCTGTAAACCTACTCGACTTGAATGTAACGCGAAGGCAGGTAACTATGCAATTTTGTATGTTTTTAAATTTTATGTTGAATTTGGTTTCTGGCTATGGCGAGAGTAAATTGCTGTACTAAAATAATACATAACAATGTTCATATGCTTGATCATGATGACAATTACGATGCCATTATAACTTGCTTTTATGTTTCCCCTTTTTATGACATTATATTTATATGTTTTAAGATATGGTTAATATTATGTTTGCTTTTTGCATTTACTTTTATGTTTGTATGTCTGGTCATGGCGAAAGTTAGTGACAAATAAATAAACAAACATAAAACAAACAACTGAAAAACACTCTATGCTTAGATTATTCCCAATTATGGTTTCCAGGACTCTGTTCTTGACTAGTTCTCTTTGTATCTCGCGAACTGCTCATTCAACATTACTCTTGCTGGTACCTCCTCTACGTTGCTTCCCCGCTCTGTCGGAGTTCCCCAAGGCTCTGTCCTTTGCACCCTTCTCCCTTTATACTTTTTCTCTGGGCAAACTCACTGAAACCAACAGCTTCCAGTATTATTTGTATGCTGACACACAACACTCTCCACTTCCACGCTCTCTCGATTCACCCAGTCTTATATTGCTGACTGTCTTGCTAACATCTCTGCCTGGATGTCTCACTGCCAACTCAAGCTTCATATAGCCAAGACTGAACTCATCTTCCCCCACAATTTCCCTCTCATTTGCCATTGAGAGTCACCATACAGCCGGTCCCTCAGGCACATAACCTGGGATTCATCTTTGACTCGTCCCTCTCCTTTATGCCTCAGATCCAGGCTGTTGCTAAATCCTGTTGCTTCGCTCTGTGCAGTATTGCTAAAATCCGGCGCTGCCTTACTGTTTCCTCCGCAAAAACCTTAGTCCATGCTCTAGTCATCTGTTGCCTTGATTACCGCAACTTCCTCCTTACTGAACTCCCCTGATCTGATCTTGCCTCCCTCTTCTACGCTCTGCTGCCAAAGTCATTCACCCTGCCTGATGCTTTGACCACATTCAGCCCCTCCTCACCGCCCTACACTGGCTCCCTTTACATAATGCATTCAGCACAAGCTCCTGCTCTTCACTTTCAAGGCTCTTCATGGCCTTGCTCCCCCATGTGTCTCTGCTCTTGTATTGCTCCAAATTACTGCCCAGGAGCTTCGCTGCTCCTCTGTCCCTCCCCTCCGCAGCTCACAACCCCCTTGCTCCTCTAAATGTCTTCACCCCTTCTCCCTTGCTGCCCCCCATGCCTGAAACTCCCTCCATTGCAGTAAAGTAAATGCAGAATACATTCATTCTGCTCCCTCCCTCCCAACTTTCAAATCCCTCCTGAAAACCTACCTTTTTAGTCAGCCCTTCCCTAGCCCATCATGAATGAAATTGTGATTCCCCTTCACTCAGAATCTAGTTCCCTGTAACTAAGTGAAGCATGTGCACCTGCAACTTCCCCCTCACTCGGAATCTAGTTCCCTGTAACTAAGTGAAGCATGTGCACCTGCAACTTCTCAACCTCATGAATGTACTTGTCTCTCCTAATATTCGCCTCACTCTTGTCTCTTAGATTGTAAGCCCTCTGGGGGGGTAAGGACCCATCTATGACTATTGGTTGTATAGCGCCAGGTACACCGCTGGTGCTAAATAAAATTATCATATCATAGTATAGTAATATTATGATAATATAATTATAATAATTCCAGTTTTCTACAACAGTTGTTAATATTATTCATGCTAATATTAATATTATTAACAAATCACCACCACCACCAAATCCACTGTTTCCCCACAACATTGATGATGTTCTCATTTTGCACGTCTCCAAGAGTGGGCAGTGACAGAACACGTAGTTTCATTTGTACTTTTTCCAGACAGTCTCTCTTCCAGGTTTCTATTTATAAGCACAAATTAAAAAAATCTTTTTAGAAGCCTAAAAGGTAAACTCCCCTTTTAAAAGAGGAATTTGAGTTGGTTTTAGACTGTAAAGTTGTACTTTTACAATTCCTAAACCTGGAGCTCTGCTCATCTCCTGCGCATGTATGGATATTAATTAAGTTCACACAGCTTCTCTTTTGGTTTCAGTCCTTCGTATCAAACGGAATTAACTGAACAGGCTAAATTCCAAGCCTGACACGCAATGCAGTTCAACAGCAATTGCTACTGCTATTGGTCAAAACGTGGTCAAAACATTTGCAATGTTCTGCTTTTACAAATAACTCCACTATCAATTTGGTTTTTAAAAATATCTGTTTGCCAAAGACTACAGTTTGGGAACTTTTGTTTAAGAGCCATTTTTAAAATCACCTTTGCTATGCTGGATAATCACTAAAACGACAAAGTAAACAGTCCTGAATGCATTTCGTTGAAACTGCTGAACACCGAAATCTGCTGCGTTCCCTTCTAATGTCAAATTCCAGTATGAAGACAGCATTAAACTAAGAAAAGATAGTGCAGGAGTTTTTGGTTCCAAGAACTAGAAAGTGTGTCTATGATTCCGAGCTTTTGCCAGTACAATCCATTTTTCCTGTCTGCCACTTTTGGTTTTTGCAATGCATCATTTCCTGTATTACTTTCGCACAAAGTGGTCTTATCAGTTTAAGTGCAAAATAGAGATTAAAATACGAGTCAGCAGCTGACAGATTCTCCTTTTCCCTCTTCCCCAAATACACATGACCTTCTGGGAAAAAAGGGCTGCTCGCAATAGCTAGGCAACTACCTGCCCTTGAAGATAAATATGTTTATCCACAAGGCATGGTACAATCAGGAACAATAGGAGATTCTCCATAAATGATCTTGACCCCGATTTCAAGGGAATCTTGTTTCTATCCTGTTAGCAGTCACTGAGTACATCAAACCATACGAACTTTTATTACATATTCTGTCTATTTGTGATAAAACTGAAATGAAGAAATGCAAATAGATCGATTTAAAAACAACAACACCCTGTTAGCTTTGTTTAGTCATTTGAAATTTACTGAAATATTTAAACAGTTAAAAAACCTCTGCAATTGAAGCTGTTAACACTAGATTTATATTTAAACAAAACTCTTGTTAAGGAAATTGCCTAACAGTGGCATTTTTCTTTCTTGCCTCCCATGAAAAGATAATTATAACAAAGTCTGTCCACAGAGTAATTACTCTAACTGGATATTTCACTGCCTTCAAATACCCACAGTACAGCCTGCAGGATGGTATCCTCATTTGGATAAAAGTTTACTTTATTTGGGGGTGTTGAAATCAGGCAGAACAAAGTACCATCACTGATGGGGAAGGATGCTCATGAACACCAACTCCTAGCATCAGATTCAGACAAACAAGAGCCTTAATTCTTGTATTAACTTAGATAATTACATTACTACCAAGTTGGACAAATTTTTTTCCCATCGAATGTTTTTGAAAAACACAAATAATCTAACAAGTCCCCCCGACCCCCAACAAAATACAGGGAATGGGGGGAAGAAATCAAGGAGACTCATACTTCACCTACTATCCTTAAAAGAAGCTTTTGACGTATTTGTGGCACTTAAGCAACCATGCATTGGTCTCTCTCTTCCTTCAGTGGCTCTTAAAATCCCTTGGTTATGTTTAACCTACAGAGCTAATGCATAGAGGAATTTTTGTTTACTTTGAGAAAGTTTTTAAACAGATCATATTTTGAATATGCATCAGGAATCAGATGGATGTCTCCCTGTTTTGGGATCCAACTCTGTGTCCCTGAAAGAAATATTTCCCCATATTGCCAAAATGCGTAAGACCTGAAGCTTGCAGGTCTTCGGATGAAAGACATCACAGCAGTAAAGTATAAAGCATTTAACAGGAGCTTTGGTTGTTTTTTGTTTTAAATCTACCTAACACTTGGAGAAAGGAATTACGCATGCCATTTCCAAATAGAAATGCTTTCTTCCTAACAAGTGGACAGGGGGGGGGGGGGAAGAAATAATACTCACATGGAAGAGGACATTACATAGCTTGCTAGGCATCCACTGGCCTAAGAACAAGAACTAATTCTTCAGAACTGGATAGACTATTCAACATAGGGAACATTTTTACTCCTATACCCAGACTATAGGGACTACCGAAGCAGGTATAAAATCATACATGCGTGCAGATGGAACTGCCTCACTCAGAATGCACTCCAATTTCAAATGCTACACTGGATGCCTGTCTAAGGTCACTTTCACACATTACTGGGGAGGCAAGGAAGCTTTCATGAATACAACCATGGATCTATTTTCACAGAAATTAGTGCACGTGGGAATATGCTATTCTGCAAGAACACTCGCATATGGCCTTTACAGTAACCGATGTTCTTGTGGAATAGCGCATTCTCACATGCACCAATTCCTGTGAGATTATTATTATTAGTAGTATTTATATAGCACCAGCAATACACCTGGCACTATACAATCCTGTGATTGCATTCACAGATGTTTCCCTGCCTCCTTGGTAACGTGTGAAAGTGGTCTAAATGCAGTCTAATGCCAACGAGCATGCATCTGGGGTGTCAAGTATCAATTGTGTAGAAACATCTACTCTTTCTGCCCAAGAAATTTAAGCTTGTTATGTTAGGTCAATGTAAATTAGGGTGGCTATACCTCCCCTTCAAAAGAGGACACTTATGAAAAATACATGGTGCAGGGCTAAACTGGAACCAATGCAGTCCTGAAACATGTATTTTCCATAAGCGTCCTCTTAAAGAGGAGGTATGGCCACCCTAATGTAAATGCAATCCTTCAGCCAAGAGATGGTGACTGGACACCAATATGTTCTTAGCAATAAGCTACAGGATTCTCGTACAGAATAGAGACAAGCTGTCACCACATCATGGTGAGAGGAAAGAAGTCTACCTTTTCTTCTTCCCAATGAAAAAACCACCACCAAAAATATTCTCCTTAAAGTAAATAAGCTGCTCAATGAGCTAGTCTGAAATTGGGGGGAGGGGGGAAGGGAGGGGGGAGAGTACCTATGCCTTCCTCATACAATTTTATCACCTAAAGTTTGCTACGATCTGGTAAACAAACAAACCCCCACACCATTGCTTCATAATTAAACTAAGTAATTATGTAATTTTCCAATTGGTCTATTGCATTAAGTCCCATTTCTAAAATGACCCCTCTGCTTTTCTATCTTCCAAACACTTTCGCCAAATAAGGTAACTGAGTAAGATAACACCAATACTGAAGCATCCCTACCCAAGAAAGGAAAATGGCAATAAATTCCTAAACTTTGCTGGCCATTGTCTTAACCTTCTGGAGTCAAATACTGACCTACAGTAAGAGAGCTGTAAGTCCCACAAATCTGTGCTCAACCATAGAATACTATGAAACAGTCATCCTTCAACCATATACCTAGTCATACATTTTCAAAGAATCCCATAACGCTAAATGCACACGCATATATAAAAATGCAAGTCACATTAATTCAACTCTAATACAACTCAAATCTCAATGAAATTATAGGCGGCATAATTTCAACACAGCATTTTATAATAAAATAATAATTTATTTATTTTTTAATGTACTGCCCTTCTGACAAGGCACTCAGAGCATGTCACATAGAATGAATTAACACAACTTTTAATCCTCACAACTACCCTATGAGGTAGGTTAGGCTGAGAGAATGCTGTGACTAGCCCAAGGTCACCCAGTGTGTTTCTGGCGAAATACGAGTTTATATTTAGTATTCTGAAACTTATTCCCTGCACTAACATCCATTTCATATCTCACTCCAAAATTGTTCTCATCAGGGAGACTTTTGAATTTTTAGTCAGCAGCTGATTATAAAAGCCATCTTTCATATTTTGTTAATAAACATTTGAACTGACTAACCTGTCCACACCATAACAATAACCCATTTCAACACAGTTCTCCCCAAGTCAGTTGCAAAAACAATATAGCCATAGTGTAAACAAGACCTAAACATGCTTCTTGTGACTGGATTATCAAGTCTGAACACTTCATGGTATTTACCTTGTTGGCCACTGATCCCGCCTACACTTTAGTTTTAGTCATGTAACAGTTGACCATAGATCAGGCAAGAAATAGAGAACTGCATTGTGACTAGGACATCCTGACAAAACCGTCATGTAAACAGCGCAATAGAATCTCTATCACTAAGCAAAGGTTAAGTGTCACAGAACAGCTTCTCTCCCATTCCCACATGAATTTTAAAAGTTATATGGGCTCATTTTCCCACAGATGCATATTTGAATTCTGCAAGTGCCAACTATGATCAGTTATAACAGACTTCATTCACCAACTATTTGAGGCTGGAAGCAAAGGTTGGTCAATCCACAGTCACTATAATATTCACTTTACCGTCCCAAATTAGAGAGTCCTATCCTCGTTCACACCAAATTTACCCCACAAATGGTACCAGGAAGTTCACCGAGTAAATCCTGCAGTAAACTGCTGCTCAACGCATATGGAATTTTGACCCAAGTCTTTAACAAACAGAAAACTTCCTAAACGAAGCAGTTTGGACTACAGACTAAATCACTTCTGAATAGTTCAAACTATAATTTTGTAATTGAAAAATGAAACCTATAACCCAGATGTCCTATTAAATCACAACTTAAGTATTTCAGATGCCAAGTTCAGTACCAAAAAACCAGAGGGGATTTGTTTTTTATCATAAAAACCTTAGTGTGGCCCCTTTTTCATAAAGATCGTTCCATTTCCTGACTTTTTGAACTGTCTTTAGAAAACAGGTGCTGTTTACAACAATACACATCTGTGTTGGTGTGTTAATATACAAAGGCAGGATAGTCCAAACCTCTTCCTATATTTAGATCTGTCTGGTCAGCTCTAATTGCATAATTTAATCAGGACCCTCTGCAACGGAAGCACAACCATATTCATCACAGGCATCAAAGGAAATATCTTTACAAGCTGTATCCTTTTACAAACCAACACATGGTTCCACGCCACTCGCCCAATTGTTGAATTTCTCCTTTGGGAAGGACATGGAATTTTATTTCTCTTTATCAGTTGAAAAAATCATTTCCCTCTATACTCAGCAGGGCAGGTCATGAGGGGCTTCCTACACAGGTGAGCCAAATAAAACTTGTTGACTTGTAACTTCCATGGAATTTTCTCTTAAATAAGTAAAATCTACTTTTGAAATGCAAGGAAAACTTTGGGTGAAAACAGACATGATGCTAACCACCCTTGGTGGTTATTTATGCATGTTACAGGGCTGCATAGGGCACCAATACAGCCCTGCAACGTGCATAAATAACCACCAAGGGTAGTTAGCGTCATGTCTGTTTTCACCCTTTAATAGCTAACTGCAATTTGCAAGGCTCAGGATTTTATGTCCTTAAATTATAGGGGGGGGGGGGAGAACATGAGAAGTGCAAAGAACATGAGAAGAGGACCTGGAAAAGAATACAGACCAGCCTGTACATCTTAGGATTTGTTTTCATGGATGTTTTTCAACCGCGTAGTATCACCAATAGAAGCTAATTAAGAACTCATGCACATCACTTTTACTACATCTGCACTTTCACCCTTTAATAGCTAACTGCAATTTGCAAGGCTCAGGATTTTATGTCCTTAAATTATAGGGGGGGGGTGGAGAACATGAGAAGTGCAAAGAACATGAGAAGAGGACCTGGAAAAGAATACAGACCAGCCTGTACATCTTAGGATTTGTTTTCATGGATGTTTTTCAACCGCGTAGTATCACCAATAGAAGCTAATTAAGAACTCATGCACATCACTTTTACTACATCTGCACTTGGGAGTTTACTCCAGTGAAATTAAACTGGTGTAGCTATGCCAATAGTAAAACAGCTACCTACTGCCAACAAGCCTCAACTATTGTGGAATAGTCCTGCCCTGCTGGTGCGGGACCCGATTTAAAGTCCACTTTATCCTAGACTGCCTATGGGGTTGCATGGTACCCTGGGAGAAGTTAAAATAAAAAATAAAAATAAAAAATCATACAAGTGTTTTAGCAAACCTGTACTACTTCATATTTTATGTAGTCTTCGAGGAATGGGTCAGTGGTGACCCACTCATTCATGCCACTCCCCTCCGCCCACTGTATTTTTGTTTTAAATTTAAGTTGAATACTGGGGTATGATTCACACACACACACACACACACACACACACACACACACGCGGAATGGATGGGGAAATGAAAGCACTATACAGCCAGTTGTGGGGGTCATATTTACCCCAAACACACTGCAGAAGTTTGTCAGTTATACCATTTTCTGTATGAAAAGAAGAATTTCACTGGAAGTGGATTTGGGGGTCAATTACACCCCAAGTGGAAAACTTTGGTTACCAACTTACAAGTTTTTGCTTTATCTTTAATACGTTACACAGCAGTTAACCCTTTCATAGTGTAAGGCTTCAATGCTGTTTTTTTGTTTTGATTTTTACTTGTAATGTGTTGAAACAAAATTTGTGATGGGCTAAAGGGGACATTTCAACCCCCTTCATTAGTTACTATGACAGCCACTTATTGAACCTGTGAAACTGTTTACATATGAAGTTAACTGCTACTTAGTGTTGTTTGCTTATCCATGCTGACTAATCAAGAACATTGGGCTGTTGTCTTTGTCTTCATCCAAGTCATCTTCCTGGCCTATGAATAGAGAGGGATGACCCAAAGTTTAACTTGGGTGATAACACTCAACCATTCATATGCAAAGTACATGTCTTTGTGCCAATCCCAAAATGTCTTAAGCCAAGGTTGTTGAAAACTGGAGTCATTTTGAAAATGAAATTTATATTTTTCAAACTGACTTAATCAGGGTATATCATACCCCAATAGCTGATTAAGTATTTAGAGGCAGAAAAGGGTTAAACCATTGGAAATTAATTTTTTTAATTTCTACCCTGCCCTTCCCACCAACAGGAAGAAAGAGTCATACTGAGATCCTGATTAGGCACTTGTATCATAGACAGTCTAAGTCGTCAGATTTCCCACGACACAATTTTTTTTTTTAAAAAAAGCAACAAATCTATTTTTATGAAATAGCCAAAATAGAGGAGGGGGGGGGGGGGGAAGAAGAGAGAGAGATTCACTAAAGGCAAACAGTAGTTAAGGTTACTTTGGAGCAGCTCACTTCACAGGAGCTTTAAACACAGATTTTAAGACCTTTGATGAAATGGCCAAATTAAAAAAACAAAACAATTCAGCACTACTTCAAATTTTTATAATGGTTTGATAGCAATTCGGTGGAAAAACAAACATGGCAGTGTGTGTTTATTTTTGGACTTTATTAAGAAACAGGATAGAAATATCTCTTACATATTGTACAATGCTCCAGATACATAGCTTATCTCCACACACAACCCAAATTCTTTGTGTCTACCCTCGTATACATTATCAGTGTTGTGTCAATTCTTGCTTCTTGTCAGTATTCAAACATCCTGGCCAGAGATTCTGATTTATTGTCTGGGGAGTCCCTCTTCTCTGAATAGGATAGAAATGGAGCCCAAGTTTTCAGATGTGCAACTTCATATTGGCCTTTTTCTTTGGTGCACACTTGATGGAGCAGTTTTTCCATGCCCAGGATGTTCCACATTTTACTATAAAACAGCTCTAGAGGAGGAGGGTTTGTCCTTTTCCAATGAACTGCTACAGAGAGTCTGGCTACTAATAGTAAAAAAGAAAATAATTTTTCATTGTATTTAAGCTGTGGGCCCTTTGCTGGGGCATTAAGTAAACATGTCAGGGATTCTTTGGGGATTTTATTGAACGGGTTGTTGCTCAGCAGCTTCAGGCTTATCTTGATGCTATCAGATTCCTGGACCCATTCCAGTCAGGTTTTCATCCGGGGTATAGCATGAAGACGACGTTTGTAGCCTTGGTTGATGATCTACGCCTGGAGATCAACAAGGGGAACTGTGCCGTTGATCTTGTTAGACCTCGCAGCAGTCTTTGACACAGCTGATCATGAGGTGCTGTTGACACGACTGCGGGACCTGCCAGGGGTGCACAGGACTGCTCTCAAGTGGTTCTGTTCGTTCCTTTCGTGGGAGGTCCCTGCATGTGGTGATGGAAGACTGCTTGTCGTCCCCTGGGACCTGGCCTGTGGTGTCCTGCAGGGCTCCATCTTGTCTCCCTATTTGTTCAATGTGTATCTGAGGCCACTTAGTGAGATTATTCAGAGGTTTGGCGTCAAATGCCATCAGTATGCTTACAACACCCAGCTCTACCTCTCTTTTTCATCCGTCCCTTGTCTTAGAGTCTCAGTGCTTACCCAATGCCTGGCTGCTGTTGGGGACTGGATGAGGATAAGCTGACTGAAGCTAAATCCAGACAAGACTGAAGTGAGGAGGACTGACCTATCGTGTGTTTTGGAGGGGATTGGCACCCCTGTTACTGTGGGGGTCCAGCCCCCTCTGGTTATGCAGGTTCGCAGTCTTGGAGTGCTTCTGGACCATCAGGTTGCAGCAGCAGCCAGGGGCGCTTTTCACCAACTAAATCTGGCGAGGCCGCGTCCCTTTCTTTCTGACTCCAATCTGGCCACGATCACCCATGCTTTCATCACCTTGCGGCTAGACTACTGCAATGCTCTACATTTGAGGCTGCCCTTGGTGACAGTCTAGAAGCTGCAGCTGGTGCAGAATGCAACAGCCCAGCTCTTTTGAGAGGTGGGTCACCCTGAGCACATTATACCTGTGCTCTATAGTCTACACTGGCTCCCTATAGTCTTCTGGGCACAATTCAAGGTGCTGGTTCTGACCTTTAAAACCCTAAACAGCCTGGATCATATCTGAGAGACCACCTTTCCTTCCATAATCCATTGACACCCCTGTGGACAGACGGGAGCACTGTCCCGCAGGTACCACCTCCCAATCTTGATCACAGGGCTTGCAGAGGCATTCTCAGATGCTGCCTCTATGTTATGGGGTGAGGGTTGGTTTCTAATGAGGTTTTTAAATGGAGTTTTATTATATTGTTAATTCTACACCATCCTGAGCCTTAGGGAGAAGGGTGGAGTAGAAATATGAATAAAATAAGCCTGTGATACACCCGATTTCTTTGATAATTTCCCCCCCAGAACTGACCAGTTTCTCAACACCGCTATCACATGTGCAGACACATTCCTCTTTCACCACAACTCCTCCAATAGAGTGTCTCTCTTGTTGCATAAACGTGATTAATTTTGTCTGGGGTCAAACATCTATATAATATTTTGTACAAATTATCTTTATGGGCTACACAAATTGATTAACTATATCCTCTTTCCCATATTAAGACCCACTCATCTAGGTCAATTTCTCTTTCAAAGTCCTCTCATTTTCATTTGGGTTGTTTTCTTGTCAGTATATTTTGAAATCAGAAGTGTATATATCTTGGAGGTTAGGCCTCCAGCCTTTTGTTCCAGCCTGCTCCTAGGTCAGTTCCTTGAATGCTGTGAGGGGTCTAGACAGGGTTGCCTCAGTTAGATTTCTCAATAAAGTGTAAGCAGTGAGCACTGAAAGTATAAAAGCTTTATTTCATTTACATTATTACACATTTCTTGCTAGGTTTTTAAATTGGAGCCCAGGAACAGGTGCCGAAACTGCATGATCCCTGCTCTGGTCCATGACATGTCATCACTTTGACAGTCCTTTGGAATAAATTCCTGATTGTTGATGAAAGTAGCTAGAGGGGTGGACTTTGGTGAGAGAAAATCTGTCCAATGCTGCTAAAGTAGTCTGCATGAATTGGTGCATATTTATTTCTGGTGATCTAAATTTCTTTTTGATCCAACTATTGCTGTGAATAGATGTATTTGGGCTTTATTCATTGTTTTAAAATAATATTCTACAGTTACCACTTTTTCAGAGAAACATTTTGGGAACCAATATTGGACATTGCATGTTGCTGGTGATCATTTTTCAGTAGGGGCTGTTAAACTTTTCTTTTTGGTTTTGCATTGCAGTGTGCCAAACTGAAACTGCTGGCTTTAGCAGCGTCAGTGTATCAAGCTCAGCAGCTGAAAGCCAGAGAGCCATGCCTTGAAGAACAGCAGAGCTAAAGCTTAGGCCCTCAGCAGCACACTGAATATGCTGCTGCCTCCTTCAAAAAACATCTATGGTACCCTTTGGAAAAGCGAATGTCAATTCCTTTTCATCTGTTAGTGACTGAATTAAGCTTCAGAAACAACTGAAGTCTGCCTAGGTGGAAGAGAATTGGAGTTGGAAGGTCCAGGGATCAAGCCCTGCTGCTGGCTCATGCGTGAGGTGGTTAAACATAATAATAAAAATATTATAGTGCCCCACCCCTGCCATGGCACTCTGAGCACTTCACACAGAATTAACAAAACTTTTAATCTTCACACCAACCCAGTCACAATATTCTTTCAGCCCAAGGTTATCCAGTGAGTTTCTGGCTAAGGCAAGATTTGAACCGAGGGGCCTCCCCTTTCCTCCCTGCCCAGGTACTGCACACTTAGCCACTACACCACACTAGAAAAGAAAAGAAAACGTGTAAAAATAATGGTTCAATTCACGGGAAAACATCCTACAACACATAATTGACGTTTAAGGGCTAACAATCATAGGATTGGGTGCCACAAGTTTCAGTCTGGTCATTTATCATCAACTTGCTACCCAACATGGGTCCCATCTGCCAAGGTAGGCCTATCCAGTACTTACACAAAGAAGTCAACATACAAAAAACGGTCTTCAGTGACAGCTAAGATTACATCAAGCCACACCATGCTCCTGGCCAACTCAAGAGTTTCCAAGAAAATAGCCAGTGAAAGTCTCTTACATTTCTTGACATTTACATATTGCCTACAGTACTGTCAATTTACACCTTCTGCAGATGCTGAAAACCAGAGCATCCTTCTAGCATTCAGCTTTAGGTGGTTAGACAGGACAAGTTCATGAGCATCCTGAATGTATAATAGTCAGGTGTGCCACTCTACCAATACAAGAGACTATTGGGTGCTATCAAGGCTGGATGTTGATGAACAAGTTTGCTGAAGCTGGAGCACATAAGATTTCCCAAGGATAATTGGCAGTTTAGGGTATCTGCCCATGCAGTTTCCTACCAGACACCACAGCACCCCAGGTACCCCTTCCTGCCCAGTCAAGACCCAGTAGGACCCTGAGAAATTGGACTCCTTGCCTCTCCACTCACTACAAAGGCTAACAAAGTTACCACTAAATAGGGGAAAGCATCAATTCTACCAACTGTCCACTTCTACCTCATGTCCTACCTTCAATCCAACCACGTGGTGGCTTCTGGCAACTTCTCATAGACCTCCTCTCTGGGCCAAACTGACCAGGCTTGACTGGGAAGGGAGGAGTTCAGGAGAAGATAGATGTCACCTTTCCATTGGCTGTCCCCAGCAGCTAGAGAACCAGTGGCACCAGCAGTGAGTGATGAGCAGGAAGCACCCTCCTCCAGGTCATAGACCGGGGAGAGAATTAAGTCAGAACCAACCTGGTGTCCAGAAAGGGTCTCCTTAGTGGGGACTCTCACCTGTGGCCATGGGTTGCTCACCTTTCTTGGGATTGCATTTCCTTCCTCCAACTTCTCCAGACAACTGGGAGTTTGCTATAAGGCACAGTTTTAACAGCATTGGCCTATATTTTTTGATAGCACTATAAAACATATGAAGATCCCATACATTCCTTAACTGGCTATTTTCTTGCTTTGAAATTGTTTTTGTTCATCAGGTCTTGGCCTCATTCAATCTTGTCTCTTACCAGAAGGTAATGTGCCGAACATAGATTGTAAGGATTTTTTTGTTGGTGTTTTGTTTTTTCCCCCAAAGGCATACATCAGCAACATAGAAGTAGTTCTCAAAATAGTATCAATTATATTTTAAATAGTGTTATATTGATTAATAACCGACTTCTCAATTATGCCTTTGCTTTGTTTACCACCAAAGATATTTATGCAGCTAAATGCAGAATAGTCCACTCTATAGCATTTATTGCCAAGAAGAAAAGACAACACAACATTTGGAACAAATCATTTTAAAAACATCTTCAGATTCATTCACACTACATGCCTGAGGAAGGGCCCCATGTGGCTCGAAAGCTTGCTTGTTTCCAACAACAGCAGTTGGTCCAATAAATTGCTTCCCTTTCTAGTATTAAATACAGCAGATTCCAGACACTATGCTAAAAAGAAGCTGAGAAGGACGTTAACTTGAATTTCATAGTTCCTCAGAAGTCCATTTAAGTGTTGCAACAGAGCCCACTTGACCCACAAATGTGGCATTCCAGATAAAGAAAGCATTTAAAGATGCTACAGCATCAAAAGTCAAGTTTATACAATCACTCAAACATTAACATCTGCCCGATTTTCATTTTCCAGTAAAAACCCTGTTTAAGTACTGTGTGCCATTATTACCACTATGCGCATCGAATTCTGCCAACCTCACTGCAGAACCTTCTGTTTGTATGTCTAGGCCCTTTTTATTGTTATGGAATTTTTATTAGGTTTGCTTGTGGGTCAGACGGACTGCTGTGCAGAAGTTTGGGATCTTGGTTTGTTTGTTTTTTGTTTTAATTTGTGTATGTATTTGTACTTCCTTTGTTGTTGTTTTGACTATGGTGAAAGCTAATGTTTTTAATAAATTGGAATTGGTGTGTCATTAGTGGACTTCTGAGAACCAAGACTGGTTTCTACTCTGCATTAAGACAGGCCATTCCCAGACCATAGGGGACTCGCCGAGTAGCAGCTGAACTTTCAAGCAGCAGTCAAGACACTGGGCTATATGGACTATTGGTCTGACCCAGAATGGCAGTTCTTAGGGCACTATCTTGTATTTGACACTGGTTAAACCCCTCCCCTGAACAGGTCATCCTTCTAGAAAGCCAAAGTATAGGAGAGATGGTCAGGAATTTGTGAATCATTTAGAAAAAACACGTTGGGGGTTAAGTCAAAAGCTAAATGGTGTGCACAAGTGCACAGAGCTTGGTGAACTCAGGGAATTAGGACAAGGAACGTAGCTATTCATATTTAGAGAGAGATTCCAGTTGGTTGGTAGTTACCGGAAGTTTTTAGTATTTGACAACTGTTTGGTTACATAAACAAGGGAGGAAATGCACACACCCCTCCCCAATTTCTCCTATAATTTCTGAGTCAGCATGTGTACACATGACACCATGCAACTGGCCCTCTGGGTGACATTAAGGCCAAAGGGCTGAATAAACATGAAAGTCAAACTATTCCCTCATTCTTCTATATTTGGAGGAATACTTAGTAGTCCAGCCATATTCTCCCAAAAGGATTAACTACTGTGGTCTCTCGCAGCATTCTCACAGAGAAGAGGCGGCTATAAACAGCAGCTCAGCTAAAGACTAGCTGCCTGGACAAATGGAGTCTAGGGATGTGCAGCTGTAGGTCTTTCCAAAGGTTAATTATCCCATACTAGTGCCCTCTACATGAGGCTTGTATTAACACCAACCAAAATTATATTACTACTAGATAAAGAATAAGCACAGGATCTTAATATGGAATAAAATGTGCTTTTTTCCAATTCAATCTTGGTCCCAGGCTTTTAGTTAAACAGGCTTAAAAAAACCCTTACCTTTGGAACAATAAGTACCCTTTTTTAAAGCCAGTTTGATTAAAAGGATAGGATTAATGTTAAATTGGAAAAGGCACTTTAAATTTCATCTTAAGAGTGTAGACATGGGGGCTTAAGGCAGGTTAACTACAAATATCAGCCCAACGCCCACCCCCACAAAAACATCCCCTCCCCCGACACACACACGCAAAGAAACCAAAAACAGGGAAAAAACCTAACCCTCAGGCAGAGTTCGGCAGCATACACGTATGCTGTTCCCACAGATCAATTATTCCTAAGACAAATGGAAGTTTCACACCCATTTTGAACACATGGTATGTAATGGCTAGAGTCCAAGAAACCTGGACGTGTTCCATTTTTAAAGAGAGAATACAGCCCTAAGCTCAGTCCAAACAGACCTTGATTTTTTTAAGACTAAATAAGGACTGAACCAGTCATTTCATAATGATGTGGGTAAAAATGCCTGCAAAGGTTTCATCTTAGCCCCCCCCGGCTCCCCCCCAAAAAAGAAGTGTCCATAGCTACTACCTTCTAGTGCACTCCTATTTGTCAGCTGAAGAATGGTCTTCACCCCTCCAACATTCTCCTTCACGCCACCATGGCTACCTGTCACACACAGGTTGTCTTCAAAGGCTACCTGTGGCCTGGTGTTTTGCACCCCTGTTCTGACAGGTCACCCAAGTTTCAAATTAAAACATCCAGCCAGTGGACTTCACATGCTCACTAGCTGGCAAGATATTTGTAATGATACATATCCTCTTCTAGAGAGGTGTACGGTTCCTTTGCGTCTTTTCAGGCTGCTGCTGGGCCCAAGCATAGGATCCAACCTCTGTCGTTAAAGCTCCGCACTGTGACAGCATGAGCCCGAATGACGCAGCATCCTCATCTGATGGTTAGAAAGCGGTCTTCCCTAGAGTCCCTGCAACTCAGTTAGCCAGGATATTGAGCAACAAGACATGTAGGTCATTATCACAGAAATATTACACATATCTGCTATCTACAAAACTTTCAACCCACAGGCCACTGGTAGGTAGTGCATTAGCAATGGATGAGCAAGGTCAGCATTTCTGGACAGAAGAGTGGGAGAAGTGTGAATGGCAGTTAAGGAGTAGGCAGCAGAGACTTTCAGCCAACAAGAACTGTAGCTGGTTAGCCAGACAACTTAACTGTGGAGAGGCTGTACAACCAACAATGCACCCAGCACCACCTGGTGTGAATGGGATAGGAACAGAAGTAGTTACTGTATGACAGCAACCCAAGGGGATACATCTCAGCACTCGTTTCCCGCTACACTCCTGTCCGGGAGCTCCGCTCCTCCTCTGCCACCACCCTTCCCTGCTCACGGCTCCCCTAAACGCATCCGCCCTTTTCCCTGGCAGCCCCCCATGTCTAGAACTCCCTCACTGAGCACATTCGTTTGGTTTCCTCCCTCCAAATCCCTTCTCAAAACCCACCTCTTACGTCAAGCTCTCTCCTTGTTCCCCTCATTCCTTTGTCGACTTACCCTGAATCATCTTATCTTGTGTAACATTAAATGAGTAACTACACTTTTGTAACTAAGCCAAGCACGTGCACCGGAGACCTCACAAGTTCGTGCATGTATCTTTGTCTCGTCTTGCTGGTGTTATATAAATGCTTAATAAAATAATAATAATGTAAAAACCTTTCAGCACACAATGCCTCCAAATACTACAGTTTTATTACCCCCCATATCTGCATTCTTTATTCTGTCTAGAGTGTGGTTATCATGCTGGTCTCAAATTTAAGAGATGGAGATAAAGCAGTTCAAATGATCTCTTATCCGACCACCTCCATTGGCAAGAGTACGCAAGCTTTTGGGCCAGAGCCCTTCCTCAGGGATATAATAAAATTAAGCATATTCAGAATAAAGGAGATAAAAGATATCATCAGAACTACTTTAGGACATTCCCATAATCAGACAGCTAATCTGGAGAGAAGCATGTTCCTGGAGTCATTTTACTATGGGAGGGTTTTATACTAGAGAAACAATACTATATAATCTGAGCTTGCTCTTCAAACCCTACGAGTGTTCATTACGTATGCAGAAAGGAGGGCAGCTCCAGTGCTTAATTTGTAATAAATGATTTGCTGGGGCTCTGCCCCAGAATACATGTCATCTGTCCAATGTTTGTCAGAGAAGGAAACTGAACCCTAGCCTCGAGTTAGAAACCTAGTCACTGGGCCACCCTGCCTTTCTTCAGCTGAATATAAAATGGTTCTTGAATGTATATACACATCAATAAGATAATCTGCATAGGGGTGGGGCAGAAGAATAATTAAATAAAAGCCAAATAAACCATCCAGGGTTTTTCTAACTTTTGATTCCAATTCAGCAATGGCCAAGATCTGCCTTTTTCTGGTCTTCCACATTTTGTGATGCACACTCCTACAGGGAACATTTCTCGGGGTTCAATCCCCTCCCCTGATTTTAACTGCCAAGCAAGCCCCCACCCCCAAAATAAGCTCTGGACAGCTCTAACAACCGGGGCAAGTATTTTTACATTAACACGGAGCCCACGTATGGCAGGAATAATGAAAACAAAAGGTAGTATACAATATCTGTCTTGGGGACCTTAGAACTGCGTATTAGACCAAAATATAATGGAAACCAAGAAATACCAGAACAAAAAAGGACAGCTTTTGGAAAGATGAAATTATTTATATGTCTGCTTTCCAAACCTCCAAAAATATTTTTCAAAAACCATTGAAAACCGCAAGACATGGTTTATCAGTTTCTTGAGCTCTGCAATACTTGTTAGTATATGATCTTCTATTCTCCTACTTCTTTTTTCTTCATTAAAAGGTTTCTAGTTACTACCAGCTTGTGCTTTTAGCCAGTTCCCATTTCCTAAATAAGTTCTCAAGACTTGGCCCTTCAACCATGATTCAACAAATATTACTGGCATCTTCTTCTGTCAGTTTCACTTAAATTTCTACTTTCTCTTTAAAAGAAGAAAGCTTTTCTGCCAGTAGCAGAGAAAAGTATAAAAGTGTTCTACGTTAAACTTTTAGGGAATTAAAGTACTCCTGCATGAATATTCATCTAGAAAAACACATCTTAGGTTAGAACTTACAGGATATCCTAGAAGAAGAGTGTTAACAAACGAGATGGTATCCCACTTATTAGGTGTTCGTGTCCATTGGTCATGTGGCCACCACCCACCGGACAGGCAGCCCCACTTGCAGCAGGGTCCTGGAGCATGTGGAGCCCATTGTGTGAGCAAATGCAAGCTAATCTGTGCCTATGTGTCCCTATCCCATCAATTATGGTTCTGGTGGGCCTGTATGCATGAAGTATATATGCAACCTAGAGTTGCAGGCAAAAAAGCCTAGCGCACTCTGAGGAGCGGTCACTTTTGGCCCCTTTTTCCACTCTCACTTTTGCTGGCGTCCATGTAACATCTGCCTTAAGAGCCCAACAAGCCATTTTCAAACATGCATTACCCCAACTCGTCCTGACTGGCAGTACGTGCCCAAAGCTTGCTGTTTTCTCAGCCACTGCATTCTCAGGAGTGACTTATGGAGAATTACTGTCCCTGGTGCCATAACTAATACCGACAGACAGGCAACAACCAGCACTGCTGCCACCACCACATAATCACAGCCACTCTGCCTACTGATCTGCCCACCAACACAGCATTCCCTGGACTGAAGAAGATACCAAGGCCTTCATCACCCTATGGGGGGAGCAGAAGACCCAGTGTGCTCTGCTGAAGTGCTACAGGAATGAGGCAGTGTTCCAGGAAATCTCAGTGCAAACGGTGCAGCAGGTTTACACCCAGGACGCCCACGGCCAGCAGTGGGACAAGGACTTGGGGCACAGATACAAAGAGATCTGGGACAATAACTTTGCCTCTGGAAGCAATCACCCCCCTATTTGGAGCTTCTTGACAGATTCATCTGCGTCGATGGAACCATTATTGCAGCCCACCTCTATGGCTGTGCCTTTGCAAGGGATCAGAAGTGGGTGGATAATTGCTCCCCCATTGCCTGTCCCTGCTGCAACTGCTGCCCCCACAGAAGCTGTGACTGCTGGTGGACCCACCCCGGAGCCAGCATGAGTTGACACGGACACTGTCTCTCACAGAGCAACCCCGCCAGCTTGAGCACCAGCCCTTGCTTGAGGAGCCTCCAGAGGTCCTGGCTGAGGGGAGAGAGGAGGCGGCAGCAGCAGCGAACAGTAATGTCAATGCACCTGGGCAGAGGGGGGACGTTTGTGTTTACACAGCTGCATGATAAAGGTTTCAATTTATTATCAAATTATGTGTGTTTTATTGTTTACTATGTTGACAGGTGGCCAAGAGAGCACAAGGAACAGCAGGAAAGTCACCAGGAAACAGCTCTGCCGGACAGGAATGGTAGCTGTGGAAAGGGGGGTGCAGGGAGAAAGTGTACCATGGAAGTGTGGTGGACCTGGGAGGCAAAATGGTGGTGGGGAGATGATGCAAACAGCAGTGATTGATTTCTGTATGTTCTTCACTCCTTTACAGTGATTGTGGGAGAAGAATTGCGCTGGGACCCTGCCATAGCAACCACCCCAGAAGTCACGTAGGCCGGGAACTAATTCCCACTTCCCTTTGGGTGGGTGGGGGCCTAAAACACTGGGGCGGGAAGGTGGTCTGAACCAATGGCTTTCCTTGCTGCAGATCTGCCATTGCAACAGGTGCAGATGGAACCCCCAGCCAAAAAGCACCCAGTGGAACCAGAACCTGCAGGTCCGCAAGCAGCAGCACAGAGAGAATTTGACAAGGGAGCTGCTTGGGGAGACCACATGGTGGGCAGACAAGATCCATGATGCCATTAACGCAGCCAGGTCAGGGAGAATAGGCAGCTAGTACAGCAGAACACCACTGAACGCAAGATGTTTGCTGCCGAGACCCATCTGGACCACCGGTGGGAGAACAGGCACTGGACCTGCCTCTGAAAGCAGTTTAAATGGTCAGACAGCGTGATAGAGAAGGCGAGCAAGAAGATGCGGCGAGGTGCAAAGCAGCCTGCCCCAGTCCCTGCTCGAGCATGTTGCTGCTGTGACCAAGAGCATTGTTGCTCAGGGGCAGGTGCAATTTTCTAACCCCCATGGCCAGTTCACATCCCATGTGGAACCCGACCACCCACCCCAATTCCCTCAGCAATCCTCCCCCCAGTAAAAGCATCCGAACCTTTTCTGTACCGCACTGGTGCCAGGCATGGGTCCTGCTGCCCCCCCTCCCCATCATTCCCCAATGCCTCCTGCCACCACATCTCCACAACCAGATCTGCGGGAGGAGGATTGAAAAAAGTCCACCCCCCCGCCCCAGTCCAAACAAGCAAGCACAGCTGCCCCCAAAAGGAGCACGTGCAAGAAACTGTCCAGCACAGGCCAACTGCATCACCTGGCCCAGCAGCACTTCCACAATTGCTATGCAAACCTTCACTAGCATGGTGCCCACCACGGAAGTTCCAATGCAAAACTGCTACATCTGTGAACTTTGCAGATCACGCACCAAATGTTTTGAACAGCTTGGCAACTACCTAGCTAGGCCTAGCTGCGCACTGCACGTGAGCAGCTATTGGCCACTATCGGTCATGTGTCCTTACAGGACTGGCTGCAAACCAATTGTGAGCTGCTATTGATTGAAAAAGTTTCTGCAAAGTTTATGGTGTGTGTGTGTGTTTGTTGCTACTGCACCAGAGCACCATCAATCCATGTAACACACACATCAGTGACACATGCCACAGTGGGGAACCACTGAATATTAAGAATGGGCAGGTGGGGAGCGGATCTGCAAGGCAATGAAGGTCACTGTGCTCATAATGTATGTGGGAGTGGAGCTGTACCACTGATTAAAAGCTACTCATTTTCTCATTTTTTCCAAAAGTAAGAGTTTTTGCTTGCAACTAGCTGGAGGGATTGCAATGCCTTAGAAAGCTATTGCTGCCGATTGTTTGCCATGGAAGCCCAATGGCTTCAGCTTCTGCCTATGGGTACTATGACCTCCTAGGGTACAGTGCTAAGAGAAGTTGGGGGGATAATTGATACCCTGGCCTTTGCCGACATTTGGGTGCGGCCTGATAAAGAAGGAGAACTTTCAGCCCATCCTCCAGGACAGCCTAGACGCTCATAGGGTGGCACATGCACACAATGGGGTTCCAGGTATGCATGATGGAGTGTAGATATCACACAACCCTGCTGCAGTTCAACATTCAGCAGAATGGAAGAGTGCTAGTCCTGGACAAGATGAGAGTGTGGGATGTGATCGAGACTGCAACAAGTAAGCCAGTCACTAACCGAGGCTGGACTTTCACTGCCATTTTTCCTCATCAATGCACTGATGACAGCAAGAGGATACCCACAGGGTCACCGAGTGCGCCTTGAACAGATAGTGGAGATGAATCTCAAGTAAAGAAGTGGCTCAGGGTACAGGGAAAGTGAACTGAATGAAGGAGAGTTTCGTGCGCTATACAAGGTTTGGGCACTCGAAGAAGCAGAGCACCCTCGCAAAGATGTTTTCCGCCCCAACTGTATGGTAATGCAGAATATGTTAGAGAGGGGGTATAAGAGGAGCATGTTTGACACGGGGTTTTATATGAACCAAGAGGGATTTCCAACACCACATTGGGCAAGACCTCAAGAAGAGCTGTGCGCTACTACCTGCCAGTACACATCACTGTGAGCCATGGATGCGAGAAACCAGGTGGTGACAACATGCAAAGACTGACTGCTTTTGTTTTCAATTCTTAGTTTCATTTTCAATTTTCACTATAGGTGCTCAATAATGTATGGTTTTTTGCCCAATAAACTCAGCATTATGCCCACAGCAAAAGGTTATTTCCAGTCACCAAGTGCTCGCATGTATAAACCCAGGTATGAACATCTGTGGGTTGGTAGGGATAGCAGGAGCTGGAACACCTCCTGGAGTCATAGTAGCCTGAAAGAAAAAGATAGCTGGTGGGGCTTCTTCTTTCCATAGTTTGCTGCATTCGTGAGTCATCATGGGGGTGGAATACCAAGGAAGGAAGGTTTAGTGGACAGACCACGGCTGGTAATAACACCTGCCCTTCTCTTATGTTGCACTAAGCCTGTGAGTGAGGGCTGCCCAAATGCACATGAAATACACACAGGGGGGTGCCCATTTATTGAGCTCTACACACTAAGCATGTGAATGGAGGCTACATGGACTAAGCCCAGACTCCACGGGGCTATCGTCTCGTTTGTCAACACCCAAAGACTAACAATTTAAATTTACAGGCTTTACCACTTCAGCTTGCTTTGTATTTCTGTATATCCTTGTGTATGTGCAGTCTCTGTTCCCCACAGTTAGAATCTAGTTCAATCATTTAAAAAAATACCCAAGTAGTTTAGCAACACTTGAATGCTCCTAAGCAACTATTGTTTTCTATTACAAGTTATTAAGAGGCCAAACTGCCTTTTTTTCTAAAGTGATCTCAAAAACATGGTATAAGGGTTACAAATGCAGTTTATTTATTTTACTTTAAACATCTCAGAAGACAGTTTTTGTTAGATGGAGTCTAATGCTGGAAGTTATACAAGCTATAATTAAGCAACCTTAAGCCTTTAAATTAACACAAAGACTTTCCTCGAGCTTCTACACTCCAAGTGGAAGTTCTGAACACACTAAGTAGAATGAATAATAGAAGGCCTATTATTCAGTAAGCCAGACTACAAAGCCACCAGTAGGCAAAATGCAAGTTAGGTAGATGTAAAAGCAGAGGTGGTAATCTATACGTAGACAGGTTTCCAGAAATATTCAATAAAGTCAAAATTTACATTTTCTGAAAAACAGTACAGTTCTTTACTAATTCATCAAGTCTTCAATCTGTGTAGTTCTAATCAAACCCCCCAAAACAAGATGTTAACCACTTTGTTAGAATTCTTCTTACTGCTGGTGGCAGATATCTAGTGGCCAAAAACAGGAACGGCAAATCAGAAGCCTCAACTCCATTTCTAAAAGTGACATTCATAATGAAACCTAAGAAGAGTTATAAATACTGAAATGCAATTTCCGCAATTTGTAACAGATGAAAATGATAGTGAATGCGATCTTAAGAAATAATGTAAGTAGTAGGCCTCAAGAGCAAAGTACTGTTTATTATTAAAGTAGTTAACCCTGCTATGCAATAGCTTTCAAGAACTGCCGAAAACATCTATACATTTCCAACATTTAAAAACCAATGCTTTAAAATCATAGTTAAGGCGAATAATCAAGACCAACAATTTCAATTATACTCCAATAATCTTTTCCCAACACAAATCCAATACTCCTGAAATATCATTCCATCTCACATCTTTCATTAACCACCATTTATTTATACATCCCTCTGGTCTCAAGACCACCACTGTTTTTTTTCCTTCAACAACTTAAAACATTACAAAATAACTCCCACCACTTCACAAATGCTACTACTGAACAAATGTATTCTTATTCAAATGCCTTAACTAGTTAATATAAAATCGCAGCAGATACTTTTCTTTATTTCATAAATATAAAATGTCTATATCAAAATTAACTCGTTATGGTATTTGAATGAAAATAAATCTGTTCAGTAGTAAAATTTGTGATGCGGTGGGAGTTATTTTGTAATATCATAAGTTTGTTGTTGAAGGAAAAAAATGTAGTGGTGATCTTGAAAAGAGAGGGATGTATATATGGCGGTTAATGAAAGATGCGAGATAAAATAATATTATTTTAGGAGTATAGGATTTGTGATGGGAAGAGATTATTAAGTTAGTGTATAATTGAAACTGTTAGTTTTTATTAATTCACCTTAACTATGAATTTTAAAGCTTTGTTTTTTAAATGTTGGAATTTAATGAGGTTTTTGAAATGTTGCCGGGGGGAAGGGGGGGGGAGACACTGTTTGGGGTGCATAGGGATGGAGATGTTTGGAGGAAATACATACTTCCAGACTCCCCTGGATGAGGCTATCCCAGACTACCCCGTGGCTCAACTGATTCCGCTGCTGCCCCCCATGAAAGCTCAAGCAATCATGCAGCCCCAACCCCCCAGCAAGAAATTTGCAGGCATCTAGGAGCCATTGACAGCCACAAAACTGAGACTGGCTACTTGTTCAGGGGCCTAGTAAGACAAGAATGGTTTAATGTAAAAATAAAGTCTGGCGAATTAAATCTGGCGAATTAAATCTTTTTTTGGGGTGGGCGCTCTGAATTTGATCTGAAGTGTCATGCCCTAACACACACCCCTCTCTCTCCCTCTCTCACAGACTCTCACTCACACCCACCCTCTCCCTCTCAGGACACACAGAAACACACACACCCCTGACACATGCACTCTCACACACCTCTTTCACTCACACACACATTTTTGGAAAGTGAAAAGCAAGGAGTTGCAAGGCAGTGGCAGCAGGAGGAGTGGTATCCCCAAACCCAGCTCTTAGCCAAGTCAGAGAGGTAGTGGCAGCAGGAGGAGCAGTAGCCCCAAGCCCAGCTCTCAGCCAAGCCAAAGAGCAATGCAACTCCCTCGGGCAGGGATCCTGGCACAGTCCCATGGATGTTGGAGGATTCAGCTCAGGAATGCAGCAGCAGACCTGGCTGGACAGTAGGTAGATAAGTCCCTTGTTCCTGCTGCAGCTGCACACAGAGAGCTGGGTGCATCACAGAGCCCACCCCAGCTCACTTGCCCCCCATCAGTCATACCTACGCCCCCACCCTAGCTAATCTGAACCCCCCCAAGAAGGGGGTGGCAGTAGTTCCTCCCCCTTCCCTTTCTGCTGTCATGGTGCCAAACAGATTACTTAGTGCGGGCGGGGGGAAGGCGGCAACAGTTCCTCCCCCCACCCCCCTTCTCTTGCTACACCACTGAACGGGGGTTGGGGGGTTAGCCAGAAAAATCATCAAGCAAGCAGGCGGGAGGGGGGGTGGCGGTAGTTTTCCTCCCTCTCTGCCCCCCTGCTGCCGCATCGCCAAGTGGGCTAGCTAGCAACAGAGTGGGTAGAAGGGGGCAGCAGCACAGCAGTTCCTCCCCCTGGGGGCTCAGGCAGGCAAGCCGAGACCCACCCCTGGCTGCCCTACCACAGCATCACCACTGCCACAGGGCTCCACTTTTTTAATTTAATGAACAGCGCTGCATAGCAGGAGCGTTGTTATGGGCTCTGCTGTTAAGCATGCATGCACGACTTAAGAAATTTCCCTATGGACATTAATGATGTCTTCTATAATCCATAACTTCGAATTGAGAGTTTGGATTTTTTTCAAAATGCACCAGCGATTAGTATGCACTGTGCTTGAATTTTCAAGCATGATCGAGCCGCACAAAAGCAGTCACGTTAAGCATAGGGAGAGAAAGAACAAAGTCTCTCACCTTAACTAACAGAGCTGCTACTGCAGCTCTGTAATCGGGAGTGTTACCATCTTGGCCAGAAGCAAAATTTAACACCCCCTCCCCAATGTTTATGCAGTACTGAAACAAATACAGATCAACAAAAAAGAAATTCCCTAAAGAACTTATGTCTGCAATACACTTAGGTAGCCTGACTACAGTTCAGTTTCATTTTCTGCAAATATGAAACTGCTCTAAACTTCAAGTTTGACGTCATGGGCAAAGTCCCTCCTACACTGCATGAAGAACCATGATTTATCCATGTCATGAAGACAGCGCTGAATTGGCATGCAGACAAATTAACTATGTTTGGGAATAAATTATTCCGACATTAGAGCATGATCACAAAAGCTATATTTTGTACAAACCCACTGAATTCATTAGTAACTATGTGCTGGGGACAGGAGTAAATCAATGAGGAATCTGGTCTAAAAAGGTTTGCACTTTAAGTTTATTTAGAATTGCTCAGGATACAGATTCACTTCCAAGGCAAATGACAATCAAGAAAACAAGAACCAGAAGCACTTTTGTAAGTGAACTGGAAAAGTTGATTCTGGTGTAACGTCAATAAGTATCTCTGCATAATGGCTGCATATCTATATTGCTATTAATGTCAACATGAGCCACACAAAGGACTGCTCATAAGGAGAAATCAAATTATGCTTTCATGCAGTAAAAGCAAACAGGTATCCCTTCACTTTTTAAATCCTTGGAACATACGATGTCTCACACTAGAAAGGGAGCATTTTAGAACACTTTAGCTAAACAAGTTTTACGTTTGGTTAGGCCTTGCGTGCATTCAGATAGATAGCATGTTTGGTAAAGGAAGACAGCAAATTTGAGCTAGCTATCTTGATTTGAAATTCTAGTATAGACCGGAAAACTCAATATTGGCAAATCAAAGTTAACACTATAGTGCCCCAACAATTCTAGGCCCAAGTCAAGGCCGGCCTTAGAATTTGTGGGCCCAGGGCAAAGATAAAATGTGGCGGCCCCATCCCCACCCTTGTGGCCCCACCTCCTCAAGAACACTCTCTGCGGGATCCTAGAAGTGGCCATGTTTGGCCCCAGCATGGAGAGGGTGGGTGCCCTGCACCCGTCCTTGATGAAAATGGGGGCCACTGCAAGGCCCTCATAAGTAGAGAAAATAGCGGGGCCCTAGCCCTACTATGTAATCCATGTTTGAAGCAGTGATGTGGGGTGGAAAAGTTTCAGAAAAGTTTTCCACTACCAAATTCTTCTGCAGAAGATTTTCCAGGGCTTGTGGGAATTTTCTACTCATGTATTTTTTTGTGGAAATTTTTCCATTTCTAAAAATGACTGCAAGTGAAAGCAAAACCAAATCTAAGCTCCTCACACTTGAGGTCTGCAGGCATCTTTTGCATCCTGTGCTAAATTTGCATAGAAAAATTTAAAATAAAGAAAACGTGCATCTCTGGTTTGAAGTCAAGATGCTCTGCTAACACCAAGTATAAGTCAAGGTACGCACAAGTTCATAGAGCTTTAATAAAGATCTGGGGGTTTTTAAGATTAACTTTTTATTGCGTTTTTAACTATACAAAATAAACAAAAAATTAATTGCTTACAGCAGCTTCGGATAATGATCTCGTTTTAAATGTCTCAATTCATTTTCATGATATTGGTTTCAAAGCCACCCCAATCCTAAAAACAATTTGTCAAAGGCCGTTTCTGCACGGATGCGGTGGGTGGGAGGATGGGTGTGTGCTGGTGGTGGGTGGAGGTGGTGTGTGTTGCCTTTTCCATGGGCGCACACCAACCTTCACCCACGGAGCCTCCCCCGGTTTGCCAGATGACTCCATGGGTAGGTGACGGGTGGAGGTGGGTGTTGCGCGGGAGTTCACACGCACCCCCACCCACCGCCTGTGCTGTTTGCACGGATGCACACCCATTCCCCCACCCGCCTCGGCATTTGCACGGACGCCCCCCCCCCCCGGCACCTTCCCACACACCCAGCAGGGGGAGGGGGTCCATGCAAGAAGAGCCCCCAAAAAAAGCCAGACATCAACTGGGCCCAGATCTTACACACTTGACTGATGTACATCGATGTGGCTCTGTTTGTAACAATGGAGTCAAGCTAATTTACACAAGCAGAAGAGCTAGTTTGCAGATCTAGCTGGTTTTAAAAGCAACTTAGCTGAACTAGAGAAAAAAATGTAGCACAACCTTTTGCTGTCTATCAGATGCAAGGATGCTGCTCATTAGTACTAATCATTTCTATAGCGCAACCAGTCGCACTCCTCACTGTACAAATACACATAACAAGGACAGTCCTTGCGCTATGGAGCTTGCAATCTAATCAAGACAGACAATTACAAATAAGAGGCTTCATATGAATTGCGGACTACAGCATGTTCAGTGATTTTATTTTCAGTAAACATGGTTAAACTCAATAAGGTTATCATCTGGATAGGGCCTAGGTTCATGATTTTAAAAGAACCTCAAAGATGTGAGCCTTTAGGCAGGACTTGTATATAGACAGGAAGGGGACCTAACGCACCGCTCTGGAAGGTGGAGCAAGGTGGAAAGCATGGAGTTGGCGATGGAGGAGAAGGGCGCAGGTAAGACATCTTGACCGATGAACAGAGGTCACGAGGAGGGGTGTAGAGGGAGATGAGCTGCAGAGTGAAGACACTTATAGGTGAGAAGTTTGAACTGTATGCGGAAGCAGATGGGGAGCCAGCGTAATGACTTGAGGACAGGAGTTACATAGTCGTAATGGTGTGCAAGGAGAATGAAACTCACAGCTGACTTTGAATAGACTAGTTAATTTACAGCTTTTGACAAAATACAAATTCCAAATACTGACCAAGCTTAACAAAAAACATCTAAAGTACAAAATACCCCATAATTTACATAATAAAAACAGTTAAAAATTAAGACTGTAGTGGAGAAATGGCTCAGTGGTAGACCTGCAGGTTGCAGTTGTCTAAGTGGAGATGATGAGAGAATGGATTAGGATTCTGGTAGTGCATTTAAAGAGCGGAAGGGACAGATTTTCACAATATTACAGAGAACAAAATGACAAGTTTTGGATGTGAGCAGAGAAGGTGAGAGAGGAGTTAAAGTTGACCCCAATGTTGCAGGCCGAGGGGACGGAAAGGATGACAGTGTTCTCTACAGAGATGGAGGGCGGGGGGGGGGGG
>QEPC01010935.1:1772552-1816850 GCA_003113815.1 Sphenodon punctatus
GGGGGGGGGGGGGGGGGGGGAGGAGAAATGGGTTTAGGAGGGAAGATAAGAACTTCTGTCTCGGCCTGCTAAGTTTAAGGTGATAGTGAGACATTCAGGCGGCCATGTCAGACAGGCCAGGCTGAGATTTAGGACTGGATTCTGTGTGCGACTTCTGGTGCAGAGAATCATCAACATAAAGAGGGTACTGAAAGCCATGGGAGGAGATCAGAGCACCAAGGGGAAAGGGTGGAGAGAGAGAGAAGGGCCCAGAACTGAGCCCTGGGGCACATCAACTGATAATGGGATAGCAGTGGAGGAGGATCCACCAAAGGATACACAAAGGCCCCCTTTAAACGAAGTGGTTATAGAAACACCTCCTGAGCCCTGCATTCATGAATAAAGTTGCGCAGGGAGTGCTTACACACTCCCCATGCTACCGGAAATGACGTGCCACCCATTCTCGGCAGTGGTGGCAGCTGGAGACGTGAAGCTTTGAAGATGTGTGTTCTGAAAGCCTCACTTTGCAGGCTTTCAGAACGCGTCTCTTTAAAGCCCCGCGTCTCCAGCCACCACCGTCAAGAACAGGTGGCGCATCACTTCCGGTAGCACGGGGAGCTTGTAAACAATCTCCATGCGACCTTCTTGAATGCGGGTCTCAGGAGGTGCTTCTAAGCGCCTCGTTTAAAAGTGGCCTAAAGCTGCTTCTACACATGACAAAAATGGGTTCTTATAAGTGCTCAAGATAATACCGGGTGTTATAAATGCTGGAGTTTTGTAATGCGTGAACACACTATTCTTCTTTATGCAGCGAGATCCCACAGCATTGTAAGACCCACCAGATGCGACCACAGTATGTTGGAAGGCAGCAGGAATGGTTACAGTGGAAAGTGATAAATCGAGGATGTGACAGATGGAGAGGAGATAGAACTGAGGAGATGGGCGAGGATAGGGTCAGATGAACAAGTGGTGAGTTTGGAAGAAGAGAATAGGTGGGTAATTTCATCCTCTAACTTCATTTAAAAAAAAAAAAAAAAAAAAAGAGTGTGACAGGAGCCAACGGAAGGGGAAATGAATGAAAGGGGGGAGGTGGAAGGGGCTTGGCAGAAAACAAGGTGAATCTTGTCATAGAAGAAATTAGCCAGAGCCTGGAGAGAGCAAAGAGGTGGGGAAGGAAGGAGGCAGTGGGGGTTGAAGGCAAAGGAATTTATTAGATGGACAAAGTAAGCTTGCTTAACAAGGGCAGTGGCTGAATTGGAGGTGAGCATGATTTTGAAGCACAGGATGTCAGAATGGGAATGGGAGTTTAGCCAGAGACACTCTGCAGAGTGGGCACAAAAACACAGGAAGCAAACTCGGGAGGTAAGCCAAGGCTGGGATTTGGCATGCCTGACAGGACAGGGGAGACTCGGGGCAAGAGTATTCAAAGCAGAAGAGAGTGCACAAAAGGGTCTCATAAACAGACTCCAACAAGGTTGTGGAGGACAGGAAAGATGACAGTATTGGAGAGGATGCAAGGGTCAATAAGCCTGGAGATTTCTAAAGATGTTTATGGTGACTGGACAAGACCGTGGGAGGTGCAGTTCAGTGTAAAAGTTAGCAGATGATGATCAGAGACGGGAAGAACAGAGGTGGAGAGGCCTGAAAGAGAGCAGTTAGATGAAAAGACCAGATCAATGCAGTGACCATGCTGGTGAGTAGGGGCAGAAGAACTTAGTTGGAGGCCAAATGAGGTGGTATGGGAAAGAAGGAGGCATAAGAGTCAGAGGGGTCACTGACATGGAAGTTAAAGTCCCCAAGAATAAGGGAAGGGGAAAGATGGGGTAAGAAAAAAGGAGTACCAGGAATCAAAGTCAGTGACGAAGAAAGAGGACCACCTACCAGATGGTCTATAAATGACAAGTAGCCAGAGATAGGGGGGTGAAGAGACAGATGGAGTGGACCTCAAAAGGCGTAGGATGGAGGAGGAAGAAGGGGTTGAAGCCTGCAAGAAGGGGAGAGAAGAAGTCCACCACCACCACCACGGCCTACAGAGCAAAGTGTGTGGGAGAAGTGATAAACCCCCATGACAGAGTGGTAACTGAAGCAGGTCCTCAGGTGAAAGCCAAGTCTCAGTCAGAGCGAGAAGATGAAAAGAATGAGTATAATGAAGTCACTCTACATCAATAGCAACAGAGACTCTGAAACCTCAAGGAAATTTGGTCTTCATCAAGTAAACCTGTAAATGTCAACAATCTGATGTTGATATGCACTGTGGAAATGCTTTAGTATGAAGACAATTTATATACAGTCACCCTGATCATAAACAAAATAGCAACAACTACACACAATCACAAAAGAACAACACACAGAGTATTCCCTTTCTTTATGAAACAGCAAGCTTGAGTAGGTTCAGTAAATCCCTACACATAGGGGTAGGGATAGAAAATACTTTCCTTTAAGAGAGGTTACTGGTCAAGAGAAAATTACTGTTTGGGCCTCCCAAGAAGCATCTTATTACACTGAAAAGCATAAATGGTCAAAATGTTTTGTCCACGTATTTTCTAGGAAACACTAGGGAATTATTAAGTTGGCTGGCTAACCTGCTACACTAGGGAACCAACAAGCTGCGTGGCTTTGCTGAGAATGACTTGGGGGGGGAGGGGGGAGAAGGGAAGAGGAGAGTAAGGAGAAAATATGGATAAGAGAAGTCCGTTAATGTTCAATAATCTTTATCCAAGAGCAGTGGGCAAACGGGTGTTTGGGAGCCACGTGTGGCTCTTGGGCAGACCCCATTTCAGGTTCCATGCCACCTTAATGGTCCTGTGTCTTCCTTCATTGCACCCGAGTCTCAGCAGCTGAAACACAGTTATTCATAGAGGCTGCTTGCCCACATTACACAATCTAATGTTAATGTCATTCTAACGTTAGGGACCACATCTACCTTGTTTTTTGTAAAGCGCCAGGTACATCGCTGACGCTATATAAATGCTAATAATAATGTTAGATTGTGTAACATGGGCAAGCAGCCTCTCTCATTTGGCAGGGAAAACTCGCATTATTCCCATCACAGATGACAGGGCTGAAAACCCAGCCCTGAGTAGAAACCAATGTTAAATTTGAATGTGCGCCGTGCATTCAAATGTAATGTTAGTGTGACAGAGACATCCTGGTCTCCAGGCCGGGAGCAACCCGCCCAACCACAGAACCCAAGCACTCTCACCCTACAATGAGCCAGGTAGGGGACAAACCAGCTGTGAAGCCTGGGACAGTTGGGCGCAGATAGATGTTACGTTGACGTCATCAGTGTCAGGAAGCGGCCCGGGGGGGATCGCTGCGGCGGCGGCCCGGGCTGCTGGAGCTAGTCAGGGGGGTGGAGTCACACCACCGCCCAGGACGGAGGCGGAGCCCCGCCCCCCTCCGCACGCCGTCAGTCGCTCCCAGCACGGCCTTCCGGGGGCGTGGGAGGAGGAGCCTCACTCTGCTTCAGGAAGAGAGGGAAAGGATAAATAGTGCCGGCGGGGCTTGGCATCCCCGCCGGTAATCGATTTCGAGAGGCTGGCCCCTGGATCCCTTGAGCCTTGAGAGTGAGATAGAGAGACAGTGAGCGAGTGTGTGTACGAGTGTGAGAGTCTGGTTCCCTTCCCTGGTCCTGCGAGAGCGTGGTGAGCGTGAGTTAACCCTAACTATCCCTTCAGACAGATTGCTGTGTTGTTGTTTCCTGGGAGGTGGCATTACCCACACGTGTAGTGTTCCCTTGTGTATCCCTTTCTCCTTACCCCTACCCTTTGGCTTGAGAGCCCCTCCTTCCCCCCCTCTAACTATCCCTTATCCCTGCCTCCGGCACTCCCTTCCCTGGGCTCCCCCCCCTCCCCCCACCTGTGGGCACGGTTTCCTGGGCCCGAGTATTTCCCTGAGTACGTGGTTCCCTTGTGTATCCTTTCCCCTTCCCTTGGGGCAATTGGCTTGCTCACAGAGTCCCTATGATGAAAAGGGTTGCCTTCCATTAACGAGGGAAAGCCCACCCTACAACCTGAGGGACATTATTACCGGAGGGTTCCGCACTAGTGAGAGCAAGCCGCCCCATTCTCCACTGCTTGAGTGTGGTGTTCCCCCTTTCCTGAGGTTTAGCCCTGAGACCTCCTCCCCTTTTCACCCCGTGCCAGCGACAATCAGAAGGTGCCCAACCTGGACGTGCAAGGAGCTGCTGCCTGTGCAGCGGCTTCAAAAGGACCAACCCCTTGAAGAGGGGAGGCCAAAGCAGGGTGAGGGATCCAAGCCAGGACTTAACTCAGACACGTAAGTGGGAGCCCATGCTTTAACAGCATCTCCCAGACTGGGACCTGAGGATTTGGGGGAAGGGGGCAGAGGAAAAAGGCTTGGAGTCAGGTCAGAGGCCCAGGGCAGAACACCTAACAGTGGGAAACAGTATCCTGCCCCTTAAATCCCACCCGAGAATAAGGTCTTGACCCTTTAGTCCCGCCAACAGGAGGGGGGCCGAGGCATGTATGGGGGGCAAAGTATCACAGTTACTTAAATTAACAAGATATTCCCCGCTGGAAGAGGGAGGGGTCACAGGCGAGGAACAATGGGAGGGGAAGGCACCCCAGGTACACCCCCCCACCCAGCCCAACCCAGGGGGAGACTCACCAGGCCCGCCCAGCAACAGTGAAGGCTACAGGGGACTCACCTGGCTGACAGTGAAGCTGCAGCAGCGCAGTCCTAGCCTGGCACGTTGGGCCTTTCTCTGCGGGTGCAGCCCTGTCATGTCCTCAGTGCACACCCGCAAAGAAGGGCCCCCAACGTGCCAGTCTCGGGCTTTACTGCTACAGCCACTGTACCGCCAGCCAGGTTAGTTGCTGGGCTGCGGGATGGGGGAAAAGAGTCAAATGACGAATCTGAGCCATTTTTGGGATAGGGCAAAGTCTAAAATCATCACCACCACCACCGTGGGCTTAAATCAGTTTAGAATTATTGTTTTTTAATAAAAGAAAAATCTGGTATAAGCCAAGACTAGTTCAACATTAATTCACTAGTTCAACTAAAGGTTGTTTAAAAATAGAATACTCATCTGTGAACTTGCAATTCAATTTTTATTTCCAACTGTTCAAAGAATGTCCACGCATATCTGTACTTCTCTCACAACAAAAGACTTTGTACTTTCAATGTGAAGGTTCTCAGCCTTTTCCATTCTGGCACTACCCTCTCTTTTAGCAATAAATAGCTACAACCACCTCCCACCTGAGAAACCATTTTGTGGCAACATGGAAAACACCAGACCAACGGTCACTGAATCACAGTATGTGGGGCTTGAGTAAGACACCTGGGGCAATTCACCCCTCTCAGAGCTAACCTTTCTGCCTTGTATCAATTATGTTCTCTTCCTATCTTTGCAACCATAAGAGCTGGGTAGATTCTCTCTTTAAAAAAAAAAAAGTGCATGTTAAGGAACAGAAGGGAAGGATTGCAATTTCCGCAGAACCACAAGGCAGAGATCCTGCCCCAAAGTGCCACATTCCAGATAAAATGTGTTAATTAGGAATGAATTGCTACACCATTATTTCCCCTCTCTATCCAAATCCAATTAGAGTAGTAAGAGTTTTTTAAATGGATACCTGATTTCCAAGGAATACAATTTAGTGTTGATCTACCATAGATCACATCAACATACTCTTTCTATAATTTTCAATAGCACTTATGTTTCTGAACAACATGAAGTGCTAGACCCTCACATATTATTATTATTTATATAGTACCAATAATGTACCTGGCACTGTACAATCCACAGTCAGAGACAGGTCCCTACCCCTAAGGGGCTTACAACCTGAGAGACAAGGGAGGGGGATACGAGGGAAAGTTAAACATCAGGAAAGATACGAGTACATTCATGAGGCTGAGATGTTGCAGGCCCACATGCTTCGCTTAGTTACGAGAATTAGGTTTTGAGTAAGGGGGAAAGGATGCAGTATCATTCATGACAAGCTAGAGAAAGCCTGATGGAAGAGTGGGTTTTCAGGAGGGATTTGAAAGTTGGGAGGGAGGGAGTAGAGCGAATGTACCCAGGGAAGGAGTTCCAGGCATGAGGGGCAGCAAGGGAGAAGGGGTGAAGTTGTTTAGAGGGGCAAGGGGTTCACGAGCAGGTGAAGGTGGGAAGGGGCGAAGATGTTTAGAGGCAAGGGGTTCACGAGCAGGCAAGGGTGGGGGCAGAGGAGGAGCGAAGCTCCTGGGCAGAAGCATGGCAGGATACAAGAGGGGAGAGACATGGGGGAGCAAGGCTACAAAGAGCCTTGAAGGTGAAGACCAGGAGCTTGTGCAGAATGTGTTCCTGTAGAGGGAGCCAGTGTGGGGTGGCGATGAGGGATTGTACATGGTCAAAGAGATGGGCAAGGTGGATGATTTTGGCTGCAGAGCATTGAATGGAGATGAAGGGGGCCAGATCAGAGCAAAGGAGGAAGTTGCAGTAGTCAAGACGAGAGACTACTAGACTATGGACTAGGGTTTTTGCAGCGGCAACTATAAGGCAACGCTGGATTTCAGCAATATTGTACAGAGCAAAGTGACAGGATTTAGCAACAGCCTGAATCTGAGGCATAAAGGAGAGGAAGGAGTCAAAGATGAATCCCAGGCTACAGGCCTGAGGGACCAGCTGGATGGCAACTCCCTCAATGGAGACTGAGAGGGAAGGAGGAGGGGAGCATTTCGGGGGAAAGATGAGTTCAGTCTTGGTCATATTAAGCTTGAGTTGGAGACAAGACAGCCAGGCGGAGAGGTCAGCAAGACAGTCAGCAATACGAGTCTGGATAGAGTGGGAGAGCATGGGAGTGGAGAGATAAGAGTTGCGTGTCATCAGCATACAGGTGATACTGGAAGCCGTTGGTTTCAATGAGTTTACCCAGAGAAAGAGCGTAAAGGGAGAAGAGAAGGGGGCCCAAGACAAAGCCTTGGGGAACTCCCACAGAGAGAGGAAGTGACATAGAGGAGGTACCAGCAAGAGAAACATTGAAGGAGCGGCTCGAGAGATACGAAGAGAACCAGTCGAGAACAGTGCCCCGGAAACCAAGGAAGCATAGAGAATCCAGGAGAAGGCCATGATTGACAGCATCAAAGGCAGCAGAAAGATCAAGGAGGACAAGACCAGAGGCCCTTAGACGTAGCTAAGAGAAGGTCATTGGTTATTTTGGCAAGAGCAGTCTCAGTTGAATGGATTGGAGGGGGCCAAGGGAGGAATTTGGAGAGAGGAAGTCCAGACAGTGCATGTAGACAGCTCGCTCCAGGAACTTGGAAGCAAATATGCTGCCATATTGGGGAAAATGTTGTTTTCTAAGCAGAGAAATATGAAATAAATGTTTTAGAAATCACTGGTGAACCACATTAATGATTTGCTCACACGCCAAGTCAACAGTAATACTTGCCTTGGATGATACTGCTCTGAGTAGTGTCTATCAATTATATAAAGGCATGCTTAACATAATTTGCTTTCCTCCTCATATTCCTTAGTAAAAAAGAAAATAAGAGACATTGATGCTTGAAATGAGCTCAGATTTAAGTTAAGAAAATGCCCATTATCTACAACAGATGGCAATAAAAAAATATTACATCAAATGAATATATTTTCCTAAGATTATCTAGGTCCTTAAGCATTGTGCAACTATTGCATGTCATGCAAAATAAGCTACTCAGCATAGTACAACCCACAACTTTTCACTAAAATTAAAGTATAAGACAAGAACATTTTGGTGTATCCGTGGATAAGTAGATAATGTGAGAAGCATAATATACAAAGAGATAAGAACTGCACACTTAAGTTTTTAGTCCAATTCTCTGCGTTAAAAAGGCTTGCTTTCATGACTACTTAGAAGCAAATCCATATGTTTTGATACTCCAATGTTCCAGTGTATGTTCAGAGCCAACAGAAATCTGAAAAGAATTGAGTTTAGATTCCTTAAATCTGGGCTCTTTCCTAGAACTCTCTTGTATTCCTTGGAATCGGACTGTTTATTTTATTTAAGTTTTTGGCTTTTCCTTCCTGAAGGACAGCTTCTCTCATGGAGATAAACATTTGTTTCCCACCAAAACTGCAGATCTCTGGTCAGCCAGTCAACAATTTAAAAAACAAGTTAAACTGAACATCTGCTCCCCTTCCCTGACCACACCCCATCCAACAAGGGAATGTTGCCTTTGAAGTCCAATCCTGTAAAAACTTATTCAAGATGCAATAATTCTACATAAAACTGATATGAAAAGGAGCCATGTTTCCTGTAGGATTTGTACAGGACTGTCCCGTTATAAAAGCATGACCAGACAGATTCACCCCCGCTCCCACAAATAAAGTATTAGAAGAACCACTTCAATCACCACAAAACAGCCTTGGTAACCCTCATGTCAGCTTTCAGCTTTTACAACCCTCTTTTGAATAAGGTCATTCTGCTAATCTTTTCTACCATAGCTCACAAATTTATCTAGATTTTTTAATGTTTCCCCTAAGAGCGGCCTTCAACCTTTTTCTTCCAGTTAAAAAGGCAGGCTACTTAAATGACATATTGTTACAACTTCACTTAACTTTAGCCTCTTCAGTAATATTCAACACCAAATATTCCATTGGCTTCCTTGAGCTTTCCTTTGCTCTTGACATCCATTTTTATCTGTGATAGCAAGGCAGATCTGTGCGTACTAATTACTTGTTTCAGTAGAGGTCTGATTTTAAAGCAGTCAAACCAGGCAGCAACACTTATGCCACTTTTGGACACTGAAGTCTATCACCATCACCAAAGACAAAGATCAACACTGAGTAACTAGAAGGGCACAGATCAGCATCAACAGGATTTTCTTACTAGTATTACAAGTATTTTAGAACATGTACACTAAACATATCAGATCTTCTTGCTACATTTCTAGAAACTACACTATGTTAGAGGGGGGAAAAAGTGGGCTAACAATCTAGCTTATGAATTATTTAGAACAAGAATCCTAATCTTAAACCATAGTCACTTGCTTATCACTAAGCAAGTACAGGGATTTAAGGTAAGCGCTGTATTCTATAATCGGTCTAGTCACATTGTTTAAGAAATGATTAATATACAGTAGCTCTGAAGACAACTCAGACTTTTTGTGGGGGCAGGATAGTACAACAAAAAAAGTGAACTTGGGAAGTACCCTATGCACAGATATTTCCCCAAACATTAGCTGCTATTAACTTGTTTATATTTCTAGAAAGGCATCTACCTATTTCAGTTACTAATGGCTTAACTTTCTTCCCTAATCAACTACATACATATTGACTCTAAAATTTCAGAACTGTTGTATAAAGATTTAAGTTTAAAGAGGTCAAAGTCATGGAGCTTTTTTATTAGGAATTCAAGCCTGATGTCAATACCTATACTACCCATATTTGGCAAAGCCCATTATGCTTCACGGGCACATGAATTTCTGCCCCCATAATATGGTTTAATTATGATGACTGAACTAATAGGTTCACATCATAGACTTTTACAGGTTGACCTCATGTCATCCTGATGTATCATTTTGCACCAGTTCAGTCCTGTAGATCAATTTAAGATCTACAGCAGGTTGGAAATCCTAGTAATGATGCTTTCTCTGCAGTCTCTAGGGTCTCCACATTATACACAACTTACATTATTTATAAAGCTTAGATGATGCCTCCATTAGCCCTCTCACTACACAAGTGAGAGCTTTTTATAGCCCCCTCCTCTGAACACACCCCTGGTAGTAGCCTGCACCATCAAAACCATCTTTAACAAAATTAAAATTAAACCTATCATTACTTTGTTTAAAAAGGACAAGCTCCTAAATTTCAGTTTAATTTACACACTAAACAAACTCAGAGTGTAATTCTCCAGCATAAAGACACACAACATAGCAGCGTGAACCTTTGAATTACTTCTCTTTGCATTTCATGCTTTTGTTTTAGTCTGAACACTAATTATTAGATGTTTGTAAACTGATCATTTGGTAGTATTTATAGAGAAACTCAATGCAAGTTGTTTAGTCAGTCATTTCTTGTAAATGTATTGATTGGATCATCAGGTATTCAAGAGGATACACCAAAATGGCAAGCAGGATGTGATAGTGAAGAAAAGTGTATTTGATTACATACCTGTGTGTTTAAGGGGGTCACAGCTAAAACAAGGACAAATCCCTACCCTTATGGTAACCTGATCTTGCCACCTCTTCTGGGGGGCCATGAAAGGGTTCTGTAATCACCCCACTCCAGAAAAATCTCTCTCAAGCCTCTATCTGAACACTACCACAAAGGTATTAAAAAAATGGGTGAAATGTTACCACCTTATAAAGATACCCAATTCATTAATTCTATTATTATTGTTATTATTATTTAAAGTCACTAATCTTGTGAAGTAGTTACACCAAGATGTAACAGGACATTTTCCACCAGCTGCCTGCACAGGTCCAGTCTACATTGATTTTTCTTTATTGCAAGCTGCAACTGGAAGCAGCCTTCTAATAAATTTAAGGCAGTAATTATGAGCAAGATTAAAATCAATTTTTAACACAGCAAGCTCCTTCACATGATTCCCTCTCTGTTTGACACAGTGAGGTGTGGACACTTGGATCATATGAAGGCTAACAGTGAGGAAGGGGGCTCACTCAGAGCACAGAAAGGTATCAGGTAGTTTACTTCAGTTTAGTCTTCTCAAATATGTCTGTGTTGTATAATCTTCCAATTACATACACACATGCTTTTTAAATGGGGAGATGGGAACAGGAAGAAAAAGCTAGAGTTTGCTAGCTTTTATTTGACGGCAGCTACTTCTTTTTAAAAACAAAGACCTGTTATAAACATGCCCTTTTACTTAAGAATACAGATTTTACAGACACTATAGCCTACTACCAACCATAGGTTAAACGAATATACATTTGCATATTCTAGTAACAACATTGCCTGTAGCTTTTATAAGAAATATATGGAGAAGAGCAGATGTATAGTTCTCAGAAAGATCTACTTCCCCCACCTATTCTTAGATGCAGTAAACATTAGTTCTTTCCCCCTAAAACATACGTGAAAAGACATTCCCCCTAAAATTCGACTATACACATTTAGATATATTCATTAATTTGCAAAGCCAGCTCTCTCTCACACACAAACACACCTTCCCCAGATTAATAAACTCCTAACAAAGGACCAGACATTGCAGCCTTTAGTCAACTAAATTCCCACCAATTCCAATAAAGGCAAACAGATCTTGGCCTAGCTATTTTAGATGGCATACATCCACACCACAAAAGCATAAATAAAACTCAGAAACACATTTACAAGTGGACAGTCCCACCTTGTAAAGGAAAAGCTGCCTGAAAGTAACATTATGGGGAGCAAGATTACATGCACCCAAACCTAATAAATCACAGTTTTAAAGTGAACTCTTGACCTCTAAACAAAGATTTTATGTAAAAAGAAAATCCATGAGATGGACAGAGACTTCGATTGACCAAACTAACTAAAGAGATCTCCCACTCAATTGCCTTCTGTTACTCAGAGAACTGTTGCAAGTTTCCCCTGCTTAGCTTTAAACACAATGGGGCCAGGACAAAAGTCGAGCGAGACGCTTGAAGCGGCAGAAGAGCCCTTGGAAGAAGGTTTTCTGAGGGAGGGAGGAAAGGAAGGAGAGCGCGCTCTTGGCGGGGCTAGGTTTCCCCCCCCCCCCTCAAGCCCAACAAAGAAACCCTCTCACAAAACTTTAAAGCCCCACAGCAGAAAGAAGTCCCAGGTTTCTCGCTAGGCACCACCAGAGACGCCATCATGCTAGAGAGCAAGCTTTCTCCCTCCCAAGTCCCAACTACCACAAAAATCCTTCTCGCTTTGCCCAAAATGAAGGCTTAAAACCCGACCATCCCAAACTGAGCCAGAGTCTGGAAGGGAGCCAGGGGGAGGGGAGGGGAGAGGAGGGAGAGAAGCAACAAGACGGAGCCAACTGTTCAAACCCCCCCATGGCTGAACGGCGCCGAGCAAGGACGAATCCCCGCCCGCACAGACTCCGGCCGGGAACGGGGAAAGAAAGGCAAAGTTGTTACCGGTTGCTGCTGAGGAAGAAGGAAGGGAGCGTGCAGAGGAGGAAGCGAACGCGCGGCGGCCGGCCGGCTACCTCCCTCCTCCTCCTCCCGCTTGCTGCAGCCGTCAGGCAGCCCTGCGCTCCTTCTGCCTCTGCGCCTGGATTGATCTGGTCTCACTGGCGTCAGGGAGTCGGAGCCGCCCAACCTCCACTTACCCCACTGCCAATACACACCAGCCCTGCTAGGGATCCTCTCCAAATTACCGCCCGCACTCGCACACGGCGCTGCCGGCTTGCTGCAGACGCCTAGGGCTCCTTTCCCTCGGCAGAGTCTCGTCCCCTGCGTTCTCCAATCCCGGCGGGGGGGCCAGTGCCAAGCACAAAGTCACTTTCAGCCTTTCTTTCCCCGCTCCTGAGGGAGAGAGCGAGGGGCTCCGCCGCCCTGGAGAGAGCTGCTCCTAATAATGACCGAGTTATTCGTGGAGGAAATCACTGACTAGTATTGCCCAAGTGCCACAGTATTGTAGTCACGCATGATCCCGCTAACTCCTAAGTAACAGACCCAACGTGTAAATAACATTCCCCAGAGTGAATTAGACCTAGAGTCCCGATCCTGTAATCAAGTGCCCAATTATTAACAGTTAGTATATTCATTATTTATTTTATATATATATATATATATTAATAAACGGGCAATGTACACTGTATAGCCATTAAGTAGAAACAGATCCCTACCTCTCCCCAAGAGTCATCCAGCTCAACTTGATTCATCCTGAGGGCCAGAAAATTTGGTTCCGACTCAACCCTGGGCCGCATGTGGCCTAGCCCCTAATTTGCATAACCTTGCACGTAATTTACATGAACATGCCTTTAATTTGCATAATCCCACCCTTAATTCACATGCCTTGTGTGAATCTAAAAACGCAAACAAATTAGGTCCAATTTCAAGAGCCTTCCATACATCAGAGACTACACTGGGAAGGAGCATCAGGACTACTACAAGACTGTACAAATCAAATTAATGTTCAGTAACAATAAAATGCACCCCTCTCCCCAAACATGAAAATGCAGAGTGGGCAGGGCAAACCAAGCCAAACCAAATGGAAAGGAAAGCCCACCTAACACGCATCCCCAGGCACAGATCAACTGGGGAAAACGGCAGTTGCTCCATGGGTGCAGATGAGTGGGGGATGAGCAGGGATGCATGTGCATGCCCCGCCCACACACTGGTGAGCCCACAGACCCCACATCCGGCGGAGCTGTGTAAAAATGGCCTGTGAGGAGCCATTCGAAGATGACCAGGAGGTTACTGCCCTGTAAACAAGGTTCTTCGAGATGGCTTTTAACATGCTCACAACACCCACCCTTCCAGCAGCCGGGCATGGAATTTTCTATATTCTTAGAAAGGGTTGGAAGGAACTGTCATTCTGAGGGGGGGACGGTTTTGGTTTTGAGGGAACTCCTTTTTATACTAGAGGAGTTACCTCAAGACCATCAGGTGGTCTATTATTTAATTATGGTGAGCATGCCATGCACAATCCAGTTGGGAGAATGTTAGAAGCCATCTTTAAGAACCTTCCTTACAAGGTAACAACCTTCTGATTACTCACATGGGGAGGAGTTTTGATCGGTGCCCTGCTGCTGCTGCTGCTGCAGGCCTGCAGCATTAGTAGGAGGCAGAGGCAGTTGAGGAATAGGCCTGGGTGTTCGGTGGGATCAGCTGCAACAGGAACTTGAATCCAAGCAGGAGGAGGAAGGGACTCAGGCAGCGCTAGCTTGCTGCCGGGAAGAACGGTTATGCGCCAGTTGGGGAGGCAGAAAGCCGCAGGCACACACAATTAACAGACCCATTCGAAAGCGGGCCTCAAAATATGTGTAGGTGGGCCGTATGCTGTGTAGGCCTGAGACAAATGGAGAGGGGAACATAGTGAGAGACAAGGGAAAGGAGATAAGAGAGAGGGCAACAAAAGTGAGACAATGGTTATCCCTGATTCTACAGTGGGGGTAGACAATTTGGTTCCACATGGAATACTACTGGAGCAATCTACCCATATGGCTCTCAGTGTAAGCGTCGGCCCCCATGAGTAAAAGGGTGCTGAGTTAGTCCCAATACACATATATATTTAGCAGTATGATTTTAAGGTTCTCATCCCTGTCCATGAAAGTAAATCAAAGCTTTGATTCTGAATTGGTGAACTCTTTGGGATAGAGATTGCTTCAGAACTGGGACCTAACTCCTAAGTGTAATACTATTTTTAAAGCATGTAAATGATTAAGAAGTCTGAATCCCATTTTCAAAAGAGGTTTAATTTAATTCTAAATTAAAACTGAGAGGGGATATGATAGAAGTTTATAAAATCATGAATGGTGTGGAATGAGTAAATATAGAGAATGGTTATTTACGCTCTCAAATAGTACTAGAACTAGGGAACACTCCATGAAACTAACTGGCAACAGATATAAAACAAAAAGTATTTTTTCATTCAATACACAATTAACTTGTGAAATTTGTTGACAGATGACGTGGTCAAGATCAGTGGTATATAGCTGGGTCTAAAAAAAAGACTGGATAAGTTCTTGGAGGGGAGGTTCATGAATGGCTATTAGCCAAGTAGGTTTGGGGGATGTAACCTCTCACTCTTGGGAGCTGGGAGTGAACAGCAGGGAATGGATCGCCCCATTGTAACCTGTTGGGTACTATTGGCCACTGTCAGAGACAGGATGCTGGGCTTGATGAACCATTGGAGTTAGACTCTTATTTTTTTCCAGTAAGGAGTTGTGATTTTGTACTTAATCACCACAATTCCCACAATTTTAGGCTTTAAGACCCCTCAATAGTGAGTTTTACAGTGTGTTATGAAACCAAAGGAGTTGGAAGCCAAAGCACTATTTGCAGTGCCACTACACCACATTCTGACAGATACTTTGCAGGAATTAAGCCTCAAATCTTAATTAAGCTTGCACTCATGAATTGTTCATGTCAGGAGCTCTAAACCAAAAACCATGTCCTAGCAAACAGCTAATTTAGGGTTGACAGATATGCAATTTTTTCAGGATGCTTATGAAAAATACATGTTGCAGGGCCTGCATTTAGCACCTTAGGTTGTCCTGATATACACCAGCTGGGGAAAGGGTCCCTAGGTGCCAATGCAGGGCCTGTTAGTCAGAAGATGGCCAAAGTTATTCAGGATTATGGACAAAAAATACTTGTTTGTCATCTAGAGAGAGTGTTTGTCATCTAGAGTGATTGTCATGACAATTAGCGGGAGATTGCAAAGTTACTACTTCTGTGTTTGCAGCTGCAGTGTGGATGGCACCAAAGTGGAGTAGTTACTTTGATTTAATTAAATCAACCTAGTTATTCCTGTTTCTCACTGTTCATCAGAGCGTGGCCATGTGTGTTATTGCTTTGGGGTTACTGGAGCAATCCTTTTCAGAATGAAATAAAAAAGCACAGTGGCTCCAATCCTCAAAGCTCTGCACCAGAACAAGTCCCGTTCACTCCAATGGGACTTGAATTAAGCTTCTTAAACAGAAAGGGGGCATTTTGTCATTGGGTGATTTCAGACGTGACGGGAGGCCGCTTTCACCACGGGCCATGGGGTGGTTCGGACCACAGCCGGGGGTGAAGGGGCGCGCCAACAAACGTGCGCCCCATTGTCCCCGGCCGTGGTCCGAACCACCCCACGGCCCGTGGTGAAAGCGGCCGCCCGTCACATCTAAAGCAGCACACACACCCCGGAGGGGGAGGGGCCACGCGGCGCAACATGCTGCCACACGGCCCTGCCTCCTGCATTCCCCGGCAGCCCTCCCTCCTCCCGACGGGCAGCAGCTAATCCGGCCGCTGCCACAACCACGGACGGGGTGAATGCCATTGACCGCGGTGAACGGTAAGTAAACAGAAGTTACTTTCTGTTGACCACGGCCGTGGTGCCCTTTCACCACACTTCTCGACCTCCTTGCGTCTGGAGGTCCAGAAGTGTGGTAAATGAAAACACGGGCTGCATTTGACTGTGGTACACATCTGGCGGCGAGCCAACAGATGTGCACCACAGTCAAACACGGCCCGTGTTTGACTGTGGTTCAGGCGGGGTGAATTTCAGACTTGTAACGTCTGAAATCACCCATTGACTTCATCTGAATCAGGATTTAACCCTAAGGCCTCAGTCTGTAAACACTAATATGTGTGTAATGCCATTAAAGACTTTGGGTACAGGCTTCTCCAATTAAAGTCAACAAAAGCTGAACTACTGACTTCAGTTGCGCCCTATGTGTGGCTCTGTGCCTGCAGGACTGGGATTTAAATTACCTTTCAAAAGTTGCTTTGGGACTTAAGGTCCTAAATTATTTATGCACTATTGGAAATTTTTACCACACAACTACTTTGGGGTAGGAAACTGTATTATTATTAAGCTACTTAATTTTAAATGATGGATTCACTATTGCACAGTGAGATTAAGGTCATGATCCTCATAACTCAGCACCCTTTTACTCATGGGGGCCGATGCTTACACTGAGAGCCATATGGGTAGATTGCTCCAATTGCTTCAGTGTTATTCCATGTGATCCTGAAAATACTTAAGGACATGAATAATCACCACTTTGACTATTAGTCCATGTAAAAGTGTGTGCATGATGAGGGGCTAACTGGCCTAAGCAGCCTCTAGCAGAGTTGAAACAAAGCTCAATTCTTCTGTCTTTCAGGAACTCAAGCTTAGCCATTTAGTTGCCTCTGTTGCAGTCGAGCAGATGGCTAGTGCAACACACAGGTCCAGAGAGCAGTGGAAAGGAGCATTTTGGTGAAGAACATTAAGACATTCCCTTCAACTCAGTAAAAGTGTCAAGGTTTATTTAATATCCACACAAGAAGCAGGATCTTCCTTTTGGAAGGGGAAAATAGCTGCATTTTAAATATAGTAAACCATTTCCTTTACCTGTGTTATTATCAGTAACATATTCAGTTATTAAAAATAAATGAATGGATTTTAGTAATCTATGTTATTTTAACCCACTTCTGCCATGTTTCCTCTCCTTGGGCAATGAAAACAAACCAGTCAGGCTTCCCTTTCTGGTCCATTATTATATTAGCATAATGCTGCAATGAGGAGTTGCAAATAATGCAGTGGAATGTTTAAAGCAAAACAAATTAAATGTTAGAGAGTTTTATTTCCCAATATACGAGTACAGACAAAGCATAAGATTAATAGAAGATTAATAGTCAGTGAGCAGAGCTTCACTGCGTCTGTGACAGTATTGCTAACCTTGGTGATTATATTGCAAGGCTTGCAATAAGTTGCATTTTTCCTGAAGCCTACCTGAGCCTATTGATTCATGTGAATATCTGCAAATCCTAGCTTTTATTTAAGAGTAGATATGTTTCTAGCTCTCAACGTTGTGAGAGCTTTTTCAAAAACTTGAAAAAGTGACATAGCTACCCCCTAAGCCACAGCCAAATAAAAAGATCCCTAAAGGTTTTGTTTGTTTTTAAAAATCTAATGGTTTTGGAGGGTAGAACTCATGAGTTTGTACTAGCTGAAATTGACAGTACTGTAGACACTAAATCATATTGAGCCCTAGTTAGGGTGACCACCATATTTCGCTCTGCTGGAAACCGGACATCATCTCTCTTAGCATATCATTTATTTTTCTCTCATGTGTATAGTTCTAATACCCTCAAGTATTCAGTGCAATAATAATATACTTGAATTTAATGTTTACACCTTACATTGACTCTGTTGCCAAATCCTGTCGATTTGCCCTCCATAACATTGCTCGGATCCGCCCCTTTCTCTCTACCTCCTCGGCCAAAACCCTTGTTCATGCCATGGTTATCTCTCGCCTCGATTACTGCAACCTCCTCCTTGCTGGCCTCCCTCGCTCTCACCTGTCCCCCCTTATCGCAATCCAAAACTCTGCTGCCAAGGTCATTCACTCTGCCCGTCGCTTCGACCATGTGCAGCCTCTCCTCTTCTCTCTTCACTGGCTCCCCCTTCCTGAACGTATCCTGTTTAAACTCCTGGTATTCACGTTCAAAACACTCCACAACCAAGCTCCCCCTTACCTCTCGGACCTAATCTCCCTACGCACTCCTGCACGCGCTCTCCGCTCTTCCTCTGTCCCCTCCCTCACTCTCCCTCGTTTCTCCTGCTCACCTAACCGCCTTCGACCCTTCTCCCTCGCTGCCCCCCATGCCTGGAACTCCCTCCCTACCCACATCCGCCTTGCCTCCTCCCTCCGCTCCTTCAAATCCCTCCTCAAGACCCACCTTTTCCATGCTGCCTTTCCCAATGCCTGCTAGTCTTTCCCCTTGCTCTTACTGTCAGCCCTCCTCTGCTGACTGCTGCTACCGACCACCTTGTAACCAAGCCAAGTACACGCACCTGAGACTTCGCATCCGCCTGAATGTTTGTTTGTCTTCTCCCATGTCTCTCCCGCTGTCCCCTCTCCTTGTCTCCCCCTCCTTGTCTTTTAGATTGTAAGCCACAGGCAGGGACCGCGTCTATTTCTATGTTCTGTACAGCACCAGGTGCATGACCGGCGCTATATAAATGTTTATAATAATAATAATTAATAACACAGCAACTGTGTATTGTGAAATTCAGCAAAACTTGCCTTGGAGTTTTAAAAACAATTCATAAAACACTTTCCATGTACAAATGAAAATTAATTTTAATCAGAAGCCCAGCTTTAACAGAATCGATATTTAACCTCCCCCTCCAAACTACCTGGCTCAGTCCCTCTCAGACACAGTCATGCCCACGCCCCCCTAGTGCTGCATGTTCCAGTGTGACATCATTGCTGCTGCTCGGGCTGAAACTCGTTCTTAGTATTGTCTCATTTTTTGAGAAGAATTCTGTTTCTCAGTTCGTTCTGGGAAACAAGAACAAAGTGAGAAACAGGCTGGATTCATCCAAGAAATGAGAAAATATTGAGAAAAATTAAAAAGTACCTACTGCTGGCCTCCAGTCCAGTGGCTTTCAGTGCTTCCTGCCTCCCTCTATATTCTGCAGAAAGCTGAGCTTGCTGTCTGTGCCCTCAGCCATGCTGTACTCTGCAGAGCTTAGCTAAGACCCAAAAGTAAATTATCTGAGTGGGGAGGGGAGCATCTTCCCAGCTGTGTGCAACACTCTAATCAGTCCCTATTTCCAGGGGGACTGAGACCAGGGCACAAGGGTGCTATATAAATGTTTATAATAATAATAATAATAATTAATATTATTATTATATAATTATATACTTATATATAGGCAGGAGGGGCAGACAGGGGATACAGCTACACAAGGTGGCGGGGAGAAGAGACAGCCGCACAGACCCCAGTGCAGTTGTATAATCTGTCTTTATTATAGCTACGCCCCTGTCCCTTCCCCAAGTTTATTATTATTATTATTAGCAAGCATTTATATAGCACCAGCAATGTACCTGGTGCTTTACACATTCATTGAATAGACATGGTCCCTGCCCGGGGGTGGGGGGGAGAGAGATGAAGGAAGGGGAACATGCATGATGGCTGTATGACTGGTGGGTAATAGGTGGGGAGGCGCTTGTCTAAAATCATCCTCTGAGCATTGCTTCTAGCTGTGTGGGTTAATGTGGACCTAGTGAGACAGTTTGCCCAGAATGAAACAAACCCAAACCCTTATCTGAAAAGGACCTAAGGCTGAGGCCCCTTTTACATGAGATACATCCACTCGTGTTCACACAGTGGACATGAGCGGATACGTCCCATTTTAAAGTGGTGGCAGGTGGGTGGGTGTGCGTGAATGCTCCTGCATAACACGGACCTCCATCCACTACCCCCACACAGAGCAACCCATGCTGCACCTGCCCCTCCCCCTGCAGCGGCATACCCATGAACACACACACCCACCCCTGTTCTGGCCCATTTAAAAAGGGCCTAAGTCCTGAAGAGAGAGGCATGGGTACCATCTTGCACCATGATGAAACTCCATTCACTTCAGTGAGGTCTCCAAGTGTGTGCAAGGGTCTACACACATTTATTTTATTTATTTAATTTTCAGAAACGAAGCCCTCTTTGATTGGAAAATAAATGAATTAATATCTAAGTAGCACTGTTGGCTTCACAATTTCTGTTAGGTTTGGTTTTTGTTTAGAGGACAGCAATCTTGCTCCCCATGTTTGTGGAAGCACAAGTGACCCCTGAGGGTAAGTGCTAGTAATACCTGGGTAAATGTTTATTGGAACCAGCACCTTAATACAACTTTGAGAGGTGGGGGAAGTCTAGGTCAGTGGTTCTAAAGTGTGATCCCCTTTTGAGACTTAACTATAACCGCACGAGCTCAGAAAGAAATAAAGTCAGGCAAGGTATAGTAAAAGTTAATCACATCACAACCCCATCCGCAAAGGGCACAACCCCACTTGGGTTTCTAACCCAGAATATGAGAATCTCTCGTCTAAATTGTACATGTTGTAAATCAGAAGTGGGGAACCACCAGCCTATAAACCATTTCAGTCCACTACTCATTTTTACCCAGCTCATGACAGCTTTCCAGATGTCTCCTTTCACACACCTTGCCTTCCTTGTTTGTGTGGACTGAAAAAGGGGCAGAAAATCTTCCTTGCAGGAGGGCAGGGTGCTGCAAAGGGCACTCAGACAGGCTTTCAGAACGCCGCTCTCATGCACAGTGCTTTAGCACTTAGTAGTAGACACGCGTCTCTCCCCCACCACAGAGTGCTCCAGAGGACTCTGGCCCTCAGAGCATGTAATGTATTCCAGTGTGGCCCAGAGTGGGGAGAATGTTCTTGCCCTTATGTGTTTTAAAGAGAGGGTGAAAGGATGAGACCTGAGTCATGAGAGGGTCAGTCATAAAGCCTAGTGGAATTAATAAATATTAAATAAAATAATAGTAATTAATACATTTTATTTATACTCTGTCCTATCCCAAAAAGGGATCAGGGTGACTTACAATATTTTTAAAACGTAGCATCAATACAAAAAATCCATATAGATTACATTCCCCACCTCTCAATCCCGCACCAGCCCACCCCTCCCACTCCTGTTCCTGAGTCTAACTCTTACTTGGAGGTATTCTCTCCTCCAACCTAGGTCACACACCCCACTCACAGAGGGGCCATGGCTAAACTGAAGAGCTGCTCAACCTGACTCCCACCCACTCCCCCATCACTTACCCAAAAGAGTTTGCCCAAACTACCACACACACCCATTCCTCCCACTTAGGGTTGCCACTTAGGTGGCAACCCTACTCCCACTCTCCCTACCCACAACATATTCCCATAACACATCCTCATGTGTATATACAGCCCTTGGGGGAGATCGTGAGAGGGTTCAGGGTGCGATGTCACCAATATGCTGATGATACTCAGCTGTACCTCTCGTTTTCGACCGACCCAGGCCCTGCTGTCTCATTGCTTTCCCAATGTTTGGAGGCTGTGGTTACGGCAGAGCAGACTGAAGCTCAATCCTGATAAGACGGAGGTGATGGTGGTGGGTAGGGCGAGGGAGGTGCCGGCCCCTCTGGTGGTGGGGGGGGGGGATGCCCTCCCATAGCCCAGCAGGTTCGGAGTCTGGGGGTGGTTTTGAATCCGGGCCTCCGTCTGGATCGGCAGGTTGAGGCGGTGGCTAAAGCCGCCTTTCGCCAGCTGTATCTGGTGCGGAGGCTGCGCCCATACGTTTCTGGGCCCGACCTGGCCACTCTTATCCATGCCTTCATCATCTCGAGGCTAGACTACTGCAATGCGCTCTACGTGGGGCTTCCCTTGGTTCTGGGTCCAGAGGCTGCAGCTGGTGCAGAATGCGGCGGCCCATCTCCTTACAGGGATGAGGCGGCAGGAGCACATAACACCTGTGCTCCGCACTCTGCACTGGCTGCCTATAGCGTACCGAGCCAGATTCAAGGTGTTGGTCTTGCTCTATAAAGCCTTATACGATCTGGGCCCCTCGTACCTTGGGGAACGCCTCGCCTTCCGTGCCTCAGGGCGATCCCTGCTGTCTGCTGGGGGCGCCTTCCTGGAGGGCATTCTCGGTGGCTGGGCTGCAACTCTGGAACTCCCTCCCAGAGGAAGCTCGCCTGGCCCCGGGTCTGATGGCTTTTTGCTGAGCCTGTAAGACCTGGCTGTTCGCCCAGGCCTTCGGAGGGGAGGGGGGGAGGAGAGGGTAGAGGGGGGGATTTTGGGGTTGGGGGTGAGGTGTTTTTTTTTTTATCATTTGTATTTGATGATGTTTTTATGTGCTTTTTATTGTTTTATTTGTTGTGAGTCGCCCCAGGATGCCGTAGGCATGGGGGGGGCGGCCAATAAATATAAATAAATAAATAAAATACAAACATATTCCCATTAAAAATGCAATGGAAAAAACAGCACTATAATATAAGGAGGGGTGGTAAAAGCAGAAACATGAGATGGCAAATCTTTCAGGACAGCTTCATGGCCAAGAACGGTTAGCAGGCTTTAGCTGCCATCTGATAACTGCTGCTTCCCGGCAGCTTGATCCCCTTATGTAGGTACCCGAGGGGGAAAGCAGATGGTACCAATCCTCAATCAACCATGCTTCTGGGAAAGTGAAACAGCCAAGCCCCTTCTTACCCCCATGCAAGGCAGGGAGACAGGCAAAATGAACATCAAGTGGACATTACATACTGGCAGAAATATACTTAAGAATTGTTCTTCATTAAGATTAAAAACATTATCCACTTGAATCTTGTGACTCAACATATACGATGTCAAAAAAACAAAAGAGTAGCCCACACCAGGTGGGTGTCCAGCTGCCTGTTTATTAGGTGCATGTCCCCATCAGCCACGGAGCCACCTCCCACAGGTTACGCAGCCCCCACTCACAGCGATGTCTCAGACAGACTTGCCACTTAGGGTCGTTTGTTTACCTGACACCTCCATTTTGGCCTATGGGAGTGTCCGGTAAAAAACCACCACAGGTGGCAACCCTAGTCTCAGAGCATGCAGAGATATGCAGGCAAATGTGCATCCAGGTGTCCACGTCCTGTCAATTAGGTTGCATGCAGCCTCGTGCATGTACAGGTCTGCCAGCACCATGGAATCACAGGCAAAAAGCCTAGAGCATTCTGAGGAGCAACCACTTCCTGCCCCACTCTTGCTCTCCCTGGCACACAAGTAATGTCTGCCTTAAAAGCCCAATCCGCGCCAAATTCAAACAGGCATTGTTCCACCTTGTTTTGGTTTGCAGCACGTGCTCAACACTCTTTCTCAAAGCCACTGCCTTCTCTGGAGCAACTTCCACAGTCTTCCAACGGCCATGGCTCAGAACAACAGCCAGGCAACTACCAGTACCGCTACCTCCAGTGTTCCATCTTGGGCACTCTCCATCCTACCGATCTGCACACCAAAAGTGCATTCCCTGGAGCAAGGAAGAGACCAAGGCTTTCATCGCTCTATGCAGGGGGCGGGGGAGCAGAAGGTACCACCATACCAATTGGTGCAGTACTACAGGAATGAGATCTCATGTTCCATGAGATCTCTCCCCAGAAGGCGCAGCAGGGATACACTAGGGACCTGAACCAGTGCTGGCGGTGGGCCAAGGACCTGAGAACAGGCTACAAGGAGATCCAGGATCCCTTGCCCACTCCCACTGCAGCTGCAACCACTCCCGCTCCTATCACGGCACCCATGACTGCCCACAGAGATCCTTCATGCCCGCCCCTGCCCCAGCAAGAGGCAATGCCAAAACAGACACTGTGACTCTCATGGTCAAACCCCTCGAGCTGAAGAACCACGCCCTGTTTGAGGAGCCACTGGAGGTGCTAGTTGAGGGTACAGAGGACCCAGATGCCACCTTTATTGAGGAGATGTAGGTGAATAGTCCGTTCATGCACCTGGGGAGGGGGCGGTGTTTGCATTTACACAGCTGCATGGTAAACAACTGCTATTTACTGCTATCTTATTATGTGATTTTTTTTTTCTTTACTGTGTTGACAGCCAGCCAGTAGAGTGTGGGGGAGCATTTGGATAATACCCAAAACACGGCAGTATCAGACAGGAATGGTAGGCACAGGAAGTGGGTGGAAAGGTACCATAGCAGGCCTGCAGATGGGAGGGGGGTGCAAAAAGATGGTCCGGAGGGTGGGAGCTGATGTGAATGGCAGTGTTTGATTTCTGTATGTTCTTCACTTCTCTACAGTGATCATGGGAGGAGAACGACGTGCCCCAGAGATCCCACCACAGCAACTACCCTAGCAGTGGCATAGACCAAGTACTTATTTCTGCTTCCCTTATGGTGGATGGAGGGCTATAAATTGGGTGGAAGGGTGGCTGATAAATTAGGGGGGAAGGGTGAGTGGATGCTGAAATACAGGGGCAGGAAGGTGGGTGAGGCAGTCTGAACTAATGGCTTTCCTTGTTGCCTTGCTACAGGTCTGTCAGTGCAATGACTGCCGATGAACGAACCTCCAGCAACAAGTGCGCAGCGGAACCAGCACCTGTGGGTCTGCAACTGGCGCTGCAGGGAAGATTTGACAAGGAAGCTGCTTGGGGAAACCATGTGGTGGAATGCCATTAATGGTATGGCCTGGGAGCACAGGCAGCTTGTGCGGCACAACATTGCACAATGCAAGGCCTTGGCTGCTGAGGCCTGCTTGAACTGGCAGTGGGAGCATAGGCACTGGGCCTACCTCTGGCAGCAGTTTGAGCAGCCAGACAGCATGCTTGAGAAGGGGAGCAAGGAGATGGCTGAGATTCAAAACCATCTGTCCCAACCCATTCATCTCCAAACCTCCCTACTCGAGCATGTTGCTGCCGCAACCCTGGGCACTATTTTAAAGGAACAGAACAGGCATAATGATAAGCTGCTTTGGGGACTGGGGTTTGAAGTACTTACTACTTCTTATTTCTATAGCATCACTATAGGCATACACAGCACTTTACAGTCACAGATTTTCAGAGACAGTCCCTGCCCAGTGGACTTACAATCTAAGATGGACAAGAATGAGGGGAATACATAGGGAAAGACACACACACACACACACACACACACATTTTACAGATAAGGAACTGAGGCTGAGAGGTTATATCTTGCCCAAGGGTACCCAGTCAATTCATTAGCTAGGGTGGGATTTGAAGCCTGGTGTGAAGGCTCACCCCAGAGAAGGGGAGGGAAATCCCTCTACTCTTGTCCCAGCCCTTTGGTGGGTGACTTTTGATCTGGGAGGGTGTACACCACTAGGCTACAGGGAACAAGGGACTGACACCCGTTCCCCAGTCACCCAAAGTTCCTCCCCTTTAGTATAAACCAAAATAGTACCTCAGGGCTAGGTGCCGCAGAGGGGCACTCCCAGTCTGCTATGGATCCTGTCCACAGTAGTAGCTGCTAGAGAAAGTCCCCAGCTCTGTGGGACGCTGCTCCGCCCACCAGCTGGCTTGAAGCCCTTCTGTGCCAGCGAAGCCAAGGAAAAAAAGCACTGCAGTCCCTTCTTAGTCCATGCGGCTGCCTCTCTGTTCTTGCGAGCCTCTCCATACCAGCGGGGCTGGGGGGGGGGGGGGAGGGGGGGCTTTTGATGACTGGCTGGCCATTGGCTCTGCCCCCCCACTCTCTGGGCTGCCCCTCCCCAGTGGTAGGGAGGTGTGGTCTGATTATGTCATCAGGCTGTGGCCAGGAATCTTCTCTGGTACCGGGGATCTCCCATCACGGGAGCCAGTGCTGGGTCTGCCGCAGGGAGGCTGGGTCTGCTGCCGGTGAGTCATCGCACCTGGTCTCCAAGGTCCAAGTCCAGCACCATATCCACTACACCACACTGGATCTCACTTACACTTTGGGGGGACCCATAGTAGGCAGCAGCACACCTGTACCTGCATTTTCTATTAGCATTCCCAGACCTGGCTAGCCTGCTAATGCCAATAGGAAGGCCAGCAGCCAACTAGCCTGTGATTGTCAATAGGGAATGCACAGAGAAAGGAAAGGGCAAGAAATAGCACAGGAGGGGGAAGCTGGATGGGCCAGAGTAAAACGTAGTGACACACAGGAAACATTTTTAAAGGCTTTATTGACTTTTTTTTTTAAAAAAACAACATTTTAATGACTTTATACACTTTTTAAAGGATCATTAAAGTGTCACTGATTTGTGCTAGCATTATGGTTGATGTGCCAGCACAAGGAGTCCTGGACCTCTCTGGTCATGTACTGCTTCTGGAACAGGGGCACTGGGTCACTGGAGTCAACTGGTGGGGGGTTCTCCAATGCAGCCCACTGGTCCACTATGCCCATAGAACCATGAAGAAGAACCCCTTCCCACCTTATTGACATTCACCCACCTCCGCTCTTGCAGCCCCTGTGCTGTTTTGGAGGATGAAGGTCTTGAGGAAGGAGGGCATCAAGCTGATATAATGGGAAATGGTCCTATAGCCAGGACCTGCATTTCAGATGATGTCATAGTATCCTCTCACACTGATGATACTTCTCAAGGGGAGGGGACCCCCCCGCCCCAACTGTCGAGAATAGGATGGCTGTAGTGGGTGATTTGATCATTAGGAATATAGATAGTTGGGTTTGTGACAGTCGGGATATTTTCTTTTCTTTCATCCAGACCAGTCTGTTAGTGGGCAGCCATGCATGGTGCATTGGTGACTGAAGCCACATCTCCTGACAGGTACCTCTCAGCATGTATCTGCTCCCCTTGCGTGGCTTTGATCCTCCCCAGCGTGGTCCGTTGTCACTGGAGGGAAACAGGTGCACGGCCCTAAGCAGGAGCCACCTGCACCTTGTGGCATGCCCCACGACCCCAAACACAGACTGAACGAGAGCCCACCCGTGCCTTGCAATCTCATCGTGCCAATGGCAGCAGAAGGCATGTATTTGCTGGATCGCTAACAGGTTCTGCTGAGCAGCGGTATCGAAGGCCTGTAGTGTGACAACAATTACCAAGATGTGCTCAGCATTCATCTCCATGGCTGTATGCTCCCCTTGGGAAGGAGCCACTTGGGTGCTGGGGGTGCCCCTTTTCCATCTGGGGTGAGAGATGACCCTTTATACTCTTCATCTAAGGTATCGCTCAGGGGCCACAAATTAGTTCAACAAGTACAGGACCCTCAGTTGATCCCTGTTTTGGATGGTCTCCCCCAGTCTTTACAGGGAGCGAGAGTTCTTGGTCCCCCCCCCCCTTCTCAGACATGTCTTAGTCAACCTCTTCCAGAACAGCCGATGTCCTATGATTTATTACCACTGGATTTGATCTTTACAATTCTCCCGGTCCATGGAAGGTATCCACCATTATGGAATTCTGTTCTGGATGTGGCAGAACATCTGCGCCTTCTTTTGAATTACCCTATACTTAGGCACCTCCCAGTTACCAGATATGATATATTAACAGTGGACCATCTATTGATCTCTCGGGGTAGGCAGGTAGTGAAGGTGGGATTTAATTCACAGGAACTGGTCAAAAAGATATGGACAGTAAAAGAGTCTCTCGAGGATAGATCTGTCTTCCCCGCTAGGGTTTTTCAATCCAGCACCGGTAACCTTGCTACATTAGGAGCAGGGAATCCCCCCCCCATTTTCGCATCTCCTGACCTCGCCCAATATAAACCCTGTGGGAATCTCGAAATCCCTTTTAGGTAACCTAGAACACAACGGGAAATCCCCTATGGAAATTCAATTACATCCCCCCCCCGAGCAGGAAGTGCATGGTGCAGGGGCCCCGGTGGGGGGAGTACCTGTGGGAGGTGGAGATATGGAATTCGAGCTAGCCGGCTGTCCTACTGGCTCTCGGGCCCTGCCAGCACGCACTTCCAACCCCCGGAAATTAACACTCCCAGGTGTTACCCTAGACCAGCTGGATCCTTCGGGTCCGGGTCTCCTTTTACATTTGGATACGCTTTGCGCCCAACTAAAGAAGTTGAGAGCTGGCGGGTGGCATAAAGAGGAGAGAGAACTTAATGCTCATAGGGTAAGACGAGATCTGGGTGCCTTCTCCCCTGTTTCCACCCCTGGGTTATGCAGAAAGCAAAGGCCCTCCCCTAGTTTAAGGAGGGACCTGCAGTTAAGAAATAAAATTGAGGGCTCTGTTGACAGCGGGGATTCCCCGCTATCTGTTGAGGTTTTGAGCAGCCAGAGGGTTTTCTCTAGTAACGGTGGAGTTATGAGAGGTGGAGCCTCTTCCTTTAGGGAAAAAACCAGATCACAGGATTTAGATGAATCTGGGACCCATGTTCATGCTCATTCGGATTCCCCAGGTGTGTTGTGTCAGAGCTTGATGGTCTCTGGGACAGCTTTACAACCTTGTTTAATCTTTTCCCGTCCTTGTTGTTGTTATTAATATAAGGAATGAGGGATAAGGTTTGGGGATATGCAGCTATTCACAGGCCTTCAGCTTTGGATTGAACTGTAGGCATGTGCCCGGACCCCAGGGTTTCAGTGTATTAGGGATACAATGATGAAAGATTGAAGATGGATGGTGTTGCAAAGAGGAATAGGGATATGGAAGGGCTCTCGGGTGCTGTTAGTCTTCTCTTGGAGCCCTGGTTTTGCACTATGATTGTAGTACCAGGGTATTTTAGCCCAATATTATGGATATTATATTCGGAGTCCAAGAGGACATATTTTAGTTGCTTTCTATGTAATGGAAGGGATATATATAATTTTATTTTCTTCCCTTATAGGTGGGGATTGTATTTGGTATTTTATGTATATTTTGTATTGTTGTGTTTGACAATTGCCAACAACTTTTTAGTTATGGCAAATAAAGTTTATTATTATTATTATTATGGCTGTAGTACCAGCGTCCATGAACTCTGCAGAGCACATGCCAAATATTTTAAACAGTTTAAAGAGCGGGGAGGGTGCCCAGCTAGCATTGGCTGTGCACTGCACATGAGCAAGTTTTTGTAATTGTAAAGCTGTGTGTGTTTGTGTCCTGCTCTGGCTAATGATACAGCTGTAACTGTAATGTAATGATACATGCAATGATACATGGAAGCATGGGCTTTTTCAATTGAGATGGGAGTAGGGGGACCACTGAATGTTAAGAAATGGGCAGTTGGTGGGATCTGCAAGGCACTGATGTAGTAACAGATGTCCACTCCCAACATGTGAAGGTCACTGCACATGGAACGTATGTGGGAGCAGAGCTGCCCATTGGTTAAAAGCTACTCATATATTTTCTTATTTTTTGAAGGTTACAATATTTGCTTACAATGAGCATGAGGAATCATAGCGCCACAGAAAGCTATCGCTGTGGGTTGTTTGCCAGGGAAATCCCGATGTCTGTGGGTGCACTGCTGTAGCCGTCCGAGGTACAGGGCCCAGAAAGTTTTGGGGGCCCAGTGGATACCCTGGCCTCTGCTGACATTTGGCTGAGGCCTGATACTCAGAGAGAACTGTCAAACCCATCATCCAAGGCTGCCTATGTGCGCATCTCTGTATGCATGATAGAGTGCAGAACCCTGATGCAGTTCAAAGTTAAGCAGCATGGAAGAGTGAGAACCCTGGATAAGATGAGAGAGTGGGATGCAAAGAAGCCTGTGATTCTGCTGGATGTTTGTGCACTGCCAGAAGTAAGGCAGTCACAGATGGAGGCTGGACCTTCCCTGCAGTTTTTTCTCATCACTGCCCTGATGACTTTGGGGTCAATCGCATGACCCACAGAACCCATGCACATATGCGTGCCTGCAAACCACGCCAACTCCATAGTAGAGACATTGTACCACATGGAATCTACATGGACCCCACACGGATCCCGTGCGGATGGGGTTTGGGATTGTGGCCAGTGGAAGGATACCTGTGGGGCCAGTGGGAGCACCTCGATAGGATGGTGGAGATGAATCTTTTGGGGGAGACAAGTGGCTCAGAATACAGGGAATGTGAACCCAGATGGAGAACTTCTTGTCCTATACAAGGTTTGGACAGTCACAGAAGTGTAGGCCATTTTTACACGGACGCCACCCACCCATGAACACCCATAAACACCCATCGGATGGGTGTGAGAGTGCCCGTGTAAACGTCCATGAGTGGGTGGGTGCGCGTTCACGACCCACCCACTGACACCCACCAACACCCATGGAGCAGCCAGGAAGGAGCCGGCATGCTCCATGGGTGGAGATGGGTGTTCAACACCCGCCTGTCCATGTAAAAAATGAAATACCCACACCCACGGGAACGGATCTGCTGAGACCACAGAGAGATGGCTAGAGAGGCCACGCAGGGGCCCCCAAGCAGACACGCCTACCCAGAGAGATGCAGGACATTCCCCTGGGAGCCCTTAAAAGGGATCCAAAACAGGACATGGGTGTGCTGGCTCCCAATATGTCTGGAAGGAAAGCCGCTGACAAAAGGAAGGAAGCCAGCACTGCGGCTCGCGCGGGATGGGCCAGGGTAAGCAGAGGGACCCCAGGATGCCCAGAGGTGGGAGACCAGCCCCATGGGCCAGGGGGGAAGAGGGAAGGATCACTAAACACAGCAAACCCGTCCCGCCACAGGGCCGAGGACAGACTGCAGCACCCGTGGCGACCATAGCCTCCCACTCCAGCACAGCCATGGGGCACGGGGAAGGGAGTGCGAGCGACAGTGAGGTATGTGCAAGGGGACCCCAAGAACCCAGGAAGGGGGCCCCGCACACCAACAGTGGAATACAACCCGAGGAAGCACAGGGCAGGAAGCTGACAGCTAACGGTTTCCACCCCCACCCCCAGGACAGCACCTAGACACAGGAGCAATGCGCCACTGGGGAGATGGCCAAGGAGGGCCTCCATGACAGCCAGGTAAGGCACCCGTGCTGCCCCAGGGGGAGCAGGGATGGATCCCCCCACAAGGGAGCACAGGGGGACTGTGGGGCAGATGCTAACCCCTCTGCAATACCCCCAACAGGAGACGACCAGCTCCGCTGTCACCACAGCTACCGGGTGGGCCCCAAGCCGCCAAGCTGGTAGGCCCACCACAAGTGGTACCCAAAAGGGGGAGCCCTGGTTGAGGCAGGAGACCAGGGGCTTCATATGCGTGTGGGGGGCTGAAAAGGTCCAGCACGACCTGGTGCACAGCTACAAGACCAAACAGGTCTATGAAGCCATCACCCAGGAGATGCAGTGACAAGGGTACAATAGAGATGTCACCCAGTGCATGCAGCAGGCAAAGAACTTGAGGTCCGGATATAAACATATCAAGGACAACAATCTCAAGTCCAGCCGTGCGATGTGGATAATGAAGTTCCATGATGAGCTGGACCAGTTCCTCTGCATGGACGGGGACATAGTCGCTTCCCACTTACACGGCACCGCTTTTGCCAGGGGCAGGCAGAGAGCGTTCACAACACACACCCTACCCGATCCCCCGGAGCAGAGCGAGGCAAGGCAGGATACGGGAGGGGACGGCCCCATCACACAGAGGGAGGAGGCATCCTAGGAACCTGCTCATTGAAACATCACCCTCTGCGTGTGCCCACAAAACCCACAGGGTGCCGGGCCACGGGGAAGGGGGTGCACGCGGAGTGGACAGAGACCTGGGACACCTCCCAGGAAGTGGAGGAAGACGATCCAGGTAGGAACACAACCAGGGCCTGTGGGGGGAAGGCCCGGGGGGGAAGGGCCCCGGCCACAGTGACAGGAGCCTAAGCCGGGCAGCAGGGATTAACTGATGGATTCGCATTCCCATTACAGCTCAAGGTGCCCTGGAGGTTCATGAGGAGGAGGTCGTGGAGGAGGAGGTGGTCGAGGAGGAACCGGAGGCACCCCCGAGAGCCGGGTGCCAGGACAAAGATGGTAGGCCACAACGCACAAGGAATGGGTTCCGGGTGGTGCCAGGGTAATGGGCTAACAGGCCGAACACAGGAGCAACCCCTAGAACCAACCGCCCCCCATTCACCACAGGGGAGGGCCGGTGACCGGAACCGAAGGATCACAGAGCCATATGAGTTAACACCCCCTGAGGGGTCTGCAGAGGGGGGGGGCATCTTGGGAATACGTGACAGGTCCATAGGAGGAGCTGTAATAGCACGGACCCGGGTGAACGTGGCCCCTAATGGGGCAAGCTTTGTGGCCCAACAGAGGGGACCCGTTGCATGGGACCCCACCCAACCAGTAACATACATCATAGGGACAAACAGGAAGGGGGGGCGGGTAGGGATGGGCGAACAGAACTGAGTTCGGAAATTTCATTCAGTTCAGTTCAGTTCGGAAATTCGGTTTGGAAGTTCAGTTCGGTCGACCGAACTATTTGAGTTCGGTCTGAACTCTGAACTTCCGAACAAAGTTTGGAAATTCAAACCCCATTGAACTAAACGGAATATTATCTTTTAGGGATGGGCGAACACAGCCGAGTTGGGAAATTTGGTTCGGTTCGAAAATCGAGTTCGGTTCAGAAGTTTAGTTCGGTCGACCGAAGTGGTCGAGTTCGGCCCGATCTCCGAACTCCCGAACCACGTTCACCCATCCCTAGGGGTGGGCACCCTCCTGGGCAACGGGAGGCACAGCTATGGGCATAGAGTACGGACTTGTGAAGCCTCACCCACCAACCTGTTAACCTCACTCCCACAGATGAGCACCTCAGTCCAGTGAGGGGAACTGTCGCCGGCAGTGCTGAGAGGAATTGAGAGATACGGGCCCAGAACAGGCGGAGGAGAGAGGACCTCGGCAGGGAGCTGCTGGAGGAAACCAGGTTAGCCAAGGTGCACTCAGAGGAGCTTGCCCTCACAAGGGAGGTGCAAATAGGGGAGGGGGAGAGGGACCGGCAGACAGTGGCAGCCATGCTAAACCAGTCCCGTACCAAGCACCTGTGGGACAGGTATCAGATTGCTTCCCTCCACCGTGAGATGCAGCTCGACAGAGCCAAGAAGGCGAGAGGACGTGTCGCGCTGGAGGGGACCTCCGCACGGGCCCTTGACCTCATTGGGGAGGCGGTGGGGCTCCTGCAGAGGGAACCCCGGTGGGACGCGCCCCCTCAAGGCCCGGGTGGAGGGATGGCAGGTGATTACCACCAAGGCGCCCTCCCACAGGTGCAGGTGCCCCCCGTCTGCCCTTCGGCCAACAATGCTTTCCCCAGCAGCACCCCTTCGCCGGTCTCATCGACAGGGTCCCTCTTCCCCACATAGCCCCACAACACGAACCCATGGGGCTGCCCTTCTGGCCCACACCTCTCCCGGTTCCTCCACAGTTGTCTCCGAGACCCCCCCTCCAGGAACCATGGTCTCCCATGGTGAACCTGGAACCTCCAGGTGACCAACCGCCCATGCCGGCCACCCCACCAACTCCGTCCGGTAAGCCAGACCACATAGCTGTCAGGAAAGGGGGGGGGGGAGTGGGGAGGACATAGTGAAGAGCAGAGGGATGGGGGGAAGGGCTGCTGTGTAGGGAGCAATGGAAACAGCAGAGGGCCACGGTAAGGGCTGTGGCGCCGTGGTAACGGTGCAAGGCAGGGTGTAACACAGCCCTTATGTTCCATTACCGCAGGGTCCAGCACCCCAGCCCGGCATGGAGCCACCTGTGGACAATGGAGAGCCCAGGCTGTCCGGCCGCCGCTCCCAAAGGACGGTGGCTGCAAGGGCACACAGGGGATCGAGCCCCGGTGGTGCACCGAAGTGGGCATGGGGAAGGCCCCGCAAATAGTAAACTCCCCCACCCTTTGTAAAGAACCCCTAATAAACTGTGTTTTACATTACCACTCTGTTGTTCGGTGTGTCAATGGGGACATCATGGTTGCAAGGGGTTGCTCCATATGCAGTTGGGGGCAGGGCATTCACAAGACAGGTGCCAGAAGCATACGTCTCTGACCTGCAGGCAGCCGGGCAAGCAACAGCATCGCTCCCATGGCCGGGTACAGGTCTGCAGAATTACATCAATGGAGCACCGGGCATGCCGTTGAGGTGCCAAGCCCTGGTGTGGTTTGCTTGCCATGGCTAGAAGGCAGTGGGTTACCCAGTGACACGGAGCACAAGCCTCACAGGACCGGGGAACCCCTACAACCCAAACAAGAGGCCACAAGCGAATTGTGGGAACAGACATAACAGGATTTAAAGTTACCAGTTACATGAAGGGTTGGGGGCTGTCAACAGGCCTACTCAGTTGCCTTCCATTCCAGTGACAATGCTCCAACACAGAGTGTCCTGGTTCTCCTCAGATATGCGCTGGAACGCGCCACCCTGGACATGCTTGTAGAGGGGCACAGGACCCTCTCTCTGTACTGGTGGGGGGTAGTCAAGGGCAGCTCCCCCGGTCTGGCAGACATTGGTGCAGGATGCAGACCGCCAGTACAAGGATGGGGGTATGCTGCAGATCGAACTGGCTCCTGTGCCAATGCCCCTTGAGTAGCCCAAATGCCTACTCCACCACGCTCCGAGCTGACGAGCGTCGTCATTGAAGAGCCGGCATTCTGCTGTGCGCGCAACGGCATAGGCCCTTGTGAGCCACAGGCTCAGTGAGTAGGCAGGGTCCTTTATCACTACTGGGGCCATGGAGACCCCCTCAATGACATGGTACAGGTTGGGGGCTATCTCACCGTCAAACATGTGTGCATAGAAGAGGGAGGCCCGCAGTATGCAAGCATCATGGCTCCGCCCAGAGCGGCTGGTGTAGACATCGGTAAACAAAGCCCGGTAATCCACCACAGCCTGGAGATTGATCGAGAACACCTGCTTCCGATTTAGGTAGTTCGTCTTGGCGTGTGGGGGCCGGATGATAGGGATGTGGGTGCTGTCTATCGCCCCTATGCAATGGGGGAAGCCCACGTCCTCAAAGCCACGGATCACAACCTCTGGATCCCGGAGCTGTATGACCCAATCGAGCAGTAGCTCAAGTAGTAGGTCGCACACGTCATGGAGTGCCCTGTTAATGGTTGTGGTCCCCACCCCGAACTGCTTCCCAACGCTCCGACAGGAATCAGGGGTGGCCAGTCTCCACACGGCCATGGCCACGCGCATCCCTGGCAGCAGCGGGTACCACATGTTGGTCTCGCGCAATTCAGAGATGCGGATTCAGGAGCTCCCCGAGTCGGGCCAACAGCGAGCAGAAGTGGTCCGTCCATTCCTCATCCGTCCAGAAGGCCAGCATGTTCTCCCACCATTCATTGGTGCGAGAGCGCATCCAATACAGCCTACACTTTGGGACAGTGACACGGCGCCTGTAGACACTGAGCGGACACCGGGACAGTACCAGGTGCATGTCCTGGGACACTGCTGTTCTGAACATGAACTGTCGGCAGACAGCTACCCTCCGTGCTTACCACAATGATGCAGCTCGGCACAGGTTGGCTGCTCTCCTGCACCGGACACCATGGTTGTAGAAGCGGTGACCTGGCAGTAGTAGCTTGACCCATTGCTCCAACACCAGTGCCAGGATCATGAAGCAGGAGGACAGGACCATTAACAGGACAGCCCTCCCCTCAGGGGGCTCATCAACAGGCAGCATGGTACCACCTACAGCACTCACACTCTGGGGGGGGGGACCACCACCGACACCAGTGCTGGATAACCTAGCAGCTACCTGTCTAAGTGTTACATGGCTGGGGGACCTGACCCAGGCCCGCGCAGCTGTGACTGTGTCCCCTTTACCCACCCAACCTGTGAGTGGCCTCTGCACCTAGCAATCACCCAGCTGCGATCTGTTCCCCCGGCCCCAATCCTTGTATGCCCTGCACACCCGCACCATGCCTCGCACGTCCCCTGCTACCCGTAGCCTGTCCCAGGGACAACTACATGGGGTGACCCGTTGAGCACACCCGCCAACCCCCTCCACTGCACCTGCACCCCGTTCTGGACACCAGCACCAGTAATCTATCGCAGAGTAACCTCACTATGGCCTCTCATTCACCTCGCTCACCCCACCTCTCACTCTACACCCCACGCCCAGCCACAGCTACCAGCAGACATTTGTACCGTAGCAGTCCGTGCTGTCTGCCATGTGATTGACGCATTACCGTGGGTGTGTTCCATGCACTTGATGGGGATCCCCCCTTGGCGGCCCTCCGGCACGTCCCCCCCCTCTCGGACCACCTGGCAGCTATGGGCGTTGGGGTGCTCTGGGGCTCCTCTGTGGGCCTGGGGCCCCCACACCCCCTGTGCCCCTGCAGTGACCCCACGCAATCCCTGGCCAGTGCACATCCAGCCCAGCCTTGCTTCGGTCACATCGCTTGAAGGCCACGGCAATGTGCAGCTGTGTCCCATCAAGATACGGTACATGGAGTGTCTTGTTAGCTCCCTGCTAGAGGCAGCCATGGCCTTGCTGATCTGTCATCACTACCGCTGGAATGTACCCACCAGGTGCATGGGGCAGGGATTCACAGGGCCTTGCAGCCATCCCACTATCAGCTGTGAATGGCCGCAGCCCGGCTAATGCTGCACAGCTTCTCGCGCCTCGCTCAAGCACAGCCACTCTCCATAGGATCCCTGTGCAAGTCACAGAGCAGCCCTAGGAATGGTCATGGCTGGGTGTGGAACAGGCCCCAAGGCCGGCAGTGGTGCAGGGGAGGAGTAATCGCCTTGTGCCAACATGCTGTTGGGAACACTGTGGCAGAGCCACGATATCCAGCTGCTGATGAACAACCCCCTGTCAGTGACGGATGGCTTCGATCTCCTGTCGCGGTACATGTGGGTGATGGGTCATCCATTCGGGGGTCCGGCTTGCAGGAGGCGTGCTGGGGAGCTAGGCTTCACCCTCCTTCAACAGCCTCTTTGGGACCAACCAGCCTCAGTTGTAGTGCCCTGGACCACACCGGAGATCACGGCTGTTTGCCTGGTGGCTGCACGTCCGGAGTATGGGCTGGCCCTCCAGGCCAGGGGTCCCCATGTTGCTATTGACTACACTGGAATCCTACTACATGCCCGTGGCATCTCCTGTCCATGATCAGACTGCCAGGCGCTTCTTGGGGAGCTGGGTCTGCTACCCACCAATGTTGGAGGACCCCTGCTGACCGGGACCCCAATGACATGTGAACTTGGCACCCTCCGATCGGTGTTGAACCTACGACTTGTGAAGGCTGCCACTGCCACTTCCTGCCCCGTTTCATGGTGGATGCGCATATGCGTTCCTGGGGATTCTGCCAGGGCCTATTCGCCTGAAAGGGTCTGGTCCTGGCCCAGTGGTTTCAGGGGCACCCTCCCCCCGCTCCAGGCCATGGTACTGTGTAACCCAGTGTTAGGCTAGCCTGACAGCAGGACCCCATAATTCCTTCCCTTCACTCCGGCCCCCATAGCCCTGTAGCATTCCGGACTGCTTCCTTCCCTCTTGGGGTGGCTGCAGCGGTGTCCCTGCGTGCTGGTTGTGGGGAACGGATATGAGCCCCTGAGTGGGCCTCTGTTTGGCAGTTCCCCCCTTTCACCCCATCATTAATAAAGTCTGTGCCTTTGCCTGTACCACCTTGGGTGCATTTGTGTCTGTGTGCGACGCCACACACCCCTCCCCTGGCTGCAGCCCTCTCCTTGTGTGTGGGTTCCTGTGATGGGGGTCCCTGCAGTTCCTGCTCTGGATGACTGGGGCTGTCAGGTGGCATACAGTGGTGCGTGACGGCTTCCCCTGTGGGCTCCATGATGGCTCATGAGTTCGCCCCTGTGGGTGGTGTGGGCCCAACGCATCCCGTTGTGAGTGCTGTCCTTCATGTTCCGGTGGCTACCTGCTGTCCTTCTTCCATGTGCAGGCACCCTTCCTGTTGCCTAACCACTGCTTCTCCCTGTGGCGGTGTTGTGTGCCATCTTAGAGGCTTGGCTGGGCTGTCGTGGTGTGTGTTTGGCAACTGTGTGCTGCTGATGTTCCATGGCGATGCTCTCAGTTGTACCCCTAGTGCTGGGGGGTAGGGAGGTCAGCGGGCTCCAGCCCCTCCTTAGCGGCTGGTGTTGTCCTGGGGGCTGTTGCACTCATGTACTGGGCTGTCTGGTGGGGAATACTCACCCCGCCTGGATTGCCCTACCTTCCACTGCTCCTGACGCCCCCTGTTGGTTGCCACCATTTGCACTGTAGGCGATGGATGGATGACAGGAGCGACGGGCAGCTGACCGTGAGTGTGGGCTGTGTATGGGCCTGTTATTGGCTGCCCATGGTCCCCCTTGGTGTGAGCGGGTGGGATGCTGGATTGGGTGTCCCTGGCCACTGCATGGGTCGTGTTTGCTGTGTTATTACCAACCCCTGCTGACCCACTCCCGTTCTGTGCACCCTCTCCCCTTCTCCCTCTCCCTCCTCGCTACTCTGGTTGTGTTCCTGGCCATTCTCCACCTGGAGCAGGTGACTGGTCAGCTGCAGTGTACGGCCTCGGATCTCCGTGCTGGGGCCCGCTTGTACGATGAGATCAGTGAGTGTGCTGCGTGTGTGCAGGGCCCTCTCCCCGGGTGCCTGTTCCGGGTTCCACGGTGTTGGGGCCCACTGTCCCGCCCTTTTTCTCCATCCCTTAGTGCAGGCACTGATTACTGAGTGGACCAGGGAGCAGGAGGAGGTTGTGTAGCTGCTGCTGCACCACCTGAAGCGGGTGCACCACCTGGACCACACCCAGGCAGTTCAATGGAGCCGGGTATGGAGCCAGCATCCCTATTGAGGCCAGGCCCCAACCCCAGGGAACCGCTCCATCGCCCTTGGACCTTTCCCATGTTCCACGCCCTTCCCCCTTGTATTAAAGTTGCTTTGCTCCCTTTCCCGGGTGTGTGTCTTGTTCCTCCGTGTGGCATGGTCTCTTGTGTGGGCACCTCTTGGTGGTTGTGGCACTGTTGTCTGGCAGGGACCAGTTATCCCGCGCCTCCTTCCCCGCGCCTCCTTCCCCTGGTGTATGTGCAGCTGCTCTGCCATATCCTTTGGGTGTCCCCCTACTGTCCCTGGCCTGGGTTATTTGCGGCCAGTCAGCCACCTGTCTTGGTTCCCTGTCTCCCCCACCAGCCCAGTCTCTTTCCCCACCCTTCCCCCTTGGCTGCTGTCCTGGTGCCCTGTCCCCCCCCCGTCGGCCGCACGGCTCCATTGTTGGTGTGTGGATACCTGGAGTGGGTTTGCTGCCGGTTGGTGTGGTCTGGGTCTCCCCTCCCACACACACACACCTGGTTCCCTGCCAGCCCGGCTGTGCTGTGGGTTTCCATTCCTGCTGGCGTGCCTGCATGTGTCTGGTTCCCAGATCCTTGGCCAGGGGATTGTATGTGGGGGGTCCTCTGCTGGTGTGTATGTGTGTGTTGGGGTCCCCTGCTGCATCGGCCCTCTGCTCCCTCCCCTGTGCCCCTTCCCAACCTGCCCCCCAATTGGGGGCCCCCCGCCTCCTTGACTATGCGGCCCTTCCCTGTGTGGTTGTGTGCACGGTTGTGTGTGGGCGGGTTCTGGTTTGTGGGGGGTCCGTGGCGCCCAGCTGTCTGGGCCTGTCATGGGGCTGGCCGGGGTCTGCTACTGTGTGTCTCCTGTCATCCCAGCTCCCTCCTACCCCACCCACATGNCTGCCATCCCAGCTCCCTCCCACCCCACCTGCACAGGGTCTGGTGGTTCATGGGTGGAGCAGCGTGCCGCAGCTTCGTTTGCCCTCAGTCGGCCATGTTGTGCCATCACTGTGCTGGGCTTCCCCGTCGCTCGGTGTCTCGGGTGTCCGTGTAAATGTCATGGGTATTTGCACTGTGTTTCCTGGGCTGGCTGTTTGGCCACTGGGTGTGTGCCGGCCCCTCCCTTCCATCCCACAACCCCTGTGGCATCATCAGTGTAAACATCACCCGACTTGGTGCCGCCGTATGTGCTCACCCACCTATCTTCCCCAACCGGGCCTGCCATGGCGTCCGTGTAAAAAAGGCCATAGAGTGCCCTGATGAGCAGGGGATGTTTTCCACCCCAACTGTATGCTACTGAAGATGCTAGAGAGGGGATACAAGTGGTGCATGTTTGACTGTGGATTTTATGTGAGCCAAGAGGGATTTCTAACACCATAATGGGTGAGACCCCAATAAAACTGTCTGCTGCTACCTACTAGTACATTGCTGTGAGCAGTGGATGTGAGAAACTGGGTTGACAACATGCAAAGACTGATTGCTTTCAATTTCAGTTTACTTTTGCAATTTTTCACTGTATGCACACTCAAAGTATGCAATTTGCTCAGTAAACTCAGCGTTCTGTGCATAGCAAAAGGTTATTCCCAGCTGTCAAGTGCTGGCAGGTATAAACCCTGGTATAAACATCTGTGGGTGGGTGTGGATAACAGGCACTGGACTGCCTCCTGGAGTCATGGGCCAAACGTAAGAAACAACTGGGGCAGCTTCTTGTTCTCATGGTTTGCTACATGACAGGGAGTGGGATACTGGGAAGAGGAGGTTGGTGGGCAGAGTGCAGCGGCGAAGAATGCCTTCCCCTGTATTAGGCTTGTCATGCTAAACTGGGGAGTGGGGGCTCAGTGGGGGCTGCCTGCAAGCACAAGAAAAACACACAGAGGGCTGCTTGTTTATTAGGCTCTACACGCTAAACATGTGAAATGCCCCACTATAGAATTAATGCCAATACAGAATAATATTTGATTTTCTTATAATTATACATTCATTATTTTGTATAACAAATCTTTATAGAAATGCCACTTTACAGACTAATGTAATTACTCTCAATTTGTGGGATTATTATTGTGAGATTTGGGATAATAATTTAAGATATTTATTATGACTCAGCCAGGATACAGGAGTTTTATGTGACTTGCTCCAGTGGTTTCTGGACTGGAGATGGTGACTTCCTTTGATGCGAATTCTGTGCCGAACTCCTTGGACTAGACTGTCAGCTGATGTAAATAAGCAGAGCGCTACTTAAGTAAATGATCCATGAAATAAAGAAATCGATAGCCAGAATGGATATCCTCTGCTAAATCCTACAAGAAATTCCACAGGGTGGACCTCTGGACCCAGAGGAGTCATATTAAAGTCCATGCAGAATTGGTGCCTATGTTTTGCTGTCATGCTGACTATGACACAGACAAAGGGATAAGGACCGCTATGGTACATTCTTGAACATAGAATTTCCTCTTCAAGTAGTCTATTGTGATCCTCCAGAAATTACACAGAATAAGCATGGAACGAAGCTGGTAATATGCTAATAGTGTTGTTAAATGTATTTCCCTGTAGTAAATTAAGGTAATACTGTAATTCTATTCCTACATGCCAAAAAAAAGTCTGTGGTTGTAATTCATCTTTTATACTTTTGAGCTGCTGGGATCGGACCAAAATTCATTAATTGGATAAGATTAATGTACCCAGCCACAGCAGCCAAGATTATTAATGGCAATTAATTCAAAGGTTCTAAGCTGAAACGGTACTAGGCAGTGCTGACCTTATCTCCCTTATTGTCAGTCTTTGCTATTGAAAGTTGGATGCAAATAATGCCCTGCAGTTTTACTAGTGTAGAAGTAATCTGGGCATAACCTTAAAACAAGATGACTGCAGAAGCCATCTAGAGCCCCATGTTTTAGGAGGCCCCTTACTTCTATGGGCATGGTCGCCGGGGCCAGAGTCCTGGGGGCAGAGCTAGGTTGGAATGGGCTCTGCTGCAAAAGACAGAATGAGGGCTCCTGCTCTACCTCCTAATGGCAGAGGCTGCAGTTGTCCTATGTGGAGAGTGCCCCCACCTCTCAAGTGTCCTGGATTGGGTAGGACATCACGGGTTTCAGCTTTTTTTTGCTGATGTGATGTCTTGCCTGCCCTGCCTCACTGTTCCAATGCCCTGGTTTGGGGAGACAAACGGTTCTGTCAGTGGCTTGCAGCACTACAGCCTAAGTTGCCGGTCTCAGCACTCCCCACAGCTGCCTCTCATACTCCTCCCAGCTTGGACCTGGAGTGTCTCCATCCATTGCGACTTTGTATGCAGCTGCTCCCTGGCTCCCCTGCTCCTTGTTGATTGCAAAGCAGCTCCCCACTGCTGTTTTAAATTTGAAGCAGCTGCTATGGACTGCTCTGCTTCATTTCTGTGCAGCCCTGCTGTAGCTTTCTCTCGGCCCCTGTGCCCTCAACTCTTGCTTAGGTTGGACAGCTCTTTCTCACCGAGTTGTTCCCTGCTCTACACCCCAGGTGACCTCTTTCTCTCTCTGGCCGGCCGCCTTACTTGTCAGTGGCTCTCCATTCCCAGGTGTCTGCAACTTGCACTTTCATAGACTCTCCCAAGCCTTCCAGTCTGGGGTCTGCCTCCCTCCTTCCTCCACGTTGGTCTTTGTTCACACTTGGCTTGCATCCTGGGATCACCTTCAGCCTACTCTCCTATTAACTTCAGCAGCTTTACCTGCAGCTTGCTCAGTCCCCAGCTGCCATAGCGCCACTATTTCATACACTGAATGTGCTACGTTGGAGCGTAAATTAACATAAACACATACAAATCATCATATGCACATTTTATGCAAATGATGTCCCTCATTGTTCCTCTTTCTGGGTGTTGCTGTCCTAGTGTCCTTCTTTTCAGAGTCCAGGGGCTGAGAGGTAGGCTTCTGAGTCCTGATGCAGCTGCCCCGCCTGCCCCTTGCAGCTACAGCCTTGCAGAGTTCCAGCCCCCACCACCCTTTCTCCCACTTCATCCCTGCTTCACCTACAGACAACCAAAGCTCAGGCTTCCATGTCGCACAGGAGCTTGCTGTTGCAGCTATTTTTGGTTTCCCCTATTCAAAATATGTCACACGGATGGGTTAGGGAAGTGCCTAACCAGCTCACTGTTGGGGAGGCTGGAACAATGGTTGATATCTGTGAGGGTCCAAGGGGGTAAGCTTGGATCCTCAAGGGGAAAGGGATGCGAGTTCCACACACACACCGGCGGGAAAAGGGAGGCAGCAAGGCAGTACCTGGAAAACGTGCCCTCAGGTTGGAATAGGGCTGGCCAGATAATAAATCCACAGCCTATATCATCATCGGGCCTGTGAGTGAGCGTATGCCTTGTTTGCTGCCAGGGATCGCTCGCCACGCACATGGGGAATGGGAGAGGGAAGGCAGAGTGCACACTGTGGGGGAAAGGGAACAGTGCACAGCCCAGGGTCGGAAGGAGGTGGGAGAGGTTTGTCACGCCAAGGGCGGGGCCGAGGAGGTGCTCCCCAGTCCCCCCCACAGGAACGCACCCGCACACCGCACCTACTCTAGTAACCGCACTCACGCCCACAAACACTCACCGCAATCACTCACCTTGCTCTCTCCAAACAATCTCTAACTCTCTGCAGGGATAGGGAACCGCACCAGCAACCAACAAGGAAGGATAGGGGCCAGTCTCACGGGCACAAGGCTCCGATCACCAGCGGCGAGGTTTGTCTGTGGCAGCCTTTTATGTTACTGCCCCAGGAGTTGTTGCAGCCACACAGAGCGGCGTCGAGGAGGGGGCGTGGCCTCTCGGCCTGGTGGGAGGGCGTTTCCGCTTCCCCCTGGGGCTGTAGGGGAAACAGCTGTCTCTGTGGCGTCGCTCCGCTCCGCGGGGGGAGGGGCCTCCGTTTGCGCTGTGTCCCGGCCCTCGGAGCTTCCTCGGCTGTGAGGTTCATCTGGGCGTGAGGGAGGGGGTCCGCTGGTTGCGGGTTGCGCCCGGGGGGGCTTGGAGGTTTCCTCTTCCTTACCGGCAGTCTTGCTCCCTGCTCCCTTACAATATCTGATTACTCCCCTGACAAGGGCCAGTCCCAATTAAAAATGAAGACACCACAGTCAATTAAAATTAGACCACAGGACTACATTTTGGTAACAGCAAAAGAAAATCAGATCACAATAGTGATAAACTGTGCTAGTTCTTCCAGCTTTTGGCTGGTTCAGCTAGTGAATGTAGGAAAGGAACAATACAAAATAACTCTTTCCAAAAAAATCTAAATTATATGTGTGAGTGCAAGTCTGTATGTGTACTTGTGTATGTATGTGTGTGTGTGTGTGTGTGTGTGTGTGTACGTGTGTGAATGTATTATCTCAAGCAGGCCTTATCCCAGTGCATGTTGAAGAGAATCAATGGGCGTTTTTACATGCTCCAGATTGCTCCTGGCCTTCAAAGTACAGTAAGGTTGCTGATTATTAGGGATGGGTGAACAGATCGCCGTTCGGGTTCGGCCGTTCTGTTCGGCTGTGTTCGGTTCGTCCGTTCGGTTTGGCAGTTCGGTTCATCCGTTCGGTTCGGCGGTTCGGTTAGTTCGCCGAGTTTGGGTTCGGCTGTTCGGTTCGGTCGTCCGAACAGGCCGTTCGGTTAGGCTGTTCGGCTGTTCTGTTCGGCCGTTCGGCTGTTTGGTTCGGCCGTTCGGGAAATGTTGTTATAGGTGTTTTTTTTGTTTTTTTATATGGTTTTTTATTGGGTTTTATATGGTTTTCTCTTGTTTTTATTTGTTTTTATATGGTTTTTTAAAATTTATTTTATTATCTAATATTATATATATCTATCTACACTAAATCTAACTGCTATTAACTATTCTAAATGCTATGAACTAAATGGATTATCTAATAAGTACACAGACCTACTCCTACAAACACTAAAACTAAATCACTAA